>CM039682.1:14165864-14553364 GCA_022537955.1 Schmidtea mediterranea
TATTTGATGAATGCAAGGACAAGTGCACAGAGAAACGAACTAATAGCGCAAAAAAGCGCATTTAGACGAAATACGGAGAACCGAAAGAATCGGAAAACCAACGATAACCACAACTATCGGATCAGAGTCCCACCAACGTGTAATATCAAACAATACTACAATCAGAATGAATTATAAAAGGACGGATGCGTGAGGTAAAATGCGACGAGGATGTACCAGTACGAGAATAAAGAGAATATCTTATCACGAACAAGCAAATACCGAACGCAAAAGTGCAAAAACCCCAAAGAGATGATAAATTAAGATCTATATATAAATTAACAAAATGGATTTCCATAATACATAAAGGAATTGCAATCAACAGAGAAATATACTACATTTGTAATGTGTATCTATGAACAAAAATTAAAAACAAATTAGCAATGAGCAATCCAACAAATCCGAGATAATGCAAATTCCATTATTACCACATCCAAAGAGGGAATTTATGAGAAATCGTCGGAGAAGATATGATACTACAAATGTGAAAAGACATGCGAAACTACCAAGAACTCACAATCCCGAAGATAAATGCAATAACGAAATAGATGATAATGCAAAGGAAAAATCGATTCGCACCAACCAATAACAAGATATAAACCCAGAAAATTTGTAGACCCAACACTGTTCAGTTGCAAGTAAGTATAATGGACCATTATTCGAAAATAAGAGAGATTGGTTACATTTCCAACCGATAATTGTTACACCACCAAAAATATTGGAGAACTTAACCAAACCAGGAATTTTGGCCAGCGAAGCAGAATTCAAACCAGTATATATATCACAGAGTGGAATATACCAAACAGAAAAGATCTGGAACGAGCCAAGAACATCTATTATTTCCAGCACAAAGGCAAGCAATATGTATCCAACATTGTAAACTATTACGGGAGGTAAACATACTATGGGAGAGAAAACCCAACTACGGAATGGTACTTATCAACCAGGACCATTTTATCAAACACGATTACAAGCAAAATGAGAAAGCCAATTGTGGGGAAGATCTAAATCTTCGGAACAGGATGATGGCAGGAATTTTGGGATATACTTATCATTACAAATCGAAAGTAAGCATAACACAAATGTTAGCATGTTTCGTATTTTATAAAAGACGAGAGGAAATTAACTGGAAAATGGCAATGGGATTCATTACCGTTTTTAGCTAGGACCAATTGGTGTTAATGGACACTCAAAAGATTATTGCACAAATAAAGAGACTGTAGAGATTCTAACGAAATGACATTGACCGATGAAGAAGGTCCGGAGCGAAAATTCTTAAGCAATAATGAGACTAAAAGCCCGAGGAGAAAAACCAGAATGAAAGCGACATAGAACGAGTAATTGGAAAACGATTGGAATAATTCAGAAGATGATAGTACAGCGAACAACGACGAAAACAGGAGGAACGCAGATGCTAACTCAAGAACAGACTCAAAACAGTATGGGAAATCGAAAAACAAGACATATGGACATATATAATCATCCACACCAGTATATGAATGATTTAACGAGAGCAACAACATACGACATAGAAGAGAAACATGCAGTAAAAGACCGTACCGAAGCCAAGATCAACAACATTACGAAATATTTATCCAGTACCAAACGAACGCAAATTGGGCAGCTTAGTGCAAGACAAGCCAAAGATCAGAAAGTGTGGATTCAGGATCAGAAACTCGACTTAGCTATGTTACAAACATTAGCTTGGGAAGGGGCCACATTAACGTACCCATAGAATAAATGCGGGTAGAAATAAAAGCATGATTGGATCGGAGCAAACATCTCAGCCAATAAATAAAATGGATAAAATTACCGCGAAAATTGTGGCCATGTATAGGAAAAGCTAACTGGATGTAATAACTTGCAGCAAAGGATCGGTAGCGGGATCGAAAAATCTGGTCGGATAACTAGAATATAAAAATGTGAAAAATCAATACGTATTTAGCAGTTATCAGGAAACTGAGTTCGCAGATTGTAAATTGAGAACAGATACTCAATGCCAGAAATTACTAAAAGAGATAATAATAGATCTGATCAGGAGCTGAGAGATAAACCGGACGAATATTGTATGTTGAAATCAGAGGAGAATGCTCAGAGAAAATAATAGTGCCAGACGCAGCACAAATATTGTTACGTAAAAGTGAAGAAGAAATAGAGGGAAATGATTTCAAACTAAATCACAAATTTGAGAAAAAGAAGGACACTGCAATAGCCAGAGAGATAGTGTATTAAACCGATAACATGAAATTCCGATTCAACATTACAAAATTTGACGAGGAAGATAAATTTATCTATGAAAAACGAACGATTGGGAAAATTAACACCGAGATGGATATCGAACTTTGCCAACAGCCAAAAACTGCAGGAATGAGGAGGAACTATGGACAATTCGACAGTCAGCTAGCTAAACGAAAATGAGAAAGAACAATTACAAAAAAACTGCTAAGAAATTAAAGATATATTTGCAGCATCCGACTTAGATCTCGGTACAACGAGTAACGCAACCACACGATACCACTAAACAGGATGATACCCCAAATAACACTACGGCCATATGCGATTGGCGGAGCTCAAAAAATCAGGAAGCAGAGGAAAAGAAGTGCAAAAGATGTAGACGCAGAGTAATAAACCGAACCAGTTGCTCGCCCATGGCAATTCCAGTTGCTCATGGTAAAGAAAAAGGACGAACCACAACGTTTCGTGTATAAGATTATCGACGACTTCAACGCTTAACAAAACGAGAACATACCCACTACCAGATTATCAATGAAATGTTACAAAGTTGCACGGAGCAGCCTATTTTACATCGTTAGATTAAAAAGTGTTAATTGGCAAATAAAATCAAAAGGAGGACAGGGAAGAGAAAACTGCACCTTTACAATTCGGAAAAGATTTCTATAGCCAATTCAAGAAAATTGCCTTTTTGGAACCAACCAACGCACCAGCTCATTCCAAAGATGTGATGAAACTTTGTAACTCACGGCATTAAACAATGTAGTATATATTGATTGATTTACTTAATTTAGTTCTAGCACCTTTCGAGCAAACATTTTAAATATCCCGTAATGTATTCGTCGACTAGAACAATGGAAATTGAATTGAAACCATCAAATGCGGCATGGGCAAAAAAAAAGCTCACCTCTTAGGACATATTGATTCAGCAAAGGCAAAGAACCAAATCACAAGAAAACATCAAAAGATAAAGAATGCCCACACCAAAAAACAGTCACGCCAAGTTGCAAGAAATTCTTTAGCTTAATGTGATATTATCGAAAAATTCATCAAAAGTTATCAACCCATTCGCAAAAACCAATACAAGAATTAACCAAAAAGGATACCCCGTATATGGAAGAGGAACAACATAAACAGCCTTTGAAACACTCAGAGATAAACTTATATCAGCAACCAATACTGCGTACACCCAGATTTTAAGAAGAAACCTTTTTGGTTAGCCAACAGACGCAAGTGATTATGCATCTGCGAGCTAAGTTCTGGACAAATGGAGACGAGAAAAGAGAAACGATTATTGCATATTAGTAGTCGAACGGTTCAAGAAGACATGAAAAAAATTACTCTGATGACTGAAAAGAGAGCATTAGCAATTGATCCAAGCTATTAACATTTCAAATATTATTTATCGGGGTCACGAGATATATATCACTACAATCATCACCATAGTATGGTTAGGCCAACCACAAAGGAAGCATCGAGCAGATTAATGAGATGGCGATCAGATCAGAATACTCACCAAAATAAAATTTTAAATCAGAAAAGCCAACGCTAACGCAGAATTGTATTCAAATTTGTATTGAGGAAACTGATGGATCAGGATTGAAACGAATATGCATGTCACGCATGGAAGATAGTTGATTTCACAAAACGGAGAAATGAGCAGAAAAAAGACGTATATTGAAAACCAATAATCGAATTCATGAAACAGATGATATGAAAATCTTCGACTAACAACAGTAAAGTTTAAAAGAGCAGTATGGAAAAAGCATAGAACATCGATATACCATAAGAAGATGGTTATTATTAATGGATGCGAAAAACGACTTATGTGTTTACCAGAAAGTAGACGAAAAAGAGGTGCCTAATGCAATATCACGATGGGAAAACTTGGGAGGACACATGTCAGCCAAAAAGACGTAAGCAAGAGCGCGCCAAAATATTATTGGCCAAATATGCGGAGAGGACGTTAAAGGGATGGATAAAGAATTTGCCTAAGTATGTGTCAACCAAGGAAAAAGCACAGAAGTGAAATTGAAAAGCACCGTAAAGCCAATGCCAATTCACCAGAACCAATGACAATGATCGCAATGAGTGAGTAGGACCATTACCCGAAACCAACGATGAAAAAATATCGTATATATTAGTAGTGACAGTTATTTGTCAAAATTCCCAGAAGCCATCGCAATACCAGATCAAAAAGCCAGAACAATGCGAGAATCCTAGGTAGAAGAAATATGCTGTAGATTACGGAACACCTAACAGATCCTAACTGATCAAGGACCAACTTATGACGCGAAATAATGAGAGGAAGTACGAATTACTTCAGAATTGCGAAGCTGAAAACATCACCGTTACCATCCACAAAACAAATGTCAAACCGAACGATTTAATGGTATACTAATAGAAATGATGTCAAATTATGTAAGCAGACACCAAAAAGATTGGGATAGATATATAAATCTATGCCTTATGGCTTATAGAATGTCAATACACTCAGCAACAAAAATGAGTCCATTCAAATAATGTACGGCAGAGAATGTAACATGCCAATAGACCTAGAATATCAACCACCAATATCACAGTATATGGAAATTGACGATTATGTAACAGGATTCAAAGAGCGAATGCAGGAAATCTGGAAAACGGCAGGTATGAATATTAGATTTAATCAAGAGAGCTACAAAGAGTTACATGACAAAAGGCGAGATGTACGTGAGCATAATTTTCAGGTTGGAGATTGGGTAATAATTGCGACGCCAGAAATTATTCCAGGAGTAGCCAGAAAATTACAAAGATGTGGTAAAGGACCATACGAAATAATGTATGTAAACGAGAACAATGCTCGAGTTAAATTGGTCAATAACCCACTCACTAGACCTATCTACGTGAACGTGAGCAGATGTAAAGCGATACCGAGAACAATAACAGGAGAACCAGAGAATCGAGGTATGCAAACCAGATCACAAACTCAACAACTGAGTATAAACGGACTAACGATGAGCCGAAAAATAGAAGCGACATCAAATAATAATGTAGAGGAACCTAAACCGGATGAATCCAAAATTACGTTAAATGCGACTCAAGATAATGTAGACAAGATGGATATAATAGTAAAAGCTATCAGAGAAATAATGCCAGAATGGGTCGAAGGAAAAGGATGGATGAGAATAGCAAACAAAGCGGGAAAAATCGCAATGGATTATGCTAAAGGAGCTAGAAGTCCACCAGAAATGGACCGCATTAAAGAGAGTATACCTATGATATTCACTATGGCAGATGTAGAAGGGAACGTACCTCTACATATTGCGGTACAACACAGAAATACTCAAAGGATAATAGACATAATCCAACTTATGCAGAAATGCGGGCACACCTCAAATATACCAAACGAAGAGGGGCAAACACCATTAATGTTCGCAGTCGCAGCAGATGCTTCTACAACAGTTCTGAGAGAATTACTAAAAACAGGATCATCGTTCAAAGAAAAAGACAATGGAGAAAATAATGTACTACACTATGCACTGAAATCGAGACAAGCAAGTGCAACAAAATTTATAACCAGTAACGCGACAATTAGAGAGAGAGAAATGATGGGTAAAACAATCCAAACATTATGGGAAGCTATCGACGCCAAACAAGACGAAGCAACAGCTAATCTGATGAAATGGACCTACGAAGGATCATCACTTAAAGTATTCGATCTGAATTATATGGTAAGAAACAGAAACGTCCTATTAAAAGAAACAATATACGCTCACTATCCATTCCCAAAAACAATAAAAGCAATGTTGAAGTGGGAAGGACTGAAATTCACCAACCATCCAAAGGAAGCAATACGAATCGGAGATAGAAAAGAACAGTTATTGATGATAATACACAGATGGCATCGAAAGCAAATAAGATTCCAAGCGAGCAAACAAGAGATAAAAGAGATGGACGATATAAAAGCGAGAATAATAAAAGTATACGAGGAAATAATTGAAATAATAAATGTCGAGGACGACATTTCAAAGGAAACCCCAGATGGAAAGAATAATGGAGAAGGAGGAAGCGACAACAGCAAAAGCCAAGACGATCAAAATGCTAGAGACGAAAATAAATCCGCACAACAAGAGAAAAAGGAATCATCCAACGAGGAACGTCGAGAAACGAACAACAGCAATAACGAGGGAAAACGAAACAGGGGGATGATAAAACGAAACAGGGGGATGATGCCACTACAACAAAGGAAAAATCAAAACCGACCGACCCTGCTACAAAAAATAATGATATTAATCACGTCCATCAAGTTAACGGAAGCTGACGAAAACATCACAAAGGAAATAAAATCGTTCAGAATACGAACAATAAATGAGAAAGGAATCTCAAGTAAAGGAATATGCTTACAACTGACGATGAATATAAGCATAAGTTGTCAATTCGACTCAATAGGAAAACCAGGAAAGATAGAAATACGGTCCGAAAAACTCATCATCATGTCAAACCACCAAAGATGTATGTAGAGATGCTACAGAAGATAGAAACGTAAAAATCCAAGTAAAGCCAGGAATAGGCAAATTGCGAATAATAAACAAAGGAATAGAAACGATCGAACAAGTATGTATACAAAACAAAATTATCGATTGTTGGAAAATGAATATGAAAGCAGGAAAGAAATGTGAATGGGATAGCCTAGAAGGAAATGCGGAATATGTAATATGTGCCAACAATGATATAATAATAACGTGCACACTAGCCAAAACCCTGGGAGAAAAATTCACAACACCAAAAGAAGAACCTTATCAACGACGAGCACGAGAAAATAAAGAAATAACGATAAAAGTGGAAGCAGACCCAAAGAGTGGAGAAGAGATAATAGTCGAAAATACGGGTAAAGAACCCATCACAAAAGTCTGTGTATTCGAAACCAAAAGGAACGGAACGATAAATGAAAGGATCAAATGTCAATCAAATGATGATATCAAAAACCAAAAATACCGTATTCCAACTAAAAGAAAGCGTGGAAAGTACATAGTACACGTTCAGAAAGGAAGAGATGATTACTGGAAATCAATAACCAGAAAGTTACTGGAATCCATTACGACAAAACGTCCGGAAAAAGAAACAAGAGAACAACCGTATCAACGACAGATCAGAGAAAGCAAAGCAGTAATAATAAACATAGAGTTAAATGCAGCAAACGAAGAAGAAATAGTAATTGAGAACACAGGTGAAAAACCTATCACAAAAATCTGCGTATACGAACCTAAGAGAAACGAACCAGTAAATAAGAGAATTCAATGCGAAACAAGCAAGAATATAAAGAATCAAAAGTATCGAATCCCAACAAAAAGAAAACTGGGAAAATATGTAATAAATATTCAAAAGGGAACTCATGAACATTGGAGAACGATAACAAGGAAACCACTCAAGTCAAATGCGACAGATCAACCTATAATAAAACAATCCGAGGGAGAACCAAGAAACGAAACATGGAAAACAGGAATGATCATGGATGACAGCCACCTTTCAATTCATGAAGCATTACAACTCCAGAAAGCACTCAAAAATGTGCAACAAAAAGAAGGAATAATGGAGACAACCAATGCAAGAGAAAATGCAACCATGCAGCCTAATGAAAAGAATTACTTGATTAAAATGATCTGGATAACAACAACAATAGTAAGCAGCGTAGTAATGCTGATAATAATTCAACTAGCAAGAACTATCAAATGCAGAAAGAAGCCAGCGAAGAAAAGGTTATGGCCAGCGGTAGAAAAATTCAATTACGATATCGAATTAGGACAATATGATGTAGAAAGAACTGAAGAATATGAAATCATAGGAAATTCTAATACAAGCGGACTCTGGTTAAAAGAACCGCCCATTATCGAAGCACAACAATGGTCCAACGAATCTAACGTATACCAGATAATGAATGAGAAATATGGGGATATACGGACATTACGTATAGAGTCCCCGGAGACGATGGGTGTAAAACGAGAAAGAAACGTTGTAAATAGTGTAAAATATTATGTAGTATAATAATAGTAATGGTATGTATATTTATAAATATTGTACAAAATGCGTCAGAAATAGTAAGCAAACAGAGAAGAATGCGATGAATTAATGATATATTATAACCAACAGATGAATCCGAATAATGTAAATCAACCAAATCAAGTGAGAATACCACCGTTTACAGAAGCAATACCACAACCAGCAGCTGCCAATGCACCTATAGAAATTGTAGAATTAAATCAAGGAATATACCAAGACCAAGGAGTCGAGGCAACGTGGAGACGACAATGTGAATTAATGACATTAATAACAAACAATGCGCAAACTCAGTGGACAAATACTCATCTAGTATTAACAGAAAGTGTGAACAGAGGGCTACAACAAGCCATAAGACTAGAAGAGCAGCAGAGAACAATACTACAATTACAGAGAATAAACGAGCAATTAGCAGATCAAGTTAGATGGCAAGCTGACGAAATTAGAAGACTTCGTAACAACCAACAGCACGTAGACCCAGCAAGTTGGGTGGAATGGATAGCATCAATGCCAGAATTCACCCCAGAACCGGATTCAACAGTAGAGTAAAAATAAAGCGTACCGTGTAAATATGTATAAATAAAGCGATAGAAGTAAAGCAACGCCAAGTAATCAGAAAATTTTGTAGATATGCAGACAATCATCGAGAGAATTAGAAGAAGCGAGAATCCATCCGAAACTACGAGACGAATAATGAAAAACAAGATCAGAATGGTGAACGATATCAAAGAAAGATTAAAATGTTGTAAATGTAAAGAATTACTGATTGGAGCGAGACAAACGAAATGTGGATGCAGAATATGTACAGATTGTACAATAGAAGTAATAGAAACAAAAACAATAAAATGCCCTGGATGCGACGAGACGATTGAAAGGGATGAAGACCCTACAACAATGGATAAAGCTACTAATAAAGAAATCAATAATTTACTAGTTCAATGCCGAGTAAAAGAATGTGAATGGAAGGGACTTATGAAGGAAGCCGAAAATCACACAAATGAATGCGAATATAACGAGATATTATGCGAAAAATGTCAAACCATCACAACGAAAAAGACGATAAAAGACCATCACAAAATATGTATCAAGAGGGAGGAAAAATGCGAATTCTGTGGAGTCATCGACGAATGGATAAAAATAGAAATGGAACACCGGAATCCAAAAGAGGAACAAATATGCGATCGATATGAAGGAGTATGCGCAAACAACTGCGACAAGAAAGATAAAGTCAAACTAAAGGAACATTGGAACGAATGTAGCGGCAAACCAGTCAAATGCCCGTTAGAATTATTCAATTGTCAAACGCAACTACCAATGGCGGAAATGCAAAAACACATGATGGAAAATAGCATCGAACATACCGAAATTATGATGAAAACGATAGGAATGTTGGCATGGGAGGTAAAAAGCCTACGAACAGAAAATGAGGCACAAAAAGCAATAATAAGAGAAATACTAGAGTCCAGAAAGAATTTCGAGAAAAGCCAAGGAGACACACTCAAGAAAATAATCGAAATGGAAAAGAAAATGCAACGGATGACCAACAACATAAAGGAACTAGAAACCAACAATCCTATAGCAAGAAAATATCTTACAGCACCATTTATATGGAAAATAACTGAATTCGCAGAAAAGCTACAGAGAGCAAAAGATGGAACACAAAGAATTCTAGATAGTCCACCAATATACAGTTGGGAAAATGGATACAAATTGGGCATTAGATTATATCCGAATGGAGATGGGAATGCAACGGGCACCCACATCAGTGTCTTCATCAGAGTAGGAAGAGGAGATTACGACGAGCTATTAACATGGCCTTTTAAACAAAATATGATATTAACAATGAAAGGACAAGAGGACTATCGTAACCCAATCAGAACAGGAAACGAACCACAGATGGGAAGGCCAACAACTGACTGGAATACAGCAATTGGAACACCACGTTTCTATCCACAACAACGATTGAGAGGAGAAGGATTCTTGCGAGAGGATAATCTGTATATAAAATTAGAAGTAGAGAGGCCGGACAAGACGTTGTAAAGAGAAAAAGAAAGTGTAAATAAAATGTAAATAAAATAACAAAAACCAAATAAAAATCAAAAAATTACAAATAACCAGAAAAATCAGAAAAACAAAAAATTCAAAAATAATGACGATATTTAGACGACAAGCGGAATCAGTGAAGAGATAATGATACAGATGAGAGAAGGACCAGATTCGATATGGACGAGACTATGGAAAAAACCAGAAGAGGAAGAGAAAGTTAATACGCTAGCAGCAGCAATTATATACTATAAAGACTATGACGGAACAAGACGGCCAACGCAAACCATAAAAGCGATATACTCACAAATGAGAGTGAGAAACGAGGAACTGAGAAAAGAGGAACAGAGATATCTAACTTTTAAAGATAATAAAGTAATTACCGAACGACAAAGTCAAGAAATGGCCGCACAAGGATTCTACTTTACGGGAACACCAGAACTACCAGACGAAGTAACATGCATCTATTGTAAAGGAAAACTCGCAAAATGGGAAAAAGGAGAGACAGCTAAACGAGAACACCTGAGGAAATTTCCAACCTGCCCATTTAGAATTAATATCGATGTAAGAAACCAAGCGATGAATAGATCAGAAGGACTTCGACAATCAGAATTAGACAAAGATGAAAAGGGAGGTGAGAAAAAGATAACGATAATAAAGAATTTCGAAGATCCAACAGAATTAATATGGGAAAAAGAGACCATAAATAGAACATTCAAAGAGAGAATTAAAACTTTCAAAGGAAATCCAAGAGCAGCAGAATTTGCGAGTCAAGGATATTGCCAAACAGCCAGAGGAATAATGTGCGAAGGATGTAAAAATCAACAACCAATACCAGATCAGAATGTCAAACAACTAAAACATAAAGGAAAGTGTATGTATAAACAAGAAAAAGAGTCAAAGAATATCGAAATAATAATTACAAACCAGCAAGTGGAAGATATTTTAGACCGACCAAAAACGAGAACCATAATGCTATTATCAGGAGTAGATACTCAAAAGATGAAGAAAATAATCAAAGAAAGATTGGCTAACAATTTAGAATGGTACGACTCGACACAAGCAATAATCCGAGCAATCAAGCGATATCAAGAGAAACCTAAAGAGAATCGAGACAAATCGATGATAAAAGAAGCTATTTTGGAGCAGTATCAGTGTGTGACATGTTGGCAGAAACATGTAGAAATAATTTATATGCCTTGTGGACATATGCTCACATGTGAAGCGTGCGGGATAAAAGTCAATATATGCCCAGTATGTAGAAAGCCGATCAACGGGCGGATCAGAGGATTCCGTTTCGCTGATCAGTAATTAAAAAGGGAAACTATGTGTAAAAGTGTAAATAAAGATAAACGTAAAAACAAAAAAAACTATAAAAACTCAAAAACCACAAAAATACGAGATGATGTAAAATTACGATAAAATTTAGTGATGAGTGAAAAGAGAGAATAACCGATTATTAATTTAGAAAACAATTATGAATCCAAATGAGACAAAAGAAATTGTAAAAGAGGCTGAAGAGACAAAATCAGCAATCAAAGATCAACCAGAGTCAATAAAAATAATAAATGAGGAAGTAGAATTATGGAGACAAAGAACGGTACAATTAAAAGAAATGCTACTAACAGCAGAAGAGGAATTAGTACAAGAGACCCTAAAAACGAAAATGATGAGAGAAAAGTGGGAAAAACAACTAGAACAAAAAATAATTTACCCGGAAGGAAAAGAGAAAACGTACCAAGAGCAAGAAGAGGAAATGATGAAGGAATTTATGCAGAACCAAACTAGAATCAGAAATCAAAGGAAAGAAATACAAACTCTAGAGCAAGAGAAGCAGGATCAACAAAGTGAAATCGAAAGATTGCGAGAAGTGATAAAAGATAAAGAAGCAGAGATACGAGAAGAAGGAGAAGAAACGATAAAAATTATACAGCAAATGCAGGAGGAAATTGGGCAAATTAGTACCCAATACCGAATAGAGAAAACAAAGAGAACCCATTTGGAACAAGCCAAAGAATGGGCAAAACGACAAGCACTCCATTGGAAAGCCAAATGGACGGAAGATAGAGAACAGTCAAGAAGCAATTGGGAATCGCGAATCAGACATTATATTCAGCAAATAGCCGAAGAGGAAGATAGAACAAGAGCTTACAAAGCTAAATGGGAAAATGCGAAAGAGGAAGTCAACAAGCTGAGAAATCAAGGGCCAAAACCATCAAAGAAAATTAGAGAGCCCAGAGACGATAGACAAGAAAGAATGCTGACTCAAATAACTGATCAAGCGAGAAAATGGCGCATAGAATGCAAAATATGGGAAGACGCCAACGTAAAACAATTTAATCATATAGTGAAATTAGAACAGGAAGTTGAGTACCAACAAACCAGAGTAAAAGAAATGCAAACCGAGCAGGACGAAGCTCACCGAAAAGAACAAAAACAACAATGGAAAACGGAGATCAAAGAAAAAGCAATAAAAAGAGAAGCGAAAAAATGGAAAGAGCACTTTCAAGAAGCCAAGAAAGAGATAAGACTGTTACCAAAAGGATACTAAATACGGAAGATTGGGAGCTTTGGGAACAAGTCGAAGTGCAGAAAGAAACAATCGAGGAACTAAACGAGCAGGTCCAAACTTAGAATTTCGGGAAAAAATCAGACAAGGCACAATAAGAAGGCTCAGGAGACACGAGAAAGAATATGAACAACAATCCAACGATATGGACAAGAGAGCAGCAGAAACGAGAAATCAACTAACTGATGAAAGACGGCAAAACCAACAATTAAACGAGAGAATAACAGAACTCCAGCAGGAGGTGAATGGACACCGAGGAGTTGCAGTATTTAAAGAAATTCAGTTGAGACATCAACATGAAGTCAATGAGCAGTTGAAAGAACAAGTTGAAGCAGAGATAAAAGCAATAAAGCAAGGATATGAGGAAAATGAACAGAACTTGAGGACAGAGATCGAAAAGTTAAAAGCGTTGGAAAACACGCACCGATTAGAAATACAAGTAGAAGAGTTAACAGAAAATACGGAATATCTTGCCTATCTCTTAGACGAAGAGATACAAATATCAAACGCTTTACGTGAAGAGATAAATACCTTGCAAAACCGACCACAATCCTGCTTATGCCGTTATATCCGACGGAAATGCTAACTCAAGTACCCGCCGAACCCGATGAAGGATTCGGGGAGACGGACGAAACGATAGTGTAAAATCAAAGAGGAAACATTGTAAAAAGTGTAAAAAGATAATAAAAATAATAAAAACGATAAAAAACAAAAATGGTAATCGATGTATATTTAGCATGAATTTGAACGAAGTAGAAATCCGAATGAATCCAGAAGACGGAGAATATGCACCAAGCCCAATTCAATTAGTAGAACCAATCGAGCAAGACCCACTGAGATATTACAGTAAAAGATGGAGAGCCGAAAGAAAAGAATGGCAAGAATTAGTGGAGGAACAAGAATCAGAAATCGCCCGGATACATCAACAGTTAATACAATCTAAGCAACTAACCAATATGATAAGACGAAAATTAACGTCCAGCATGGGAGAGAACAGAAGTCAAAAGAGAGAAAATGAACGATTGAGACGAGAATTAGCCGAAATAAAGACTCGAGTAATCCTGGAAGATTATTGGAAAACCGAAGCAGAACGAATGAGAGATAGTAGGAAGAGCGAACAGAGATATGTAATACAACTAGAAGACAGTTGTAAAGAAGCCAGAGAGATAAAAGAGAGCCACCAACAAGCTCAAGATGAGATTAAAACGCTAACAAAACAGCTCCAGGAAGCGAGACGAAAGCTGGAAAAGCAAACAGCTAAACGAATAAATAGTAAACGTCAACTCAGAAGAAAGCAAGCGAAAGAAATAAATCTTCAGATAAAAATAAAAAGCAACAAAGACTAATCAAAGAAACCAAGAGCGAATAAAAGAACTCCCAAAACTAACCGAGCGATTGATAAAAGCCCAAGTCCTGATAATGAGATTCTCAGAAAATAAAACTAAAGAGGAGTGCGCGATACACTCAACCCCAGAAAAGAGAAAGAGTAAAAAAGGGCTAAACTCCACTGTAAATAAACAAAATAATCTTGTAAATAAATATAAAATTGAGTATGTATTCGAAAATAGAAGTTATGAACCCAAACCTGTGGATAATAATGATGATAATAATGAGAAAGTGTAATACTGAAAACCCATTAGAAAAATGCGAGAAATCCCAACCCTTCAGAAGAGAGGACAGCACCTGTGCCGATTACAAAGAAATTTGCAACAACCCAATAATGAGGAATGTCAACAAATAAACCTCCAATGTATGCAATGCCCCACAAAAGAAAATAAGGACGAGTTAAAACTGAATATCGAGAAAACCCAAATAATGGTACAAACCCTACTGAAAAATAACGAAGAGATAGCCAATATAAAAAATGAGAACCGAGAGATAAAGAAAACCCTAGAAACCCTCATCAGACAAATTCAAAGAAAAGCCAAAGCGAATCCCAATAACAAACCAATTCAAGAAATTCAAAAGATCGTCCTATCAATCAAAAAGCAGCAAGGAAAACAAATCAAACAGAAAAATGAACCCATGCAATGACAAGTCTATCAATCGAACTTATACTACCGATTAGTGTAACATCCAACATAATACTCCTAATATGTTGTCTTATCCTCGGCCTAACAAACAACAAGCAAAGGCAGAATCCCAAATCCAAAAGGTCAGAAGAATGTTCACCCAAATGCGAAAAACTACCAAACCCAACGAAATGACAAGACTCTCGCAGATTTCCATCAATCACCCTTCAAGATCAACCCAGCTCGAAAGCGAAACCCAAGCCGTCAGCGATTCATTCGAAAACAAGTACAATTGAGTTACAATAACCGACATTGATTTGAACTGATTTTTCTAACTCGAACAAATTTACATTGATTTGAACTGAATTTACCAACTTATACTGATCTATAATGATTCGAACTGATAAAACTTGAATTGATATAAAAACTGAACTATCCAATTTTGATTATGTATTGTAGCCGGACCTTAAGTCCATCTTTACCTTGATGATTTAACCTTACCGTAGAAACTTTTTATGAATGTGGATGTTAAAAATGTATGTATCATTTTGAAATCAATTGAAATTGCGGGTCGCAATTTTACGGACCCCCGAGTGTTTTATGTTGGGCCAGAACATAAACGGCCTTGATAAGTGTTTAAATGGATCAGAAACACACACGCAGATACAACACGCAATTTAAAATAAAACATAAAAAAACACCAAATAAACCCTAAAAAATCTAAGAAATAAAAGAATTAAATATAAAATAATAAACCTAAAAATAAAAATAAAATAATAACAAAATGCACCAAGATCTGCACGATACCTACACAAATACAACAAGAAAACACGACAAATTCGACGAAATTAGAAAAATCAATTAAAGTTCATTAAAGTGGAATTTAAATGGAAAAATTGAATTAGCAATAATTCAATAAAAATTTTAAATAAAAAATTATAAAAATAAATCAAGAAATATAAAATTAAAAAATAGAATTTGCTAGAAAAGAACAAGGTCGAATTTTGTTTTACTACATCAAATTTTACACGTCACACAAGTAGGTATAAATACTGATCCATTTTCACATTAAACAACACATTTTTCCAGAACATTCTGTTGAACTACTTAAAACTATTTTTCAAAGAGAACCGTTTTAAAACTGTTAGAATCGTCTTGAAGATTTTCAATCATTTATCAACTAGTGTATTCAATCGAACTTTTTAGGTGAGAACCAGTTATGTTGGAACCCTCTTTCCACATCACGACCTTGCATCTCATTTGGAGCTCTGCTCGGCGTCGATGTGGGGAGAGAGGTATTTATGCTATTTTATGTTCGATTTTATTTTGATGTTTTATGGAATGGTCAAAGGGGTAATTTGTTTGTTTATGATTAATAAATTTTATTGATATGAATAACTTAAATTATATATCTTTATAAATTATAAACCGTAAATGTCGAAATTTTTCCGGCCCACAGCCGAAACATCACGCAAGTTAGTAAAATCAACATAGTGCAGATGCATGTAAGTGCGTGGAAGATCGCCAATGATATGCACCCGTGAAGACTCAGCGTGCGCAACGCAGCGGTCGGATCGTAAATATTTATCCCTATAGCTGAAGCGAGAAATAAGGAAGAAGTCTCTGGCTACTTCCTCGTTTCTCAATTCTGTAAAATCGACTTAAAATTATCATACAAACGGCTTAAAATCACCACACCGAGTAGTCCAGTGGGCACTCAATAACTATAATATAAACATACTATGCCTTAAGATCAATTAAAGGAAAAGGGTACGGGGGTAACGTAAATTGAAATTGCTGATATAACCACTTCCGTGTCAATGCTATAAAATGAGTTTAATAAAGATACGATTAATAGAAATAAAATGAATTTAATAAGGATATGGTGAATAGAAGTAAAGTAAATTTAACAAAGTTATGATGAAATAAAACGAATAAAGTTAGGATTAAGATGAAATAAAATGAATTTAATGAAGTGAATTCAATAAAGTTATGATTCATATGAAATAAAACGAATAAGGTTACGATTGAAAGGAAATGAAAGAAAGTTAATAAAGATATAAAACGAATTCAATAGAGTTATGATCAATAGGAAGTGAAAGAAATCAAATGAAGTTATGATTAGTATGAAATAAAATGAAATTATGAAAAATGAATTTAATGAAATTATGATTAATAAGAAATAAAACGAATTTAATATGAAATAGAATCTCAACGGTAAAGCGATTTAATATGATATAAAAGAAAATCTTAATTGTAACAAAAAATTGGCGAAGTTTAATAAGAAATAAAATCTTGTTTGTAAGAAAAAATTAAATAGAATCTTCGATTAATGAAAATAAAATCTTGTTGATAAAGTAAGTAAAGTAGATAACTGAGACGAAAGTTTTATTTGTTAACTCTGATACAATTAACAATCATAGAAAATAAAAATCGTACCTACTAGGATATAGGATTAATCACAAACCGAGACCATATCGGTGAGGTAAGCAAATATTGCGATCCATAATAAATTAAAATCCAATAGTACAGTGGAATAAATGAAAAACATTCGGTTCGAAAATTTAGGAATTAACCATAAAATTGGAACATCATTTGGATAGTGTTCGACAAGTTAGGGCTGTGTTATAGTTGTGCAAAGATTAAAAATTTACCAATAAATCAGAATCATAAATTAATTGAAATCTTTAACGACTCATAAATGATGAATTTGACAGAGGGGGTTAACATAAATCAAATGAATAGAATGGGGATTGAACCAAAATCCGATCGAATTGAGTAGCAAGACGAATGTAATAACACTGGATGTCTGAGAATGAGAATTCCGAGGAGGATAAAATGATATCACGATTTCTTGAGATCGGAGAAAACCCCCATCCGAGAAAGTTAATAAATTCCAAAAATTACGGGATCCCCAAAATGGCAAATATGTCCGTAACCGAATATTCTGAGAAAGTCAGTTAAAATTTCGAGACAATGGAATTCGTTAGGCGACTCAATTAACATCGAGAATTAATTAATGCACGCCGTCTGGTCGATAATATAAACATAGCAAGAAAATATTTGTCTCGAATATCGAAGTGACCAATTTTGAAATTTAATTTTAAGCTTAAGCCGTTGTTATCAATTTGTTCTTATTTTAAATTCGAAATAAATCCATAAATTATAAACCCATCAGATTCCTTAAAAACTTTAATCAGAAACAAATTGTAATTGAAATTAGCATCCAAGCGCCAAGCTTTAAAACTAATGCCTTCCAAATACCTATTGCCAAAATGACAATCTTATGAATTTCACAAAATAGTTGACCCTTCTTTGCACTAAATTGTTTTGAGTGTGGGTTTATTCATTGCAGATAAATCGAGTCTAGGAAAACCTCAATGTTAGTCGCTACATGCACCAAATCTTGACCCCCTAAACATTCTCTAACTAATATAGCGAAGGCCCTATTCCCCACACTATTATTATTCATAGTTTAAATCTCAATTGTTGCAGAACATGTCCACAAATCAGATCACCGCTCAGTCAACGGGGAAGAGACGCGAAAGAATGCTGTTACGAACCACCGACGCAATAGAAAGACCCCGGTCACAGTGGCCTTATTCTATTAATCGGAAGGCACGGAATCCGAGTAGTGACTCTCTCGAACCAATGAGGCAAGAATACCCAGCCGCTGAAATCTTCGCCAATGCGCAGGAGCTCCTCACCCATTGGGAGCGGGTGCAGGAGCAGGTGGACTTACAGGTCGTCAAGGCAAGGATGTACCTTGCAGATGTACTGGATGACATCCTTGCTGGGCGGATCGCCGTCGCCCATCCACCTCGTCCGGTTCGGGACACTAGGCGTCCATACACAGTAGAGGCTCTCAAAAGAAGCCTAGAAAGATTCTGCCCGGATGAATAAACTGACGAACGAGACATCATAGTGATTAAATAGCAATAAAAATTAGAACCGTGTGTATTTCTTTTCTTATATAACTGAAAATGAATGTTGAGTTGTTTGAAAGATTTTTTTTTTAAACATTTAAGCCGACCATAAATTGACAAGTAAAATCCATCTATTTTCAGTAATGTCTACTCTACAGATCCTGCAGACAGAATTAGATCGCGCGAGACAGGCGAATGCCGAATTACTTAATCAAGTCCTACAACTAACCCGTGAAATGCAGCAGATCAAAGCGACGTGCTTGGATCCTAAACGAACCAAAGTCCTATACCAACGACTTACCGCAGCTCAAAAAGGCTGGGCCGAAGAACGCCAGCTCAATCGGAGTTTGCGAACGCAGGTCAGGGGGCTAGAAGTCGCACTAGCTGTATGCCGAGAAGGTGAAGCGGTCACCTACCCGCTCATCTTCGCCCCAACTCAAATGCCACAACCAGCAGTTAAGACAGCAGAGCAACCCACCGCCACCAACAATCGTCGACCGGGACGCAAGGAACGTGCCCGACGTCGAGCAGCTCAACTCCAAAATGCCAAACCATAGATATTTATCATGTGATTTGATTTAATAGAGTAGTTTAGCCTTAGTTGAGTCGTTTTCTTTTGAAACTACATACCAATACGGTCATAAGTAACCCTATTACGTCTCAGTTTTCCACAGGCAATTAAGCACTAACCATGAACAATTATTTATGAGGGACAGAGCAAAGCGAGCATAGGTCTTCTATCGACAGCTCGTGAACCCGAGGTTTGTCCGAGCAATTACAGTACTAGCCAATGGTATTCAATTTTTGCGGACAATCCACCACTTGAACACATTTCCAACGTTGCTTAGCAACGGGTGCCAAGTGGGTAAGTATCATTTTGTATGGCGTTACTAGGGTCGCCAGGAAGATAAGCAAGATCTGAAACCCTGTAACCCACCAAAATAAAATATTTTTGGTAGGAAATATTCAATTGAAAAATTATCAAATATATTGTCTATTTAATTTAAGACAAATAATAAAATTATAGTTAGATAATACAAGTAAATTCAAGGTCAAACTTTTTTAACATATCAAAAGGGCCACACAAGGCTAGGGACACAGACTATGTATATATACCGATTCATTTTTACAGAACACATCCTTAATTTTCTTTGTGAAAACTATTTCCTTAAGAGAAATCAATTTCCATTAGAACTCTATTTCAGTGTGAAACGCTCGAGAAATCTTCGGAAGAACAAGCTTTCTACGACACGTATTCAAGCAAACTTCAAGTAAGTCCCTACTTGAACGTGTCCTTTAGAAGTGTAATAACATATGTAGAATCAATTGTACTAAATGTATGTATATAGATTTAATTAATGTTTAATTCATACATTATAATTTAAAAAGTATTATAGTGGAATTTAAAATTATGTTAATTTAAAATTGTTTCAATAATACTGATGTTATGAAAATATAGTTTTTAAACTGCTAAACTTTTAAATTATTCTCATTATAATTTTATAGAAATATAACTATGTATTTATGAAACTTCAATTACATGCTATTAAGATAAGTTAGATTTTATGGGTCGAAATTTTTCCGGTCCCAAGCCGAAACACCACAATTCATTTAAATCCTATACACTATCGAATTGTGTAAGTGTGGTTCCTCCACCTATAATTCGTGCCCGTGAGGGTCCAGTAATGGATAACGCCGGGTCTGAACGTCAATTTTGATTATCATATAGGGACAGTGGGAAGATCTGGAGCCAGTCTTTTGGCTGACTCTCCTTCACCTATTTCCCGAAAAATCGACCTAAAATTCTGACCATACTTCGGCTAAACTCTCTTACACCGAGTAGTCCAGTGGGCACTTGTAAAATCCTAACATCGACACAAAATAACCAATGATCAATTTAATGATGGAAGGAGCGCGGAAATCTTTCGAAATTATTGCAACATAAAAATTCGATAAATCTTAAATTAAATACTAAACTTCTCTGATAATCCTGTAGAAAAATGAGGTAGGAAACCTGCATAAAAATCAAATGATGACCTAGTTGACTAACGATAACGATGTAGATTCTCTTTTAACTTGGGCGCACAACCGCTTTTTATTAAACCACTTCTCGTAAAATTGTGAATTTATAGGTCTATTAAAAAACACTTAACTGTGCAGCCACCAAACTACTATCTTTTATCTATTAGGTAGGTTCCCGGCCGGAAACGCGGCCCAATTCGGGCAAGAACTATGGGATCCTGGTTACTCTGTTTCAATGAAAGGAGAGTTTAACTGACCGATACCATCTAGATATTGATTTGACGAAGTTGAATTGCTTAAACGAAAACCTGGTCGGAACCGGCTCGGGCGGCTCACCTACGCTCCGAGTTCAGCTAATATCGGTTAGAAGAACTGGCTAGGAAAACGCATTGGAGGATCACGATGGCTCGCCGCCACCTGGTACCAGTAAATCAAGACATCGCATCCATCCAAATACCCGGCACAGATAGGTACGCACCTCCATACGAGGTTGTGTGTGAAATGGATGATTCAACGCTCAGAGAGATGGAGGCGCTCACAAACAAAGTGGTCCTAAACCACTTACTGTGTACATCAATGATGCGACGATTAGGAGAACAAGGATCATCTGGCTACCACTCCTATGCTCGCCGACGACTGCAGGATTTCGCGAGACTTCCCTACCGACCGGACTACTATAATTTACGAGTTACCATCGGAAGGCCGAATTATCTTTAAATCTTTTGATTTTCTTTTGCCATTAATACTAGTAATATTTCGTTCTTCAATTCGTTTTAATGTTTGATATATCATAAATCAAATTTAATCACTGTCGCTTCGTTATACCAATAAAATTTCTTGTTATTTTATGTTGGGTTATTATTATTGAAAGTCGGTTCCCTCTGACTCCTCGTGTCCTTTTCCAATCAAATAAGCAAACCCAACATTGAATAATTTTATTTGCACTTTATCACAATGACAGATCAATCCGTTTTATCTCAATGTTTGTAATCACAATTTCACTAATTGATTTGCACCTTTTAACCACTGTATGACTCTGATTATCTTAGGGTAGGTTGTCCAAGGGAGCACCACCCTTTCTGATAGATAGCTTTGACTTTTTACTTAGATTTGGATACCTCTACTAACCTAGTTACTGCTCGTTCTCGTCGATTCACTCTAGTGTTGGGCCAGAACACAGACGGCCTTGTAAATGTTTAAATGAATCGGTAACACACATGCAAACATAACATGCAGATTTAAACTCAAACCTATTAAAACACCAATTAACCCTATCAAAATGCGAGAAAGAGAACAATTAAATATAAAATTATAAAACACAAAAATAAATTAAAATAATAATCAAGTGCAACAAGATCCGCACGAAATAAACACAAACATAACACGAAAACCCAACAATTTGACCGAAATTTGACAATTTGACAAAAAAGCGAAATTTCATGAAAATGAAATAAAAATAAAATAATTTGAATTAGAAATAATTCAATTAAAAATTTAAAAGAAAAATTGTCAAATAAAATTTCAAAATAATAAAAATTAAGAATAGAATATTCTAGAAAATCACAAGGTCAAATTTTGTTTTACTAAATCAAAAAGAACAAGCAAGGTTAGGGTCGTACAATAGGTATATATACCGATTCATTTTTACACAATTTTAATCAGTTTTTCATAAACTTGAAAGTAGTTTTCAAATCGTCTAATCAGTTTCAAATCGAGAGGGCAAAATTTAATGTGAGTGAGAGATGGTTCGATACTCTCTCCACGTCGTGTCCTCGCAACCTCGAATGAGCTCTGCTTGGATTTCGGCGTGGGGAGAGGGAGAGATGATAATGCATTGTAAATGTTATGAACAACCATGATGTAACTGATAAAATATATATTAAATCAAAATAGATTTTCCTTCTTGTCGAAATTTTTCCGGCCCACAGCCGATACATACCGCAAGCTATTAAAATCGAACATACTATCGTAAATCGTGTAAGTGCGTGTATTATCGCCAATGATTTCGTGCCCGTGAAGGCTCCGGCGTGATGAACGCTGGAGCTGAAACGTCAATATCATCCATATAGGGGAAAAGGGTGAAGGGGAAATAGTCTTTTGGCTGTTTCGTCGGCACTCATTTCCTATAAACTCGACCTAAATATTATTTACAAATCACGGCTCAAAATCACCACACCGAGTAGTCCAGTGGGCACTCTTAAACTATTAATATCAACATAAACCTATCCTAGGATCAAGTTGGGAAAAGATACGGGAAAAGCAATGTCATTAAATTGTTGCTATGATCTTAAACGAAAATTAAAGTAAAACGCTATTAATTAGTAAAGAGTCCAACGTCAACGAATAGCAAAAAAGTTAAATTCTAATTAAAAGGCTGAGGTTTAAAATCTGCATAAGGACCCACGAAAAATAAGCCGTTCACCCCAAACTAATGAATAGTAGTAACAATCAAAACTGTGTTTTTTTGTTTAATATATTTCAACTTCATTTTTTGACACGGAGTTTTAACAATCCATAAGATTTTGTTTCTGTATTCTGACTTTTTAATTGATTAGCAGACAAATATATATCAAATATCGTCGTATAGCTGAAATCTATTGACTAACGTTGTTAAATTGGAATTAAAAATTAAATTAATAGGAAGTTACAACCATCATGACATCTTTTTAATTTCTGAAGGAAAATTATACTTGTTAGTTCTAGAAATTTAATGAAGGACGTTGTTTGAAGATAATATTAGGTATGAATCAATAAAAACAGGCAAATAGCCCGACAAAATTAGACGACATAATTCATAATTATAAATGAAAAGAAAAACTAAACCGAAATAAATGAATTTCAAGGTAAATTAAAATACATCCAATAAAACATGATACAGTGATGAAATGGCGTAATCACAAAAGCAACAAAAATAATTAATACAAAGCGGAATAAAAAATGTATTAGTATAAACTCTCCACTTAGGATGATGAATATTCCAATGCGAAGGCAACCACGATTAGATTGAGCAGTATTGAGGAAAATAATGACTAAGTGCAGAGGAATCCCGTGGGTGGCAGGGAAAATAGTCTTAGCTGAACACCTTAGATTAATCCACCAATAGAAAATATTAATAAACCTTACCTCCTTATGGACCGTCGAACGAACGCCGAAAATGATAACACGAATTAATTATGATCCCATTTATTTAGCGGATAATAACTTCGACAGAGAGTATCTAACTAGAATAAATCGGCAATAAAGTAAAATTCCAGAACGATTATGCTTACCACTCATTGTAGATCCATGCGATGTCCCCAAACAATCAGCTAATAAGTTTCATGACCCATATAAAAAGCATGAGGAAGCTGTCCTGGCGACTAGAATACCATGTAAGACCAGGCGATAAAATAGTACAATCTAACTAGAACAATCAACCACCTAAAAATTAAATCAGGATTTAAATAAAATCTCACTTAATGAAATAATAAAATGAGGCGAATAGGGAAATGTAGACAAGTATACATCACGCTCTCATTCTGATATTTCTAGAAAAGGCCAATCGATAAATCTCGCTAAATGAAATTTCGCAAGTGCTTACTAATTAGCCATATCGACACACCGCGACGCAATCAGTAAGTGTGTCTAGTAGTGAATTCGGCATGCCAACAACATATCGCACACACCAACTCCTCGAAGCGAAGATTAAGCGAAAAGGGCATTCGCACCCACACTAAGGCATGGACGACAAGTTTGCTAATGCAGTTCGGTGTGCATGCCAATAGGTGATCTAGAATGTGTGCACGAACCAAAGGAACATACCAGCCATATAAATAGCATTTCATCGGCCAACGATTTTTCTTTAAAATAAATTTCAAGATGTCCCGAAAACCTGAACAGATTGAGCGCAACCGTCGAGATCACGAGGAGTCCGGCGTCGCAGGAGCCAACCGACAAGCACGAATGGGTAATTATTCTAGCTTTAGTTGAATTTTGTTAACACCTGTCTGAGTCCTAGTATACATACGACCCAAGAAAGGAACCCTCTTAGATGTAGGCACTGCTGGCTTCATTAAAATGCGGCGACGAATTCCGATCAACCTAATGAATACTGATAAAATTGTCAAGTTTCGTTTATGCATCGTATACCTGAACAAACTACCAATACGAGAAACGAAATACATCGCAAACCCGCCGATCAACCAGTCATTAACTGCCAACCATACCCAAATTTCACCTTTAAGGAGCACGCTAAAGAAAATATGCATTTCATTGACAAAGATCGAGAGTTTTTGTTCTTTTCGAGTGGATCCTCAGTAAAATTAAAATGTAATGATCTGGATTTGGGATTCGATGGGTCATTTTTTTTTCTTTTTTGAGGCTCGGCGAGGAAGAGGGAAGGCGATGAAAGTAATTACTGTTATATCATAACCACTTTACGAAGCCGGCAATAAATAATAAATGTTTAGTCACTAATGATTTGTGGATTTATTAGTTTTAGTAAATAAATAAATAACTTTTAGAATAATGATTCATATAGACGCATAAATGTAATTTTAATGACCAAATTATCAACTGATAGCCGTTAACCACAAGTTGATTTGAGCAATAGATAAATTGGATTACTACCACTAATATAACAATGAACCTAGCCTCCAAGCATTGTGAAGTTAATGACTGTAGCTGATGGTAACACAACGTCGACAAACTATAACGCAATACAATGATGTCTACGTAGAAATATCGCAGTCAGCTTGACACTAAATCTACTATGTTATTGATAGTTATAAGTAAACTACATTGAGAGATAACGTTTTTTTACTGCGAAATATCAGATTGTCCTCGTAAAGCTAAAAGTTTAGTAAGAATAGTAAAAGAATAGTAAGGGTAAATAGATTAGTCGGAATAAAGTTACCCAAGGATTAGTAATCCCAAGTAAATTTCGATGGATAAATATTTTAGTGTATATTTTAAATAAATAAATTTTAATCAGGTTTTAGTTCATATTTTAGATAAATAATTTTCGATCAGATTTTAGTTCAGATGTCAGATAAGTTTAATCAGATTGTAGTTCATGTTTTGTTTTTTTAAATAAATAACTTTTAATCGAGTTTTAGTTAATATTTTAAATAGAAAACTTTTAATCATGTCTCAACTAATATTGTAAATAATTAACTTTTGATCATGTTTCGATTAATATTTTAGATAATTAGCTCTTAATCATGTTTCAACTAATATTGTAAACAACTAGCTTTTAATCATGTTTCAACTAATATTGTAAATAACTAACTTTTGATCATGTTTCGATTAATATTTTAGATAATTAGCTTTTAATCCTGTTTCAACTAATATTGTAAATAACTAGCTTTTAATCATGTTTCAACTAATTTTGTAAATAACTAACTTTTAATCATGTCTCAACTAATATTGTAAATACTTAACTTTTGATCATGTTTCGATTAATATTTTAGATAATTAGCTCTTAATCATGTTTCAACTAATATTGTAAATAACTAACTTTTGATCATGTTTCGATTAATATTTTAGATAATTAGCTTTTAATCCTGTTTCAACTAATATTGTAAACAACTAGCTTTTAATCATGTTTCAACTAATATTGTAAATAACTAACTTTTAATCATGTTTCAACTAATCCGTTATTTCCGTTAATATAAATAGGACTATAAAAACAAAGAGATAAATTATAAATATATATCTAGAATTCCCCTCAGTAATTTCAAATTTTCTCAAAGGTTAACCAAACTAGTAAACGGGGTTAAAGACTTAACTTGGCTGGATAATAATTCCTTGCAATTAAATAAAATGATTCAGGTATTTATAGGAAAAACTCGAATTTCGTGACGAGAAGTTTTATTCATCGATCTACAAGATGTATAGATACCGCCTTAATAGGTTTTTTCATCGTTGAATAAGGGATGTACCTCATAGAACCCATGAACTGACTCTACTCGCATGACCCTACCCTAAATCAACCACTCCGACCCTCCGCGCGATCACCAACCTTATCGCACATATCTAAGTAACGATATTGTACTCGGTAATGGATTATTCATAAATTCCAGAGGACTCGTGGATTGACGCGTCCTGGGTCACACTTCGCCTCCCGGCACATTCAGCTGCACGGTGCCGGCAGGCGATGTGGGACGCGTGGTTCTCAATCTCACCGGTTAGAGAATTCCAAGGAGAAAATCAACAACCTGGAGAGGACTTGGACCTGCCGTACATGGCTATTAAGCGGGAACCCTGCAAAAATCCAGCGCGGGAAATAAGAGGCCAGGCGGAGCACCTCCTCGCCCGCCTGGAGGAACACCAAAAACAAACGGCGCGGCAGATCCAAAAGGCACAACAGTACTTGGAGGAGATAAATCGAGATATTGCGGCTGGATTGATTCCGAGTACGGACGGGTACGCCCCGTCTTACCACACGTCGTCCAATCTGGACGACCCCCGAGTAAATCGGACGATGGGTGCCATCAATGTAGTAACCCCGCGCAAATCATGGACTGAAAAAAGAGAGCGTATGAACGAAGAACCGAGCGTCCACCGCGAGCATCCATATTGTTATCCCATATTGTCACATCCAACCTGTTAATATGATTATCTCGTATGTGCATTCAAATAAATATTTAGTTAGCTTATTTCTTATCGTAGTGTTATGAATAAATGACTTAACAAAAACGAATAGTCTTAATCATAATCTGACGCTATAAGACATAAGTCCCGTTGTAAATCTAAGTACCTCCTTTTACTGGCGAACTTAATTTTTCCTTTATTGTAGAGATGAATTCCCACAATATTTTACAGCACGAATTAGCCAAGGCTCAGCTGACCATCAAAGATCTCCACCGACAAATCCTACAACTGACGGCCGAGGTTCAGCGAACAAAAAGCACTTGGATGGAACCGAACAAGGCCAAGCACCTGTACCAGAAACTAACAATCATGCAGAAGGGTTGGGCTGATGAGAAACAGCTCAGCCAAAGCTTGAAGACACAAATCAAGGGCTTAGAGGTAGCGCTGTCTGCGTGTCAAGAAGAAGCATCAGTGACCTACCCCCTGGTTTTTGCCCCGGCCCAATTAGCTTATCGTGAGGCTAATTCCACTACGAAGTCTGCAGCTAAGCCAACTAAACATCGTCCGGGTAGAGCTGAACCAGGCCAAAAGACGAGCCGTTCAAATGAAAGACTCAAAAGCATGAAATTGTGTGTTAAATTTTTGGTCAATAAAATTTGTTGAATGTCGTACTTAATTTAGTTTGAATTGAATTAAACCCAGGCAAGGAAGTCAATCAATCAGTCACTCAGCGTCACTGTCATAACCATCTATTACCAGTAAGGGACGAGAATGACAAATCGCACACAGACCTTCTAACAGTAGTGCGTTGGACCCAGATTGAGGTCGGGCCAGAGCAGTTCCCTCGTGGCGCTCAGCTTTGGCGACCTCAAGCCCATGGTTACATTTCCAACGTTGCCTAGCAACGGGTAACCACTGGGAATAAGAAAGCTAATTTTCATCTGGGGTCAAGGTTGTCAAAGACCATAACCCCATACTAGTTAATAATATCTGCTCTTCGTGTCTGGTTAATAATGTCTGTCCTTGGTATCTGGTTTATAATGACTGTTTTTCGTGTTTTTCCGTCTTTCTTTTATACTCCTGCTCAAACTGTTTTCCGATAATTGTCAACAATATTTTCTACGTTATTAAATTATTAATAATAATTACTTTCCAGACCGACATTTGTCAACAACGTTTGGTTCATTACTAAATTACTAATTATGAAATAATTACCTCTCCGTAACTCAGTATCGCCAATTTAATGTTGTTTAGACTAATTTATCCTGCTATATTATTCTGTCTACACGCCGGGTTTTCCTCATCTCTCAAGTTTTCCTCATCTCTCGGGTTTCCCATTGACTCGGGCTTCCCATTAGTAATTAATTTTTCTTAATTAATTTCCTTTTTTATCTTTTATTATTTTCTAGGGACCTCTCACTAAATTTTTATTATTATTTCTGGACTCGTCTCTCAATTTGGCGTTCAACCATACCAATTTCCCCCGATCAATATTACTTTCGAATTTTCATAAATTTTTTAATTAATATTGCACTTTTATTATTTTTGTGTTTTATCGATTTTACTGTGCTTTTTCGTGATACCCCAACATTTATCTTCTGTTGTTAACCCACAATTTGAAGACAGAATAATAGTAGTCAAAAATGAAGAAACGTAAGAAGTAGGGACCATATAACCAGTGGTTACAGTATCAACATTTCCTAGCAACGAGTAACCATTGGATCTAGGTGAAGGTTGTATGTCTTGGTTACTAAGTCTGGGCACTAACCCACCAGTTTCAAACTATTTTGATGAAATTTACACCCTCCTTCTTCTTACATTTAATTAAATTATTCTATCTTTTGTTAAATAATGAGCGTAATTAAAGAACCGGCAACAATGTAATTGGTTGGAGGATTTAAAATTTTCAAAATGTTTTCAGGAAATGAAACACCTTTAATTAAAATTTATTTATTTATTTAGCTTAGTTAATAATTTAATAATTTAGTTAAACATCTAATTTTAATTAATAATTTATATATTTATTTCTTAAAATGCTTTTCTTATTTTTATATTGTGAATTGAATTTTTATAGCTGATATTATTCTTTGTTTTAATATAAGAATACTTGGATAAGTTTTTAAATAAACTTAAATTTGTTTCTTCACAAATAAATTTAATTACATTTATTGATATATATATATATTTAGAATCACAGCTAAATTTTTATTAAATGTTAGAGGAATTTATTAATAAACACAAAAATCTTTTGGAATTAGAAAGAAATGAAGAAATTAATAGATCAAAGTATATCTCAATCCTTTTTTTATAAATATATTTATATAAATAAATGTTCAGATTTTTATCAGAAAGTTCGCCTATAACATTAGAAGAAAAAAACTTATGTATTAGAAAATTAACTATATCGAATATTTTTACAGGACTTTATGGAAGAACAATTATAGAATTCGAATCGAAATTAAATAAGGAATCTAAACGTGTATTTTCTCAAGGAGATATAATTGGTGTTTATTCAGATTCATCAAAATCTGCTGTGAATAAAACAATAGCTACCGGTTTATTCTATAAACTTGATAAAGAATCCATACAAATAGCTGTTGATAATAATTTTGACAATGAAATTGATTTTTTAAAAGACCTTGATTCTGGCACTTATCGACTTGTGAAATTGTCTTCTGAGATTACATATTCAAGATTGAAATCGTATTCAAAATTATTTTTAAAGTTATAAACTTATTTGCATATTAGTGGTTTAAAATATCTTGAAAAACGAAAAAATCCTCTCTGTGGGGATTATTTAATTGATTTGCTATTGGGTAGCTTGCCTTTATCCATTACAAAGGCATTGAAAGGTAATTAATACATTTCAAGAGTTAGAATAATTATTTTATAATTTAGTATACATTTTAATTAAAATATTTATAAATTTATCTAACATGTTTTAACGATTTTTCTTGCACTTAGTTAATTAAATCATATATGGAATAACTTTAAATTTCAGAAATAAATTTCATCAATGCAAATCTAAATACCAGTCAACAAGATGCTGTGAGCTTTGCGTTATCACGACCAGACGTCGCTGTGATTCATGGACCACCCGGAACTGGGAAAACAACGGTTGCCGTTGAAATTATTAACCAAATTTTAGAAAGCAGAGTCGGTGAGAGAACTCCGAAAATTCTCGTTTGTACGCCTTCAAATATCGCCCTTGACAATCTAGCGGAAAAATTATTAAAATCTCAAAGAGAAAGGAGAAAAGAAAAGTTAAAATCGAAATCCAATAGATTGAATGTGCTCCGGTTAGGCCATTCGGTGCGAGTAATGCCTCATTTGAGTGAGATTTCGTTGGATTACAAACTCAGCTGCTGTGATCAAGCGGAATTGATCGCCCAAGTACGGTCACAAATTGACTCAACGTTGAGACAATCATGGAAAGCAAGTGACAAAATTAAGCCGAGTCGCAAAGGAGAATTGTCAGATTTACGAAAGGAACTGCGGGAAAGGGAATTGAAAGCTGTGCGAGAAGTGTTAGGCTCATCTCATGTGAGTTTATTTAATTTATGAAATGAATAATAACTCGGATTCATTTCTCACCAGCTCATTGGTAGTTTTTGAGGATACCTTTAATGGAGTAATGGAGAGTAATCATTTATCTGTCTACTTAATACCGATTTTAAATTGATGATTTTGTAAAGTATTATTTGATTGGTATCGCTGATAAGTCCGTAAAATCAATCACAACTCTGCCCGACACCCGTAAACCTTGACAACGCCCGCAAAAGCCCATGTCTGCTTTTAACTGTTAATATTCTATTACAAAGTACTAAATTACAATTGCGACTTACTGGAATTGTTTTGAAAGTCATGATCTACTGACATAGCCAATGGCAAACGTTGATTTTTTTGATAAATTCCTTTTTCATTGATAGATATATATTATTGGAAATTGTATTTGAATTAGGCTTGGTAATTTCAATCGATAGTAAACTGTATATTTCAAAATATACGACTTACTTAATTTCCCCATAAAATAAGCTATATAGATTAAACTATAATCTAACCTTAAGATTATTTTAATTTGAGGTTAAAACAACTTGACCTACTTATGTAACATTAAAACAAACTTGCCCTACTTTTTTGATCATAAAATGAATTTGACCTACTTGACTTTAAAACGACTTGACACACTTACTTGACTTTAAAATGACTTGACCTACTTATTTGACTTTAAAATGATTTGACCTACTTATGTAACATTAAAACAAACTTGCCCTACTTTTTTGATCATAAAATGACTTTGACCTACTTGACTTTAAAACGACTTGACACACTTATTTGACTTTAAAAGGATTTGACCTACTTATGTAATATTAAAACAAACTTGCCTTACTTTTTTTACCATAAAATTCCTTTGACCCACCTATTTAACTTTAAAACGACTTGACCTACTTATGCGACATTAAAAACAAGCCTGTCTTACTTATTTACCTTAAACCTGCCGTATTAAATTATATTAACTTGATTATTACTCAATGTGTGACGTAATTAGTCCTGAGTATCGAATCTATTGTGTAGTTGCGTTAGCAAAAATCAAATTGATTGTAATTGTGAGACAATAAATATTGTCATAATAGAGAACTTGTTATTGTTATTGATATTTAATGACACGCTTGAATACAGATCAATAAGGGTTAATTGTATATTTCACGAGATGCTGTTAGTTAATAGTTATTGCTAATCAATCACAAACTCCAGTATAGAATTGAGGAGTATGGCTATCAATGTATACAATCAATGTCCTATCAAAATAAACAAAAAGATATTTCATAGGTCATTTTGTCAACATTGACTGGATTAAGGTCAAATAAATCTTTACCATTGAATGAGATTGAATTCGATGTCGTGCTAATAGATGAAGCATCTCAGGCTATCGAGGCTGCTTGTTGGCTAGCTATTCCTCGCGGCAAAAAGCTCATTATAGCTGGCGATCACAAACAACTTCCTCCAACGGTTTTATCCGAAGAGTATTTACGACTGAAAATATCACTTGATTGATTTTTAATCCAGAGCATCGAAACAAGGATTAGGTTTATCTTTAATGGAAAGATTACTCGATCTGTATCCCGGTTGCGAAATCAGTCGTATGCTCTCATATCAGTACCGAATGAACGAAGACATAATGCGATGGTCATCGGACATATTTTACCGCTCGGAACTTATTGCAGATGTCTCTGTCGCGAAACACGAGTTAAAGTATAAATTCTCCAACGCATCATTCAAATATTACATAGAATAATTCCAGAGACATTTTTAAACCTCTCGATCCCGATGATAGCTCAATTGGTCCATTGACTTTTATTGACACTTCTGGGTGTGAGCTTTATGAGTTGAATGCCGCCCAGGAGGACTCTAAAGCGAATTTAGGAGAAGCACAATTAACTGCAGTCTATATTCAACAGCTGGTTTGTAGATTTAACCTAGAACCTCACCATATTGGAGTCATTACTCCATACAGTCGACAGGTTCAGCTAATAAAGACAGAAATGAAAAATCGAATTAACGAAGATGAGAAGTTTAATTTCGAGCAAATAGAAGTCAGCACAGTAGATGGATTTCAGGGCAGAGAAAAGGAAATTATAATTACCAATCTAGTTCGTTCAAATCAGACTGGTATGTTGTCATCTAAAATTAGCTATTCTATTAATTATATAATGGATAATAATTTATTAAAAATAATCAATTACAATATTGAGACTGGTAATTGATTTCAATTCAAATCATAATTAAAATATACTACATTTAAAAAATCGAATATTCAATTTATAATAAACATAAATTTAATAAATAACTTTGTAAGCAATTTCCTCAAATTAATTCATAAAATATTAAATATTTCGATCTTAACAACATCCTGATCATTCATAATACAAAATTCACCAAATATTCCTCTGTTTGATCTACCTTTCCCACTAATGCATTCAATTAATTGAGTTTTTTTACTATGTGAATATTGAATAGTTTTTTTGTTGTTGTTGGAATATTCGATTATTCCGATATTATTGGAATTATTTTGTTTGTATTTGTAATAGCAAAAAAAGTGGAACCAATAAAGTCAATAAAAACATAACTAATAGCAAAGACAGTAAAAGAAGAACATATAAATACGTAAAATTGATTTTTACGAATTCAATATATTTTATTTGAGACATTTCAAATATATAATATTGCGTTTAAATTAATAAATTTCAGGCTGCTTCTCTTAGTTTCGATTTGATAATAGCAACTGTAGAGAAAACTCTCTCAAGTTGCTGATGAAAGTTGTATAAAATATTTAAGCGGCAGGCACAAATTTTACTTACCTGCCTCAAAATCAAAATATAAAAAGAAGTATTAACCAGACCGAATGAAAAAATTAGGAAAAGAAAGAAAGAAATTTAAAGCAAAAATGTTTTTAGAAATTGTCGAGAAAAAGTAAAGTGAGAGAAAATAAAGTTTGAAATAATAAGATAATAACAAAAGAATAGAAATTCGTCTAAATACTCAATCCAAGATTAGATGTAGTTAATGTTTTATCTCTTCTTTGGTCCTTTCTTTTCTTTATTTCTATAAGTAAATCATTATCGATTCCTGTAAAAGAATTGAATAAAAATTTATAAACACATTCAGCTGTCACATTATCTTTACTGAGCTCTTTAACTGTTACTCTAAGCAAGTTCACTCTCAGACAAAGTTTGCATTACCTATTCCAACTAGTGTATGATTAATGCAATCCTTGAGTAGCGAAAATCCTCTAATCATAGTAGCCATTGAATTCCACCTTGTTTTTACATCGATTAGCAGGCGGAGTTTTTTATTTTCTTACTGTAAAACATATTCTTGCAATTTGTTATTTTTACCTGGGGACTTTCGAAACATTTGGACAATTTTTTGTAATTTGTTAACAATACAAAGTTTTATATTCAGTTCCACTAAACAATCTTTTTCTGTAATTTGTAAATTCAAATTATTTACATATATTTGATTTGTTTACATTTATTTAGATATTTGGATTCATTTACATACTTGCAATTATTTACATATTTGTATTTGTTTGCATATTTGCAATTATTTACATATTTGCAATTATTTACATATTTGTATTTGTTTGCGTATTTGCAATTATTTACATATTTGCAATTATTTACATATTTGTATTTGTTTGCGTATTTGCAATTATTTACATATTTGTATTTGTTTGCATACTTGCAATTATTTACATATTTGTATTTGTTTGCATATTTGCAATTATTTACATATTTGCAATTATTTACATATTTGTATTTGTTTGCGTATTTGCAATTATTTACATATTTGCAATTATTTACATATTTGTATTTGTTTGCGTATTTGCAATTATTTACATATTTGTATTTGTTTGTATATTTGCAATTATTTACATATTTGTATTTGTTTGCATATTTGCAATTATTTACATATTTGTTTGCGTATTTGCAATTATTTACATATTTGTATTTGTTTGCGTATTTGCAATTATTTACATATTTGCAATTATTTACATATTTGTATTTGTTTGCATATTTGCAATTATTTACATATTTGCAATTATTTACATATTTGTATTTGTTTGCATATTTGCAATTATTTACATATTTGCAATTATTTACATATTTGTATTTGTTTGCATATTTGCAATTATTTACATATTTGTTTGCACATTTGCAATTATTTACGTATTTGTATTTGTTTGCACATTTGCAATTATTTACATATTTGCAATTATTTACATATTTGTATTTGTTTGCACATTTGCAATTATTTACATATTTGTATTTGTTTGCATATTTGCAATTATTTACATATTTGTTTGCACATTTGCAATTATTTACGTATTTGTATTTGTTTGCACATTTGCAATTATTTACGTATTTGTATTTGTTTGCACATTTGCAATTATTTACGTATTTGTATTTGTTTGCATATTTGCAATTATTTACATATTTCCAATTTTTTACATATTTGCATTTGTTTGCACATTTGCAATTATTTACATATTTGTATTTGTTTGCATATTTGCAATTATTTACATATTTGTTTGCACATTTGCAATTATTTACGTATTTGTATTTGTTTGCATATTTGCAATTATTTACATATTTGTATTTGTTTGCACATTTGCAATTATTTACGTATTTGTATTTGTTTGCATATTTGCAATTATTTACATATTTGTATTTGTTTGCATATTTCCAATTATTTACATATTTCCAATTTTTTACATAGTTGCATTTGTTTGCACATTTGCAATTATTTACATATTTGTATTTGTTTGCATATTTGCAATTATTTACATATTTGTTTGCACATTTGCAATTATTTACGTATTTGTATTTGTTTGCATATTTGCAATTATTTACGTATTTGTATTTGTTTGCACATTTGCAATTATTTACGTATTTGTATTTGTTTGCATATTTGCAATTATTTACATATTTCCAATTTTTTACATATTTGCATTTGTTTGCACATTTGCAATTATTTACATATTTGTATTTGTTTGCACATTTGCAATTATTTACGTATTTGTATTTGTTTGCATATTTGCAATTATTTACATATTTGTATTTGTTTGCATATTTGCAATTATTTACATATTTGTTTGCACATTTGCAATTATTTACGTATTTGTATTTGTTTGCACATTTGCAATTATTTACGTATTTGTATTTGTTTGCATATTTGCAATTATTTACATATTTGTATTTGTTTGCATATTTGCAATTATTTACATATTTGTATTTGTTTGTATATTTGCAATTATTTACATATTTGTTTGCACATTTGCAATTATTTACGTATTTGTATTTGTTTGCATATTTGCAATTATTTACGTATTTGTATTTGTTTGCACATTTGCAATTATTTACGTATTTGTATTTGTTTGCATATTTGCAATTATTTACATATTTCCAATTTTTTACATATTTGCATTTGTTTGCACATTTGCAATTATTTACATATTTGTATTTGTTTGCACATTTGCAATTATTTACGTATTTGTATTTGTTTGCATATTTGCAATTATTTACATATTTGTATTTGTTTGCATATTTGCAATTATTTACATATTTGTTTGCACATTTGCAATTATTTACGTATTTGTATTTGTTTGCATATTTGCAATTATTTACATATTTGTATTTGTTTGCATATTTCCAATTATTTACATATTTCCAATTATTTACATATTTGCACTTGTTTGCATATATTGCAATTATTTACATATTTATATTTGTTTACATATATTGCAATTATTTACATATTTCCAATTTTTTACATATTTGCATTTGTTTGCACATTTGCAATTATTTACATATTTGTATTTGTTTGCATATTTGCAATTATTTACATATTTGTTTGCACATTTGCAATTATTTACATATTTGTATTTGTTTGCGTATTTGCAATTATTTACATATTTGCAATTATTTACATATTTGTATTTGTTTGCATATTTGCAATTATTTACATATTTGCAATTATTTATATATTTGTATTTGTTTGCATATTTGCAATTATTTACATATTTGCAATTATTTACATATTTGTATTTGTTTGCGTATTTGCAATTATTTACATATTTGCAATTATTTACATATTTGTATTTGTTTGCATATTTGCAATTATTTACGTATTTGCAATTATTTACATATTTGTATTTGTTTGCGTATTTGCAATTATTTACATATTTGCAATTATTTACATATTTGTATTTGTTTGCGTATTTGCAATTATTTACATATTTGCAATTATTTACATATTTGTATTTGTTTGCATATTTGCAATTATTTACATATTTGTTTGCACATTTGCAATTATTTACGTATTTGTATTTGTTTGCACATTTGCAATTATTTACATATTTGCAATTATTTACATATTTGTATTTGTATTTGTTTGCACATTTGCAATTATTTACATATTTGTATTTGTTTGTATTGCATATTTGCAATTATTTACATATTGTATTTGTTTGCAACATTTGCAATTATTTACGTATTTTGTATTTGTTTGCACATTTGCAATTATTTACGTATTTGTATTTGTTTGCATATTTGCAATTATTTACATATTTGCCAATTTTTTACATATTTGTATTTGTTTGCACATTTGCAATTATTTACATATTTGTATTTGTTTGCATATTTGCATTATTTACATATTTTTTATTTAATTATTTGTATTTTCTATTTTTTTTATTTGTTTGCACATTTGCAATTATTTACGTATTTGTATTTGTTTGCATATTTGCAATTATTTACATATTTGTATTTGTTTGCACATTTGCAATTATTTACGTATTTGTATTTGTTTGCATATTTGCAATTATTTACATATTTGTATTTGTTTGCATATTTGCAATTATTTACATATTTGTTTGCACATTTGCAATTATTTACGTATTTGTATTTGTTTGCACATTTGCAATTATTTACGTATTTGTATTTGTTTGCATATTTGCAATTATTTACATATTTGTATTTGTTTGCATATTTGCAATTATTTACATATTTGTATTTGTTTGTATATTTGCAATTATTTACATATTTGTATTTGTTTGCATATTTCCAATTATTTACATATTTCCAATTATTTCCATATTTGCACTTGTTTGCATATATTGCAATTATTTACATATTTATATTTGTTTACATATATTGCAATTATTTACATATTTCCAATTTTTTACATATTTGCATTTGTTTGCACATTTGCAATTATTTACATATTTGTATTTGTTTGCATATTTGCAATTATTTACATATTTGTTTGCACATTTGCAATTATTTACATATTTGTATTTGTTCGCGTATTTGCAATTATTTACATATTTGCAATTATTTACATATTTGTATTTGTTTGCATATTTGCAATTATTTACATATTTGCAATTATTTATATATTTGTATTTGTTTGCATATTTGCAATTATTTACATATTTGCAATTATTTACATATTTGTATTTGTTTGCGTATTTGCAATTATTTACATATTTGCAATTATTTACATATTTGTATTTGTTTGCATATTTGCAATTATTTACGTATTTGCAATTATTTACATATTTGTATTTGTTTGCGTATTTGCAATTATTTACATATTTGCAATTATTTACATATTTGTATTTGTTTGCGTATTTGCAATTATTTACATATTTGCAATTATTTACATATTTGTATTTGTTTGCATATTTGCAATTATTTACATATTTGTTTGCACATTTGCAATTATTTACGTATTTGTATTTGTTTGCACATTTACAATTATTTACGTATTTGTATTTGTTTGCACATTTGCAATTATTTACGTATTTGTATTTGTTTGCATATTTGCAATTATTTACATATTTCCAATTTTTTACATATTTGCATTTGTTTGCACATTTGCAATTATTTACATATTTGTATTTGTTTGCATATTTGCAATTATTTACATATTTGTTTGCACATTTGCAATTATTTACGTATTTGTATTTGTTTGCATATTTGCAATTATTTACATATTTGTATTTGTTTGCACATTTGCAATTATTTACGTATTTGTATTTGTTTGCATATTTGCAATTATTTACATATTTGTATTTGTTTGCATATTTGCAATTATTTACATATTTGTATTTGTTTGCATATTTCCAATTATTTACATATTTCCAATTATTTACATATTTCCAATTTTTTACATATTTGCATTTGTTTGCACATTTGCAATTATTTACATATTTGTATTTGTTTGCATATTTGCAATTATTTACATATTTGTTTGCACATTTGCAATTATTTACGTATTTGTATTTGTTTGCATATTTGCAATTATTTACATATTTGTATTTGTTTGCACATTTGCAATTATTTACGTTTTTGTATTTGTTTGCATATTTGCAATTATTTACATATTTGTTTGCACATTTGCAATTATTTACGTATTTGTATTTGTTTGCACATTTGCAATTATTTACGTATTTGTATTTGTTTGCATATTTGCAATTATTTACATATTTGTATTTGTTTGCATATTTGCAATTATTTACATATTTGTATTTGTTTGTATATTTGCAATTATTTACATATTTGTATTTGTTTGCATATTTCCAATTATTTACATATTTGTTTGCACATTTGCAATTATTTACGTATTTGTATTTGTTTGCACATTTGCAATTATTTAAATATTTGCAATTATTTACATATTTGTATTTGTTTGCATATTTGCAATTATTTACATATTTGTATTTGTTTGTATATTTGCAATTATTTACATATTTGTATTTGTTTGCATATTTGCAATTATTTACATATTTGTTTGCACATTTGCAATTATTTACGTATTTGTATTTGTTTGCACATTTGCAATTATTTACGTATTTGTATTTGTTTGCATATTTGCAATTATTTACATATTTGTATTTGTTTGCATATTTGCAATTATTTACATATTTGTATTTGTTTGTATATTTGCAATTATTTACATATTTGTATTTGTTTGCATATTTCCAATTATTTACATATTTCCAATTATTTACATATTTGCACTTGTTTGCATATATTGCAATTATTTACATATTTATATTTGTTTACATATATTGCAATTATTTACATATTTCCAATTTTTTACATATTTGCATTTGTTTGCACATTTGCAATTATTTACATATTTGTATTTGTTTGCATATTTGCAATTATTTACATATTTGTTTGCACATTTGCAATTATTTACGTATTTGTATTTGTTTGCATATTTGCATTTATTTACATATTTGTATTTGTTTGCATATTTGCAATTATTTACATATTTGTATTTGTTTGCATATTTGCAATTATTTACATATTTGTATGTGTTTGTATATTTGCAATTATTTACATATTGGTATTTGTTTGCATATTTCCAATTATTTACATATTTCCAATTATTTACATATTTGCACTTGTTTGCATATATTGCAATTATTTACATAATTCCAATTATTTACATATTTATATTTGTTTACATATATTGCAATTATTTACATATTACCAATTTTTTACATATTTGCATTTGTTTGCATATTTGCAATTATTTACATATTTGTATTTGTTTGCATATTTCCAATTATTTACATATTTGCGTTTGTTTACATATATTGCAATTTTTTACATATTTCCAATTATTTACATATTTGCACTTGTTTGCATATATTGCAATTATTTACATAATTCCAATTATTTACATATTTATATTTGTTTACATATATTGCAATTATTTACATATTTCCAATTTTTTACATATTTGCATTTGTTTGCATATTTCCAATTATTTACATAATTCCAATTATTTACATATTTATATTTGTTTACATATATTGCAATTATTTACATATTTCCAATTTTTTACATATTTGCATTTGTTTGCATATTTGCAATTATTTACATATTTGTATTTGTTTGCATATTTCCAATTATTTACATATTTGCGTTTGTTTACATATATTGCAATTTTTTACATATTTCCAATTATTTACATATTTGCACTTGTTTGCATATATTGCAATTATTTACATAATTCCAATTATTTACATATTTGCACTTGTTTGCATATATTGCAATTATTTACATATTTTCATAAAATTACATATATTTGCAATTATTTACATATTTGATTTGTTTACATTCAGATCTGTGCAAAGTAATAGTAGATGTTAAGATGCTTGATTGGATCTTTTTAAATTGCGTAATCCTTCACTCATTGCATCACATAATCTGTAATAAAATGATTATACATTAGAACTATATATTTACACAATAAAGGTTCCAATGAGGTTACGGGGCCTCCTTTTTAGTAAATTAAAAGCGTATTACATTTTATAAAATATTTCAAATAGTTTGACATCCTTAGGAACAATTGGGTTTCTCGCTGAGCATCGAAGATTAAATGTTGCCCTTACACGTGCTAAGAGACATTTATGTATTATCGGAGATTCAAGCACAATTGAACAATCAAAAGACCAAATCCTGATATCATTAATTGAATATTGGAATAGATTTGCAGAAGTGCGAAGTGCACATGACTATATTTATGGTAATCAGTATTCCTAATTTGTTATTCCTAATATCCCCGGATCTAGAATATAATATCACTGCTGGTGACTGTGTAAAATCTAAATCAAATGTGAAAGTTAGTGAACAAAAAAAGATCTCTCAGCAACCTAAACCAGTTCCAAATTTGGAATTGGAAAAAAAATACTGTGATCTATTGCGAGAATTTCATCGGTCTGAAAGAGCAAAATTAGAATTCCCATCGAATCTTACTCCAAAGATTCGCGCTGCATTACATGAAGTAAGATTTCAAATTATTTTCCTGTGGTTTTTAAGTTATAAAATGCTTTGAAATATTAATGTGCAATTGTCGAATTGTTTAATTTGCAGCTGGAGCTCCTGAAAATTAAGGCTTGTTATTAATTTTAATAAACTGTGAATGGTAACATTATTGCTTACACAGTATTGATTACAGTAAGCAGCGCGTTTCAGTGGAAATTTGACTTGCAATCATTTTTTTAACTATTTTTGCTGATATTTTAAGTGATATTTTAAATTTATTTGTTTTAAATTGAGCAGGGTGTAATGGGGATTAATTTGGCTTGATAACCATTTTTTAATTAATATTTTTTGTTTAAATGGAGTGAAATTTATTTTTAAATGTATTGTGATAATAATATTTTTGTTTAAATGGAGTGAAATATTTGATTTTTTATCTGTTTAAATGAATTATATTATTTTATTATTATTGTTTAAAATAAGTAATTTAGTGTAATATCCACTTTTTTTAAAAATATGGCAGATTAAATTTATTTTAATATTTTGTTTAAATGAGTAAACTTTTATTTATTAAATAATTTGTTTACTTTAATTATTATAGCATAAATTGAGCAGTGTATCACAAGGGATATATTTAACTTGATGTCCATTTTTTAATTAATATTTTTTGTTTAAATGGAGTGAAATATTTAATTTTTTATCTGTTTAAATGAATTATATTATTAGTTATAAATAACTAATTTAGTGTGATATCCACTTTTTTTAAAAATATGGCAGATTAAATTTTTTTTAATATTTTGTTTAAATGAGTTATTAAATAAATTGTTTACTTTAATTTAATTATTATAGTATAAATTGAGCAGTGTGTCACAAGGGATATATTTAGCTTGATAACCAGTTTTTAATTAATATTTTTTGTTTAAATGGAGTGAAATTTATTTTTAAATGTATTGTGATAATATTATTTTTGTTTAAATGGAGTGAAATATTTGATTTTTTATTTGTTTAAATGTATTATGTGATTATATTATTATTGTTTAAATAAGTAATATCCACTTTTTTAAAAAAATATGGCAGATTAAATTTTTTTTAATATTTTGTTTAAATGAGTTATTAAATAAATTGTTTACTTTAATTTAATTACTATAGTATAAATTGAGCAGTGTATCACAAGGGATATATTTAGCTTGATAACCATTTTTTAATTAATATTTATTGTTTAAATGGAGTGAAAAATTTATTTTTTATTTGTTTAAATCTATTATATTATTATTGTTGAAATAAGTAATATCCACTTTTAAAAAAAAATAGGGCAGATTAAATTTTTTATTAAATTTTATTAAATTTTTTAAATAAAATTAATTTTATTATTTTGTTTAAATGGGTTGACTTTTATTTATTAAATAATTTGTTTACTTTAATTATTATAGCATAAATTGAGCAGTGTGTCACAAGATATATTTAACTTGATATCCATTTTTTATTAATATTTTTTGTTTAAATGAATTATATTATTATAGTTTTAAATAACTAATTTAGCATGATATCCACTTTTTTAAAAAAAATTGGGAAATAAAATTAATTTTATTATTTTGTTTAAATGGGTTGACTTTTATTTATTAAATAATTTGTTTACTTTAATTATTGCATAAATTGAGCAGTGTGTCACAAGATATATATTTAACTTGATATCCATTTTTTATTAATATTTTTTGTTTAAATGAATTATATTATTATAGTTTTAAATAACTAATTTAGCGTGATATCCACTTCTTTTTTAAAAAAGTGGGAAATTAAATTAATTTTCTTATTTTGTTTAAATGAAATGAAATATTTAATTTTTTATTTGTTTAAATGTATTATTTTATTTTTATTAATAAATAATTAAATAAATTTCGCAACGATTTAATTAAACGATAACGCCAATAAAAAACCTTTCTTACGATATATTTCGATAGCACAGCTATCATCTTCAGGTACTCAAAACCAACTAAAAATATTATGAATTAACATTTAATTTAAACAAATTATTTTTTATTAATTTAATTTTTTAATAAATAAATATTTTTAAAAATATATTTTAAATTAATTTTAAATTTTAAATTTTTTACTTATATTCTAATTTTTTTTTTTTTTGCATTAATTTTTAAAAAATTAGAATATAAGTAAAAAATTTAAAATTTAAAATTAATTTAAAATATATTTTTAAAAATATTTATTTATTAAAAAATTAAATTAATAAAAAATAATTTGTTTAAATTAAATGTTAATTCATAATATTTTTAGTTGGTTTTGAGTACCTGAAGATGATAGCTGTGCTATCGAAATATATCGTAAGAAAGGTTTTTTATTGGCGTTATCGTTTATTTTTATTGTTTAAGTAATCAATTTGGCATAACTATTTTTAAAAAAAATATGGTGGACAAAATTTTTTTTATTATTTTTTTTATATTACAACCAGGAATTGAGATTGCAGTTTTTATATTTTTTGTATTAAAAGTTATGTTAAGATCAAAAAGTGGGGTTTACAATCTTAACACTATTCTATCTGACTACAAGTAAATTAAAAATAAAACAATAATAATAATACATCGGATATCAATATAAAAAGGTCGGTTGTGGTCCTATTAAATAAAACAAGATAAGATTATTGATCACCTATAAGTTTTATTTAATTTACAATTTTACAAAGTCCTTCACAAATGGCCGTCAAATAGTTTATAGTCACTCTTTCCGACGCTTTTTAGCTCTTTCCCCAAATACTACGATAGTTATCATCTGTATTGGGTACTTTTCAAAAATTAATACTATTAGTTAAATGAATTATGAGGCGGATTAAGTAATCCGCTTTAAAACTTTTTTTAAAAAAAAATTAAAAGCAATTATTACAAATTTACCGGATGAAGTATCTAAAAGACAATCTTCAAACTTTTTAATTTGGATTGTTCTTTAATTATATATCTCTTTAATTTTATCTCAATAATTACTTTCTTTCAGAATACGTTGCTACTTGCTTCAATAATTATTTTTCTTTGAAATGCGTTATCTTTCGTGAATAATTATTTTCTTCTGGATTCGTTTTTATTTTTCTTCCTCCTGTTTAATAATTTAAAATCTCTTTATAGGCTTGTATCTTTTTTAATTTTTATTTGTTTTAATAATCTCTGATATATTTCTGGATAACTTTTGATTCTCTACATGATAGCATTTTAAAAATTGCAAAAAAATAACGGGTTCGTCAGACACAAGTCATCCTGGACGCTATTCGGTAGATACGTTCCTCAGAAAAACGTTGTATAAATAGAGATGTGTTCCATAATTTTAGAAAAGCACCTAAAACCAATAAATCGTATAAAAAGTCAGAAAAAAGAAATCTGTATTACAGTGACAGGTCTCTCATTGTACCTTTTATTGGTGATTTAGAAAAGTAAGAGTATAATTGGATAAGAATTGTAGCGTCAGTATTAGATTATTGGACAGTATTTCTCCTTATCGTATTTATAAGTAACATATAGTAATCATATTACTACGAAGAATGATAACAATCGGGTTATACTAAAAGATGTTTGATAGAAATTCATAAATTGAAATGAAAAGAATAACATGAGTTTCTTTTTAATTAATTATATTTATTTCACTTTACTTTATTTATTTTTTCAATGAACATTATAATATTTTGACATTATCCTCGCATTCTAACAACACCCGCAACTGTATGTGAACTTGTGCAAAATAGCTATCATCACTGGAATAGGCGTGCTAAGTTGAATACCTTCTTGAATTAATTTTGCAGTCGGTGGGGCTGGCTCGTTTATTTCTTCTTCATTGTTATTTTCTGGATCTTCAACAGCATCCAATAATATTTCAATAACATCATCATCATTTAAGGCCTTATCAACAAACAAGTCATCATTGAATGTATCAAAACCTTCGCCTTTTGTATTTATGAGGAATATTATATTTTATTCAAAAACGAGATGAAATTAGCATGCACCGAAAATTCTAATGAAAAATTTTTACAAGAAACAAATAAAAACTATTAACAACGGAAATTTCCATACAAAATAAGTAGAATAAAGAGGGAAATTGCATAACTTCTAAGACTTAACATATTCGCTTAAAATCGTTTTGAAAAAACGCGTAAAATAGAATTGAGTTTAATAAATTTTAAATCTATATTATTAAAGTTCTTTCAAAGCTCTGATAAACAATAACATTACCAATAAGGCTTGTAAATGAAATTTTGAATGAAGGAATTGTGGTATGAAGACTAATGAATTTATAATTCAATACATAGTGTTAAATTAATTAACAAGAACAACTATTTGATGAGGTAAAAAATATGTTTTACCTCATCAAACAGCAGCTGTAAATGTAAAATGTTTATAAAAGTGACACATTTTTTTGAATGTTGCAACGAAATATGTTATGCTATTAGGAATGGCTTTGTTGTAATTTGAACGGAATCGAATAACTCTATCTGAGACATTGTGTATTTTATTATTTCACTGTTTAACAATTCGATTAATTGGAATAAATGAATCCATAAAATTCTATTCCTCACCATTTAGCTTGCAGAATCGTTGCATTTACACCATGAAAGTGTTGGAGAAGGAAAAAATCGAAAGCTTATTGTTCATAAAATTGACTTTAATAAAAATGTGACAAAGTGTGAAAATGGTGAGGAAATAAATTCAGTTTCGAGTAAAGTTATTGAACCGATTGAATCATCTGAAATCGATGTTATAACTAATCCATTCAAATTGCACGAAGTCGATTCATTTGATCGTAAATCCGAAATAGTTAATCAATGTACACCTTCATGTCAAAATATCGCCCAGGAAACTGAGACAGTTGTCAATTGTGAAGAAAATTTACTTGATTTAATTAAAGCAAAGATATTAAATTCAGCAGATAATAAGGAAAAGACATCCTTGACAACAAAGAAAATAACCAAAAAACCTAAAAGTAAGACATTGTCTTTTGATTTAATAAGTTTTTATATTTCAAAATCTTGTCATTGACAAATTTAGATATTTCCATTGGTAAATTAAATTATAAATTACTATTACAATATCAAATATTTAATTTATTAATAATTGATTTTATATATGATAAATAATTCAATGAAAATTAATTCAACTCTGATTAATCTAATAGTAAACTCTTCGACAAATTTTCACTTTTGGATATTTGCAAAGAGTTGTTATTACGGTAAGGTTCATCCTACAAGCCCTCAATATCAGTGAATAAAATCCATATTTCTGTAACACTTTCATATTAATAGAAATTCGACAATATTGTTTTACATTAATACACTAAATAATAAAGGCATTTTAAAGTAGAAATACAAATTCCAATGTTCATCCATGACTTCTCGTGTCTACGAGAAAGAAATCTAAATTGTATTTATTGTGACATATATTTTGGAAGGCAGTTATTAAGGCCCTACAAGATAGGCAAATTTAATGTGAGAAGAAATATAAATTCATACACACAAGCATAGCGCATAAAATTTCTACACCAACCGAAGTTCAGATAAATTCCGTTATAATGCAAGTTGAAACATAAATCAACTTATTAGAATTTATTTTTTGTGAAAATTTAATGGATTTCAGCCATTTTTGAAATGGCTGCAAAGTTATTTTGTAAAGTTTTAAGAGTTGAATTATGATTTTACAAGGAAATTAAATCATTATTCAAACTTATAATTATAACTTTTGATCTACAAGCTCATGCATATTATTATTAATAATGATTATGAATATTCAGGAATTGATTTATTTTATGATAACTTATTTTTCGGAAATTATTCAAAAAAAGTGAGTTAAATTATTTTTGAAGTTATAAAAACTATTAATTGCATTAAATAATTATATATATTTTATACATCTTTTGAAAAAAATCTTCGAATATGTACACAAAATAATAATTGGGTTTATGATTATTTTTTAAAACTTACTAATATAATTTACAATTTATGCTTTTTTTCGGATTTCAGGTTTTGTTTTTTTTCGACAGAAATATCTGAAATATTAAATTAATTTTAGTTTTAAGGGTAAATCTTATGAAGATACATCCTCATTTACTCGAAATATCCTAGCAAAATTCTCAAAATTTAAATTAAAAATTTTTCTTTCTAAAAAATATCTCAAAAATGTCTTAATTTATTATATGGGTTTTTTATTATGTGTTGTGTTAATGTGCATTATTTTATTTCTCTATCACTTTTTGATTTTCTATAGTGTAGGGTTTGTCTCAGTGACTATTTTACAAACAACCTCGAGGTGATTTGGTGTGTTTATATCTATAAATTTAGTGATTTTTGTTTTATATTATAGGTGATTTTTTTCAACGTCACTTGGTGTATAATAAAAATACACTTAATAGGATAATAAGCAAGAGCCTCATTTTAAATATAAAACATAAATTATCGATGTTTTCGAAGAAACTTTTAAATAATTTTTTAAATATTTAAAATATTATTTTAAAATTTTTTAGAAATAACTAAAATATTTAAAAATTATTTAAAAATATTTAAAAAATATTTAATATTAAAAATTATGTTTTTCAATAATTTATATTTGGTTTATTTATTTTACACCACACATACTATTTGGATAAAATTAAATGAAATATTCATTCAGTTAAATATAAAAATTTATTTATTAATCAATAACATCAAAAACATTGGTTTCAAATTCAAAATCATCTTGTACTGGAACTAAATTTTGTCATGTGGAAGCTTCCTATGCATCTTTGAACCTATCGCCGTAAATATCATGATTGGATATATGCCAATCATTAAAACCCAGCATGTTGAATTGAATTTAGTGTGTAGACACGCAACCCCAAGCACTATTCACCCATTGATTGACAATATTTTTATCGGGAGCTTTAGGATACAATTTCTTCCGAGGTTTTCTAAGTGTTAATGAAGCCTGAAATTTTATTCTTTAAAAAACCCTCAATATCTCTAGCTTAAAAGTAACTGTGTTAACCCACCCGGTATTACCACCATTTTAATATTTCTTCTGCAATTCTCTTTTACACTTGCCGAAATATGCAAGAATTCCACCCAATACACTTGCCTTTACATGCATCAAATAAAGAATAGTCATACTATTATGAGTTATCCGTTGTTTTAGTATTATAGAAATTATGCGGTGTGAGAAAATTTAATTGTTAACCATGTTGATTGAAAATTATTAATTAAAATGTAAAAAAATAATTACTTTATCGAACTAGGAATATAAATATCTGAAATTGGTTATTACTGAATTAAATCATAGATTAGTAATAATTTTTAATCTATTAATAATTGATTTAAAATATAATAAATTATTCAATTGTAATTAGCGTAATATTAAAGATCAATATTTTGTTTTATATTTAACATAAATTATTATATTAAAAAATTATATTATGGGTATATTAGCGATTACCCTACACTCTATAGATATACTCTGTTTAGAACCAAGTTATGCAGGTATAAACCTTCAAACTCACTATTAATTTCTACAGTTAACCCTTTCTAAGGTGGTGGCAATATACTGTACAAATTTTAAACTAATAAAAACATCTAAGTGTAACGCTGTCGGTAATCATTTTTACTTTTGGTACAACTACTGACATATTTAGCCTCTTTTATTTTTTTCTATGTTTTTATTTTTTTTATGATCATTTGTAACTATATAATTGTTATCAATAAACTTTGAGTTTTACATCACTTTTAGTTTCCTTTGCCTTAGAAAGGGTTAAATATATGCTACATAGATTAGAAATCAATAATGAAAATTGATCGTAAAAAATATAAAATTAAGAATTAGAATAAATTTGTAAATCCTGCTAATTTTTTAAAATACTCGACAAAAATATTGAGAATCACTTTAGAATGAGTTCTTTTGAGATACGGTAAAATGAACAAGTGGGATTTTTTACCGTAGGAAATCTTTTTTCAGGATTTTCTCACGATTAAAAAAACGGAATTTAAATATGCATTATGTTATTAACTTATGGAGCATCCATTAAGGACCCCACTTGTCCCTTTTCACGAGCACCATGAGGGGACATCCATCCAAAAATATACTTTTTTCAGAAAAAATTTAAATAATTTATAAGCATATAGGCTAAATTTAATTTCAACATTATATGTAATAGTACGCAATATTGATTGGAAAATAGAGAAAAAACAAAATAATAATATTGAAATGAAGTTCAAGTTAATCAGATTTATTTCTTCAGAATTAATTCCACAAAGAGATAAACAACTAAATTCGATAAATTTATTATTTATCCACGCTATTTCGAAAAACAATAAACGATATAATCACAAATTGATTTAGATAAACAAAAAAAAACTTCAATTTCACAAAAAATAAAGGCCATACAAAAAACATAAATTGATCCAAAAAAACAAATCAAAATTTTCACAATTCCAATTAAAATCAAATTTAATCATTATTTGGCAGAAACATCCATACTGTTGGGTTATTATTATTGAAAGTCGGTTCCATTTGACTCCTCGTGTCCTTTTCGAATAAAATAAGCAAACCCAACACAGAATAATTTTATTTGCACTTTATCACAGTTACAATTCAATCCGATTTATTTTAAAGTTTTGTAATCACAATTTCACTAATTTATTTGCACCCTTTAACCACCGTATGACTTTGATTATCTTAGGATAGGTTGTCCAAGGGAGAACCACCCTTTCTGATAGATAACTTTGACTTTACTTGGGTTTAGATTCCTCTACAAACTTTATTACACTACTCGTTCACATCGATCCACTGGCTATTTCGTGTTTTTCCCTTTTCCTTTTATACTCCTGCTCAGACTGTTTTCCGACGATTGTCAACAACATTTGCTAGATTATTAAATTATTAACAATAATTACTTTCCACAGACCTCTTTAGCCGACATTTGTCAACAACGTTTGCTCCATTACTAAATTACAAATTGCGAAATAATTACTAAATTACAAATTGCGAAATAATTACCTCTCCGTAGCTCAGTGGCGCCCATTTAATATTGTTTAGGCCAATTTACCCTGTTATATTATTCCGTCTACACGCCGGGTTTTCCACATCTCTCAGGTTTCCCATTGCCTCGGGCTTCCCATTAGTAATTAATTTTTTTAATTAATTTCTTTTTTGTCTTATATTATTTTCTAGTGACCCCTCACTAAATTTTTATTATTATTTCTGGACTCGTCTCTCAATTTGGCGTTCAACCATACAAATTTCCCCAGATCAATACTACTTTCGAATTTTTTAATAAATATTGTACTTTTATCATTTTGGTGTTTTATTGATTTTACTGTAGTTTTCCTTAATACCCCAACAATACTGTTATTTATGGTTTATGATCTTTAATGGATGATGTGTGGTGATTTTGTGTATATTTTATTTGTTGTTTTTTCTATTACACGAAAGATATTTTCGGAATTTGTTAGAGCCCAGCCGAGCCTCCGGTAAAAAGATGTGTCGGGACGGTCTGGGATGAATGTTAAAAAGATATATTAATTTACAATTATATAATAAACTACAACAATAAACGCTTTAATATAAATTCAATAACAATATTGTCAAATAATCGCAAAAGAACCTTGTTAATTGTCAAATGATTGGGAATTTGGTCTTGGGATATCTCTTTGTTTTCTTTGGATGAGTTACTAGTAGATTCGTTACAATAAATAAATCAGGATTATTGGAAATAGTTCGTAATGGCAAGGGATAGATTGTTGGTAGGAAAACGGTCTTTATCAATTTCTGGTTTTGATTTTGGATTCTTTCTTTATAATGTGGGCAACTTAGTTATTCATATTTTCAATTTTTTTATTTATTATTTTCTTTTCCCATAGTAAGTAGCTAAACTACTTACTATGGGAAATTGATTATTTATTATTATAAAAAATATAATTAAGGGTACAGGGAACAAAAATGGGGAATCATGAACTAATAAAAATAAAACTGTAGTCCATAACACATACATAATTAAAATGGTCAAATGGGAAAAATAGGGGACATGAAACGTACCGCTTACTTACTTACCATATATACTATATATGGTAAGTAAGTAAGCGGCATGTTTCATGCAATGGTAACTGCTTTTGATTTTAATGTTTGCTTTGTAAAAACTGAATGCTGGGCTGCAAGACCTGTTTTTAATTCCATAATCTTTACTTTCCGCAACTCACTGTTTTGTGTGTATTCAATTTCTAAAGTGTCTTTCAACATTTCCTTTTTTGGAAGAGATAGACTAGTGTTGCAAATTAAGCAACAACACTTGTTTTTAATCATTTTCCCACTCTTTATGATATTGATACGTTTTAACTTTTTTTGTATTCATTATTTCAGTTTTCTAAAATATTTTTTAAAATGATGCAATTTAATTTTTAATAAAATATTCAAAAATTTGTTTAATCAACTTATTAATAACCTTAATAATTTTAAATCCATTGAAGATAACAAAGTATAAATGAAAAAAAAAATTAAACTGCTGTTAATTTTTGCAGCCTTCACTCAAAAAACTAGCAAACTATAAATAATAAATAACTTTACCTTAACGGACGATGTATTTATTAATTAATAACAAAAATTCCAATTGCAGAACTTATTTAAAATGCAAAATAAAAATATTTCATATCCAAAAATAGTATTGTTCAGCTGATTCAAACAGTATACTTGAATTTTTATATAGTTCTTAGCAAAACAAAAATATTTTCGACATAACGATTTTAAAATATAGTTTGAAAATACAAAATTTAAAAAAATATCAATTTTAAATGGAATTCCCGTAAAATGGAATTCCAGTAAAATGGATTTCCCGTAAAATAGAATTCCCATAAAATAGAATTCCCGTAAAATGGAATTCCAGTAAAATGGAATTCCCGTAAAATAGAATTCTTTTAAAATGGAATTCTTATAAAATTGATTAGATAGTTGATTTTGTTATCTACTAATCAATTAAGTAACGATTTTATCTATAGTCAAAACTTAAAAGTTTTTAAAAAATTAATTTGACATAAGTTTATAAAAAAAAAGAAAACACTTGTGACAATTGTCAATGATTATAGGTTTTAAAAAATTGTCAAGGCGGCGATTCCATTTTACAGGAAGCCACAAATTTTAAAATTACACAGCGGAAAGGATTATATTTTTGTCATAAGACCTTAAAAAAGTGTTTTTCTATATACAATTCCATATTCGTTGGCAATCGATTTTAAATAATTAGGCGATCGAAATAGTATATAAAAAAGATAATATAAAAATTTTAAAAAATCAATAATCCATTATAATGTTTACACGATCAATGCTTCTTGGGATGTCCTAAACACTTGAACCCCCTCCCTCACCTTCTTAGGGGAGGTCCTTAATGGATCCTTCCTTATGAGCTTTCTAATTCGTATTAGTTTTTGGTGGGATTTTTGGAAATTTTTCAAATCAATTTTTATTCCTCGCATAACTTGGCATCATTCTGCAAGATTCATTATTATTTATCCTACCGATTCGGCATCTTTAACTGTGTTATAGAGAAATCCAATCGCTCTGATTCCGCCAAAGAAACAACAAAAACTAATATTCCTGAAGATTTCGAAGAAATGATCGAACATTTCCAATCGTTGGATAAATTCTGTAATCATCCAGAGAAATGTAAAGCTCCTGTGTCGGTTTTGGGTTTCAACTGTCAGTTTTGTAAAAAACGGTTTTGTGTGTCTCACATGCAACCGGAAGTCCATTGTTGCCCCATGCCAAATCGGGCAGCATGGCGACATGCGGAGTCAAATAATAGGCAAGTGTCAGAGAAAAATAAAATCAAACATGTACAACTGAGTCGCGTGATAAATAATAAGCTCAATGATTTGTCAACCAATAGAATGCCGAAGAAAAAATCCGATTAAATCTTTAAGTTTATTTTTTGAATGAAATATATTAATTTTGTTCTTCAATTTATATTATTACATAATTGCCAGTTTTTATTTATGTCAGATATTTTTATTATAATTCATTGGATGGAACAATGGTTCCGAATTTTAAAGACATTTGGTGATTTTCTCCTATGTAAAATATATTTCTTTTTCAAAAAGTTCCATTAGAGAAAGGTTGGAAGGCCAAGTTAGGGAGCATCCATTATGGACGTCACCCAAAAATATGCAATTACTGTCCCTTTTGCGTGAGCCCTCCCATTCTTAGGGAACGTCCTTAATGGATACTCCAATCAAATCTCAACAAAAAATAATTTTCTCTTCTAATGCAAGTATTTTATTCTGATAGATAATGCAATTCCTAAGTTGAAATTTACCGACTTCGCCAGTCTAAGGGTTAAATAAGCTTCTAGCGAACATGATATCAAAGAAAAAGAAAACAAAAGAGAGTTGTAGTTCTGTAAAAGAAATTTATTGAAAAAATAATTATATAAAAACGGCAAATAAAACTTTTTTATCGAGAACTTTATTGCATAAACAGAATAGTTTTTGGTGAAAGGTTTTGCTCTAATACTTAATTTTGTCTTTGAGGTATGGGTGGCATCAATGTATGTCCGTACGTACGAAGAAAATGTATCCAATATCACTTATAGATCTACCTCTGCACAGAGTTGAGATTATTCAATACCTGTTCAAAATATATTATGATGTCATGTATCTCAAGCTAGATCAACTGTGGACGAAGATTTCGGAAACTCTTGGAATTTGTTAAAAATGATTACTAAAATCTAATCCATTTATATTGTTTAATTCAAATTGTATATTAATATATAGCAATTTGATTTTTAGTTTACTTTGTTATTTTTTTCGGTTTTTATAAAAGAACACAATTAGTCAGTTATACCGACTGTTCAATTGTTGAAATAAACCCAGACAATATACAAAGTAAAAACTTAAATACGATTGTTGTTTTTATAAAAAGCTAAGAATTAAAAATAACACAAATAAAAGCATTGTTTGACTCAGTACGGTTTTGTCGTAGGTCCTAGGCGCTATCGCATTCGTAGCCACCTGCCCCAACTGTGCAATTCCGCCTTTATACAAATCCCGAATTTACGTAATCTTAATATTTATGTTAAATGCTATGTTCAATTATGATTCATGAACGCACTCAGTTTTGATTTTAAATCTCAATGTGTTATAACGTTGATGGCTATGATGCAGCCTTTCACCTTAAAAAAATGGTAACTGCTTTACAATACTTTGCCTGAATGCTTAAAGTTGTTAAATTTAATTAATTAAAATTGAATTTAAATCATGGTGGATTATAAAGAAAACATTAGTAGGGATTTTAAAAAGATGAGAAGTCCTTAACATGGATTCGTAGGCTCTAGGCACTGGTTTGATTAAATATTTTACAATTGTTTTTGGAGTACACAAAATCACTTTTATCACATTTGGGTTGCCTTCGCTGTGAATTTCAATGACCTCATCCGTTTTCTTCCTACATGTTAACACGGAATTTGTTGGTTACTAGACTAGTAAAATTGTCTAGAGCAAATTTTTCTTCTTTAGTCATCCAACAAATTAGATATATATCAATTTTATTAGTGGCCACATTTTTAAAACCTAAAAAATAATTTTGATACTGTAACCAAGAAGTTCTGTATTCATGATGAGTTGTCTAATGTTCTCAAAAGATATTAACCCTTTAACACATATGCCCGAACGTAACTCGGGTAAGTGTTACTGGCAAATTTGTGCATGCCCGAGAGAGACTTGGGTATACGAAATATAGTTTTGTTTAAGATTTACTAACGATTATATCTCGGCAGTGTAATAAATTTATTGACATAGGTCTATATATTAATTATCAATAAAAAAAATATATTTTTGCCGTTTTATAAAAAAACGTGCGTTAAGGGGATAGACTTCTTCTTTAGTATGACATGAAAGCTGTTTCTTATACAGTAAAAGCGATTATTTCCTAAAATTTATACTATAATGCAAAGTGAACATTAACAGTAATTTCTTAAATGTGAGATCAATTTACAAAAAATCACCTGAGTTCACCGATAAGGTTTCTGATTCAGCGCCAAAACTGAAGTGCTACAAGCAATTGAAAATTATGCGATGAAAAATGGTAATCCCATACAAATATCTAACCAGAAACAAAAATTTACATCATCCACCATAACATGTGTAATTAGACCATGTAAAATAAATGTTATTTATGAACCATTAGCTTACTATTTGCCAAATTTAAACACGAGAATTAAATCAATATTGGGAAATTTAATGACTTCAACATTTCCGGTATCAATTTAAAATATTATGAGAATATTCGTCCTGTTCACTTATTAGTATTTTAGTAATTGTAAATTGGAGAATTAATTACTTGAAATGTATTAAATACCGCAGAAATCCTAACTGTTCAGTACAAATAAGTGGATAAATATAAATAATTATAAAATCACAAACATCCCAATATAAAAAGATATTGGTTATTTCTAATTAATTAAATACAAAACGATAAAAATCCTTACTAACAATAGATAATAAAATACATTTGATATGCAATGAAAAAGTATTTACAAAAAACTACACAGCCAAAAGATATTAATTATTGATTCAATGGTGAAATGAATTAAGTAGGAGATAACATAGTAATAATTATTGAAAAAATCATCAAAATAATTCCAAATGATATTGACTTGGCACCATTACAGCCTTGTTTGTTGTTGCAATGACAATATCTAACTTTAACTCGCAGTGTGCCCATACGATCAGTGCACCACCGACCTTCTTCAGCACCAACTACACCGGTAACTGCACAATCTCTATAATATCGTCGTTCCCAAATTCCATCATAATATAACTCTTGGATAATTTTTCTACACATTGAATAATTTCTACCATCGTCAGGACACCTTTCCAAAATTACAGTCTGATTATCGAAAAAATCAGAACAATGAGGTTGAGTTAATGAATTACACTGATAACATTCTAGTTCTTTACCAAATTCTATAATTTAAGCATTATAAAATTAAACCAAAAATTAAATTAATTACGTTGAAATGCATTGATAGCAAATATAATAAAACCTGCCAATAAAAATACGAATAAAAGTTTCTTCATAAAGAATTTCCTATAACTTTAAATATTGAATTTTACAAAAATTCTTAACAAAGCACATTAAAAGAAAATTGAATTAAAATTATTAATTATTTCACATATTCAAGAAATTCATTTTCAATTTGTAATATTTACACTGAAAATTATAATTATCATATTTATTAAAAAACACAATTTAATAAAAACGAAAATACTTTTACCCCACTTTGTTTCCATTTGCTTTTATAAAAATTTTATTCCAGTTTCAGATGGTGTTTCGATTTTTCACACTACTGTGAACTTTTTAAATATTCTAATTTTGAATTTTTTTGGTTTTTTATAATGTATTTTATGTTTTAAAGTGGTATTTGTATTTATTATTTGTAATTTTATATAGGATTGGAATGAAAGTCTTGTCCGATAGAAAATAATATTTATTAAACCAATAAAAACAATATGTAAATTGGAAATATAAAAAAAATATAGTTGAAGAGCTTTGTTGTCTCACACAACAGTAGTTTGATACTTGCAAAAATGGGAAAGCTGTACTTTGCGAACAGATGGCTACCACATTGTTTTCCAGATGAAAATAAAGCAAATAGAGAAAGAACATGTGACGAATGGTTAGCTATGCACCAGCGAAAAGACTTTCTATCCTAATTCATAACGGTGGATGAGGTGTGGGTATATTGGAACAATGCCGATCGATCTTATGACTATCGATCAATTCGTCGATGTTTGAAAGCACAAAAGCACCTTGCAACTATTTTTGGGATAGGAATTCTTTTGTGCAATGTACTTCTTAAACGAAAAAACATAAACTTGTAGATGCGATTCGAGAAAAGAGGTGCTGGTTGTTGGAAACAGTTTTGAAAAGTTCTATTTCATTCACGATATTGCTCGAACGCTTACGGCACGTTTTACAGTAATACCGCATCTATCATACTCCCCAGAACTTGGCCATTCAGACTATTACTTGTTTTTTGTATGAAAACTCACTTCATAAGAAGACGTATCACTCCACTGAAGAGGTTAACGGTAATTTGGAAAATTAGTTCGCTCAAAACCTGCGGAATTCTTTGAAAACAACTTCTAGAACGCTGACAAAGTGTGTGGATTTTAAAGGATTTCAGATTTGCAGAGGAATGATGTTTTATTTATAATTATAAATTCAATATTGTCTTTTTTGGTTAATTAAATGCTATTTTATCGGACAAGACTTTCTTTTCAATTCTATATAATATTTCATCTGTTTATGTAATTTTAGGTTTTTACATAAATCATTTATGATAAGAATATGATCATTAATTGTATTCACTGTGTTATGGTTAGGGTTAGATGCAAAATACTGTATAAATGGACACCAATATTTAGATGGATAAAGCTGATCATCAATGGTGAAATTCTCGTTTGGAACAAAAGTTTTCTTGCAGTTTTCAATAAATAAAAACCATAATGAAGAAGTAAAGGCAAATCGATCTTCTTGTAACCTGCTAGCTCTCTCTGATTTCATATCAAATCGTAAAAATTTTATGATAGCTGTAAACCTGTCTCTAGACATAGAATCATGAAAGATTGGCGGACACCAAACTTTAGACCACAATTCGGCAATTCATATATGCTTAGCGGGTACTCCTCTTTCATAGCACAAACCTATGAAACTCCATTTCATGGAACGAACCAGTCATTTTCACCTTGGCGACGAGCTTCTGCTTCTGTACACTTTTAAATGTGGCGAAGCATTGGCTCGTCAAAAAAACTTGAATGAACTATATGGTAAATCATCCACTCGGCGAATTTTATAAATATCTGAACCCCCATCGACACGCCGAACATTTTGAATTGCCTTTATTCCGCCAGAGCGCAGTTCAATAAATGTTCGCTATTCTGTGCCACTTTTCACAATTGCACGATCAGTCATATTTGACTTTTGTTGTGCAACAGAAGTAGAGCTGCATGGCTTGTTTCCAATACTTTGAGCTAGGGGTAAGGAAAGTGAAAAATCGTCACGTGATTCATTCGACATTTTCTCAACAGAGGCAGACAAAAAGGCATCATCAGACACCGCTATTTCTTCAGCATCGGAATTTTCTTCGCCAGATTCATCACAAATAATGTTCATTAGAATTTACCGTGCCTGCTTGACGTCGCGGAGGTTAAGACATGTGACGAGTAAAGGACTAACAGTAATCGTGATGATAATAGGAACAATCCCAAGGTGATAATGTGGTAAAAAGAGTGAATTAACAAAATGAATATGAGCATTAAGGTCATGTGAAGCATGTCTATGACCTTGTCACACTATTAGTCTTTTAAAATCTTCACACGCAGCCAATAACAATTATATCAGATGTACTGCGTCTAATGCAATATAACACATACGCATTCAGATAGTAGAGACGTTCTAACTCCTCACAGCAGCTAATAACAATTATTTCATACGAACTGTGACTAATTCAATACTACACATACTCACTCACATAGTAGAGACGCTCAATTTTCTTCAATTTAATTGTTGTGTCAAATCTGACACATCTATATTTATAGGTATAATTGTTAAATTGCTTATGTCAATTTCATATTCATCTGAATGAGCTCATGAAATAAATAATTGTCATATAAATTCATTGTGAAATGATTTATAGTTATGAAGAAAAATAGATATTAAGTTTGCCATGTGTTAATTCTGACACATCCATGATTTTAATGTCAAAATAGATTTTGTACAGTTGGAAAAAAATCAATAGAACAACTTTGAATACTCAATCGACTAGCCGTAATTTTGCTAGTGCAAGGCATCAAGTAATTCATTGTTTTATGTAACTGTATACTCTAGCTGAAGTAATGACCAAATGAACTTTTAGATGAAGTACTTCTCAAGTTCACTGGCTTGAAACAGAAGAATTTACGAAGTTCTTATGTTACCGGTACTTTAACGCCCCTGTGATTCTGATATCATCCAACAATTATATTCCTCCACTACATGGATAAGTTACTACAACACTAAGATTTAATTTTATGTATTTCAAATTCATTCAAATTGATACTGAAAAATTTAAATTAAATAATATATTTACAGTTATTAAATTTATAAAATATCCTGACCAATGTCATCATTCAATTTCAATGTATCACACACATCCAAATATTTAAATCTAGATAAATAGATTAAAAATTTTGTTGTTTTGAAATAATATATTTTCTATTTTTTGCCTTTTCTAAACACATGTTTTATTCTGTGACTTTATTTTGTATTATTTAGCGTTATTGGTGATTTTAAATATATATTCTTGGGGTAAGTGTGTATCTATTATGTGACAAAATAATGTATTGAAGATTTTGGTTTTGACCAACACAATCAAAGAACACATTATGTCACTTATAACACTAAAATTGATAAAGAACTATACCCATTTATTTTTTCAATATATGGAAGTTTTATTGTCTATCCACTTTCATTTATACACAGTTTTATTCTTAAGGGTTCAATGAAGCTTCTGTTCGAATGACGTTATTGAATTGGCAAAATTTGCTATCGGGTTCATCCGTTGCATCATCTAAGGTGTAAATATTTTAACATAATTCATCACGCGGATCCAATATTCATCATAGCTGATCATCCCACATCATCCTTGAAACCATTACTATATACGAAAAGGCGTGACAAAACTACTCCTGACAACCGTAGGGCTGACTACAGATTGACGGGTTGAACCACCTCCAAAAGTTAAAAAGATATTATCAGATTGATAAAAACTCAGTTATTCTTCTTGGATTAACTTTGTCGTCAATGGCATTCAGAGGGAATTTAACTCAGGGAAACTCTCATCATTTTTGACTAAATGTGTTATTCTAACACTTAATGACATTAGAACAAACTTTATTGTCTTTCTAAATCAACTACCTGAAATCATAATTGAAACCAATTGCCGGTTCTACCTTTAACACGTCTTTAAAATACGAGATTATCTAACACCTATCAATAAATTGTGAGATCTTCCACAAATATTCCAATTCAGTTTATCAATAGTGAAACTAACGTAGAGCTTAGGCATACAGAGTACACGGTACCTTCTATTTACGGGATAATGTATTGTAGTTTTATCTAATGGTATTTAACAACTTGGTGGTCATCATTCGAAATCTATTTTATCAAAACGATCGCATCATACAAGACAAAATCGGTTAAAGTCAAACCCACGAAAACAATTGCTATTGTATGAAACACGTGGATGCGCTGTATGAGTAGATAATACATTCTCATAGTCTCAATGTTTTGGTTTATTTAATTCTGTCATTAATTTTAAAAATGGTCATCTAGCCAAAAATGATAGGGTTGATAGAAATAGTGAGCGCCGTATCAAGAACTTTGAGTCAAAGACTCACCCTTTGTCCCATACCTGACAATAGAAGGTTATCCCTAATAAAAGCAACTGAAAAAATCTTATTAATAATATTTTTAGGAAGGACATATAAAAAGAAATAATTACACAATCAAATATTTATCGTTGTAAAACAGAATAGACTTGATTTTATCGTGGTAGAAATATTTGGCACAATATTTGGAAATTAGTAAAATAAACATAAATAAATATACTGATGAAAAATCAAGTTGGAAAATCTATAGAAATAATCAAAAGTAAAAGTAAATTTTCTAAATTCTCAATGGACAATTATTCCTGTCCTCGTTTGACAATCTTTAATAAAATTGGACTAATTGGACTCAACAGTCCAGATATTTTAAAAGTTAGCTTTTCCTAGATAAAGTTGATTAAAACATGAGAGAATAGAATTTATTGAAAACTTACCAAAGTTTCTTGGCAAGGAACTATTTCGAAATTCTGCAAAATACTCACTATAGCCCATTTCACTTCAAGAAGAGCAAATCTCATTCCGACACAATTTCGAGGCCCCATTCCAAACGGCATAAAGGAATACTGTCCATTCGTCTTCTTGCGGTCAGGATCAAACCTTAAAATATAATCAAACTCTAAAATCGAAATAGGAGGTCCAATAAATAAATGATCAGACAATCTACAAAGGTGCCCTTTTAACGTATAATTTTATTTGAAGTTTATCATTTTCTAATGACAATTGATCACATATTCAAATATATCACCGTAGGCAGTCATATATAAGGGGGCCACCAATGCACCGATAGTAAAGTTAAATAAATATGGCTAATCACACACTAGGAGCACAACAAAACTAATTGTTTAAGTTATAATAAATAATGACGTTATTTCTTGAATGCAAGTGTAACGTCATACTGTATTTGCAAGAAGATTGCGGTTTCAAACTGGTGTGAGGTTTTATGATATTTATAATTGTTGTCGAAATTTTGAATTAGACTGGCACAGCAGATTTAGTTTAGATTAGCTAACTATAATAAGTTGTTCTATTATAATATTCGTACTTTAAAAAATTGTATTTATTTGGAAAATTTGGTGCATATTTCATGAACCCGCTCTGTATCCAAATTGAATTCAACTTTTTGAAATATTAAATAGAATTTTTTTTATAAAGCTTTTGAAGAATAACTAGTCTAGAACTACAAACTCGTACAAAGCAATAAATACCGAAACAACATTTATATTATCCAATCTATAGATAAGTTATTCAATTCATAAAATCAAACTTATGTTGGTTCCATAAATCGTTCAGCCAGTCATGCACATTGTTATATGTTGCGAAAACATCTTCATTTATTTCACAAACAGATGTCATTTATATTATTCCAATGTGTATTTATTATATTCCAAAAACCTGACTTCTCTCATTATATATAAACAAATTAAGAGCGAGCAATTTATTGTTATCTAATTTATTTTTAAATAATAAATTATTTATTTAAAAATAACAGCTTCGACATTTTTAAATTCAACACTAATTTAACTTAATTTAACAATTGATATTTCAACTAATTTAGAATATACACTTACGATCTTATTAAAAAATTTGAAATAACAAACTAATTTAATTTTTTCCTTTAAAATACTTATTTAAATTAATTATTTTAAAAAATATTTTTATACATTTTATTATTTAGTTTGATTATTTAACTTTAATTTTACTGCTCGCTTATAATTATGTTCAAATATTCTCACACACATATTTCGCACCCAATTTCAATAAAGTTTCTACTACCAACTCGTGCACATAAAATATGTCCCACAGTTGGCATCTTACGGTTCACAGCACCCAACTTTCACTCGTTATATACTTTTATGCAGTAAATGCATGGAGTGTAACCTTAAACTTCAGTGTTTTCACGTTTGTTTGATTTCTTTGTCTTTGTTTTCGTTCTACCATTTTGGTAACCACTGAAGTAATGCTGCTCTGTAATTTCTTTTCTCCCTTAAGGAACAACTTGGATTTGTCTTTCTGCATTTGCATATTACTTTTATATAGACTAAGAATAATAATTTCTGCATGACCAGCCATAATTACGTTTGTTGCTGTTAAAACAAAACAGAAAAAAGTGGTACTTGACATAATTACTGATAAATGCACTACCGAATAGTATTAAATTATGGTTAAATGGCATATCCCTTTTAATGGAACTAATTTTATTACTACTATTACTCATATGTAGTTAACTTGAACACTGTCCATCTTACTAACAAATATCAGTAAGTAAAAGAACAAACAAACTAAAAGAAATAAATCAGAAAAATGGCATATATGTGTATTCCTAAAAATCAAAAGTCATTAAAATGGTCGATGCATAAATTTCACAGGATTTTCACTATATTCATTTATACCTATTGTTATAAAGTTTGATTTACTCACCAAGTTGTATTATAATAGTTGATATTCAGCTGAAACAAGTTTATCAGCGTAACAAACTAGCAAATCGTTGTAATAACATTCAAACACTTGAAAATCAAGTGTTTGCTTTACTGAAGGTTAAAAAAAAGACAAGGTTTTTTGGTGAAAAAAGTATCGGTCGTGAATATTAAATAAAATCCAATATCTAGTTCTAAAATTTTACTTTAAACCAACGCTGCAATTAGTTGCCATTAAAAACTGCTAAAAATGCAATATTTCTAAATAAAAAATTTGTTTCATCGTTTTCAAATGAAAATAAAGTAATGAAATTTATATATACACAAAAAACCAAATTATGGGTGAAGTCGACTAATAAAGTCATAATAATAATAAACAGCGAACTTACCGGTGATAATCAAACTTTTCTGGATCTGGCCAAATTGATGGATCGGAATGAACGGCATAAATTGGAATTGCAATTATATCTCCTTTTTTAAAGCAGACTTTAGTTTTATCTGATGTCTCAAGCGTAACATCTTGAGTGCATACTCGATCCACTCTTACAGCAGGAGGACAGATTCTTAGACTTTCACATACAATAGCATCCAGGATCGGCATGGTCATTAAAGTATCGTTAGCAATTTCTCTCTAGATTTTATTAAATCAACCCCTATTTATACATATTAAGAACTAATAAATTAAAAAACTACAAAATTTAAAAATATTTCATGGTACAAAATAGAAAAATTGGTGAAACTTAATTAGTTTTATAAATAAATAAAACCCAGGGTACATACAAATTTTAAAATGAATAAAATTGGATTCATCCGTATTAATTAAGCTGTTATGTTGAATCTGATCTATTCATGGAAAAAAGCTTCCACGTCCATCAAGTGACTTAGCTCCAGCTGAATCACTCGTGATCAAGGAGGAATAAAAAAGCAAAAGTGTTTTTTCGTTCTTACTTTTCCAGACCTGTACTCTATTTTCATTAAAGTCAACGCATACTATTTAAAAAAATCGTAAAGGTTCTTGAAACCGAAACAAGACACTCAACAAGGAAATGTGTCAAAAACTATCACTCAAGAAAATTCTCTTAATTTTGCGACATACTAATATAGTATTTGCTCTTGTATTAGAGCTGTATTACCTACACAACGGCTTATCTTGATTGGTATATTTCCAGTAAGCTTTCAAACCCCTTGCTTGGCATATTAAGATAAGTTCAAATTTTTCAAATGATTTATTGTTGGTGGTCATATTTCTCTATCCTAAAATTAATTTCGAACGTTTCTTTGAATATGGAAAAAATGTCTTCATTACATTTCGTTCAAATTTCTTTCTACTTGAACATATAATATCCGCTTAAACCTTTTACCAAAAACCTTAGTCGAGAAAAGCAATCAAAATGATAGTTTTCCAAATTTAAAAATAATTTTATCTGTAATACATCGGAGGTTTAACGAAAATTGCTGCCATTGCGGCCAAAGAAACTGTTGTGTTTATGAGCGTCAGTTATTTTTAATTGACTACACCTATTAAAAAATTTAATAAATATTATCAAGATTATAAAAATGTATAAAGTAAATCTCGCAAAATTTCCTATTTTATCAAATATTTAGTAAAAAATATTATAAAAAGGCGAAAAAGAGTTATAACAATAATTTAACAATTTTTAACAAATTAAACTCACAAATTTCTCTCTCCGTTTATTTTCCAGTAGAAACCTCGGAAAAAAAGTTATTTGCTTAAATATGGGCATCTTTTGAGCATGTACATTTTTTCGTTTGTTTGCATATTTGTTTTATTATAGAAATTTAGTTTGCCGTGTTTTAATGTTTGCTTTATCTTTTACCATTTTTTTAAAACTTTTAAAAACTAAATATATGTAAATTTTTTGTTTCTTATAATATTATTTATTGACAATTTTTTTATATAAAGACAATTTTGATCAATTGTAACGCTGTAGAAATTATTTCTTAAAAATGATTTTTGATTATATATTTATGTTGTGGGGGATCTGGTTTTTATTTTAACCGAAATGAAAATTCAAAACCAAATTTAAATTGTGTTCATGATTTTCAATATATCTGAGATGCTTTAAATAGGGAAATTTAATTATATTCTGAGAATGTCATACATGAATATAAACAGAAAGAACAACGAAACATACAAAAAATACACTAACAATGAAATTAATTATTCAAAAAAATAATAGCCAAAAAGATAGATAGATAGATAGATATGTAACGAGAATAAAAATAAAATGAATACCTCACTACCCAAGCATTCCATAATTTCATTATAAAGATCTTGTTGGGCGTCTGGATTCTTTGCTAAAAAGTATGAAACAAACGCAAGAGTTGTGGCAGTAGTCTCATAGCCAGCCAGTAGAAATACCAAAGACTGAGCCATTATTTCATCATTCGATAGAGTTTTTGAATCCATTAGCTTTGAGCTTTCTGAATCATTTTCAGTTTCCTTTTTATGAGCCTTCATCAAGGCCAAAAAATCATTATATTTCTGAAAATAAATTTTCTATTAATAATTTTATCAAATTTATAAATAATTTATCATACTCAATGTTCATGATACTTACAAATCCTGTGTGTTATTTATTACCGTTCCATGGACAAATATTAGTGGAATTACACCCATGCATATTCTTGTGTTGAGTTTTAATAAATGAAGTAGTAAATGTCCATAGTTCTTATTCCATTTTGTCAATAAAATAAAACACAATACTCTTAACGTAAATTTGTATTTATAGTTATATCACAAAATATACATCTAAGCTATCACAGCAAGAATCGATATGCTTTATTAGAACCAATGAGTTCCACTGCAATTATCTGACTCTGTGCATTTTACTACATTAATCATCTTCAATAATTTTACACTGTCTTAATTCTAGTTGATCTACTAAGTTCTCTTAACTTTTCTGTTGCCCTGTTTTAATAAATTTATTTTTCATCAAATCCTATTTTCAAGTTCTTTAAGCAAAATGTCGGCCCTTTAAAATTTTGACCCTCCTTTTATAATAAAATAATCAATTTTATTAATGATCTTTAACCCAAATCGTATATGTTTGACAATCTTCCCTCTGCGACTTTCCTTCATAATTTCGTCATACAAAAGCATATTTAATCTAATCTATAATTGTTTTCACCTGCCTGATAATGAGAGTAAGATGTTGAAATACATGTTTGAATTGCACCTGTTGGGGTTGCCGGTGAATTTGAATAGAAATTATTATCGATCTGACTCCAAGCGTGCTTTAAACAACAGTAACGAACTCCAAACGATATAAACTTTATTGATTAATACACTTTATCTCCACTTTAAAATGACACGACGAATTATCAATCGATCACACTTAGTGCTTATTGCGACTCTTCGGGAAGAATTGCACTTTTCGGATCAATTAGCTTTACAATCAACTGACTACTGCGGTGGGTTTCTGAGATCGGTAACTCTGATTTAGTTGCTTTGCTTTGCTTTGACCTTGCTTAATTTCTGTTTCAAATTTCTCTTTTAACTTCTTTTTTGTCTTTCTTTATCTTTTGCAATCCCTTGTCTCCTGCAAATTTCTTGTCTCTCACAATTTTTGTCTTTCGTAGTTTGGCCTTTCGCAAGTTTTCTCTTAAATTTTTTGTGTTGTTGATTTCAATTGCGCTTCCTTTTTATACTCCATCATTCAATAACACTTACTGCTGTCGAATAGAATCTCTTACCGCTAATTCATTTTGGGCCACCATGATCTATGACAGCTATCCAGATAAATCATTTTTTGGAGATGCCCTTTCCCAGATTTTATCTTAAAGGGCTTTCGAGATGATGCGCGAATTTTGTTTTTCTTTTTCTTTTCCAAAATTTGCACTTATTAATTATAAATGACCTTCTTTGATTTAATTGTCTTTTTTTATTGATTTTCTCTTATTCCTTTCTCATTGTTCAACATTTCTTTTTCATTCTCTTTTTATGAGGCTCCAGAACCACATCTTACTCACTTCTCATTGTTTCCACCAATCATTTTACATGTTTATTAATTATTTTATTTCATTATTTAGGTATCCTCAACACACCTTTTAATAATAATATTTCTAATAATACTAAAAATAATAATAATATTAATAATAATCATAATCATAATAATAATCATAATCATAATCATAATCATAATCATAATAATAATAATAATCATAATAATAATAATAATAAAATTAATAATAATAATAATAATAATAATAATAATAATAATAATAATAATAATAATAATAATAATAATAATAATAATAATAATAATAATAATAATAATTAATGATATTGATATTAATATTAATAATGCTGAATAAAGGCAAACTCATACACACATTTCTCCTAAATAAATATTATAAGGCCGAGCCTAATAAATACCGGATTAACGTAGAAGAGCGTTAAATAAGATCCCAAAATCAAAAATGATTCCGAATCCCAATCAACGTGAATCAATTATGATTGGATAATATTGAAATTCTGTGAATAATAATTTTATATATTTCAATCGAACAACTATTTATTTTATTGTATATTTTATTGTTTACTAATTAACATTATTATTTTGTTAACATAATTATCATAAAAGTTCTAGGCTATTTAAAATTAAAGATTTATTAATTTAATATTAATAGTTGATTATTTTTACGTCATATAGCACGAAGAAGATTATAATGTCTCATTCTTAAACAGGTGGAAATAGTTACAATATATAAGTTGTCCTCAATCATTTAATAATTGCAGAATCCTACTGTTTCAATGAAATTTTCTTGGAACCCCAAAGCAAAATGTTGCTATAATTAGGTTATTTATGTTTAATGCTAGCTGTTTTACTAAAAACAGTAAACTTTCGTTCTGAGTTATAAAGTACTTCAATTTAAGTAATTTAACCAAATTATTATAAAACCTATTTTAATTTGTTTTATTATTCATATGGAAAAATGAAAAAAATTTATCCATAATCATCAACTTGAGCGCAAAGGTTTATTATGTGTAGCACAAATTACAATAAATACTTTGTTTTAAGTTTCATGTATGTTCTTAAGCGTTATAGAACCCATAATAACGTTCGCTGAACACAAGTTTAGTACTGCAATATATTCATATGAGTAAAAAAATAATTTAACATATTTCATTATAGTAAAAATAATTTAATATAACATGTGAAAAAATTAATTAATTTTATTATACTTAAAATAATTATGCATAGTGATGTAAAAACTATAATTTTCACCAAAAAAGTTTAGTAATCTAAAATATCTAAATATTTATTTAATAAAATGTTTAATTAAAATATTTAATTTAATTAGAATATTTAATTACTAAAAGATATAAAAATAAGTTGTTTAAATAAATATAAATAATCCATAATATTGAATTGATTTTTTTGGTGTCTGAAGATGACAGTTAAACTGTCGAAATATATCGAACGAAGAGTGTTTAATAGGGTTTTTCTTTTAATTAAATCGTTGCCAAACTTATTTAATTATTTATTTTAGATTAAGCTAATTATATTTGTGACCGATAGCTATATCAATATTAATAATTACCACGCATCAGTTTGTTTAAATTTTCAGATTTTGAGAGAAAAATTTAAATTGGATTTTGTAATTAATACTACCTTCGTCCCAGAAAAAAACAGATTTTTCAATTTGAGTCAGTGGTATAACTGTATAATGAATAAACAAAAATACGAAAGTTAAAAAAATACTATTAATCAAAGATGAGATTTCTAACGCAAGTGTGTGGAATGTTTATGGAATGTACCTCTTGTTTTGATGATTGTTTAGATAACAGCTGGTTTCGTCCACACAAACTTTTCAATGCATTTGCATCATACTAGTAGTAAGCATCTTTTAAATTAAAATTCAATATTCGCTTTTGTAGACTTTTCTATCCTGCTGGAGTAGAAATGGAAAAAGCCCAAATCACTGGTATTGAGCTCCGGTGATTCTGCTGGTTAGTTCACAACGGATTTGCTTGAACCACTGACAGCGCCAAATTCTTCGATTCGTGTAACATTCCATTTTCCAACAGGTGGTCTGGTGTTATCTCGTTGAATGGCGATATTGTTCGTGAAGTTCACCTTATTTCTTACTGCTGGAATTACATGTTGGGTCATTAGATTATAGTACGAATCTGCTGTGATGGTTGTATCGATTTTGTAATTATCTCGAGTGGTTTTTGGAAGATCTTTGAGTGGCATAATCTGAGGTTATTCTCCAAATCTCAAAGAGCCCATCAAAATTGTACTCGGGAAGAGGCTTTGCAATTGCAGAAAGCACCGTCAATTTCTGAGGATTACCTTAATACACATAATTTTCTTTTTAGGGCTGTTTTCAAGGTATCTTTCTTTTCTTTTCGTGTTATTCAGTTCAAACCACTTTTCATCAAAGTCAACCCAATCATTCCAGTTGTTGCGTTTTTGTTCTCTACAATACTTCAGCCTACTATCAATGTGAGCTTGAGATAATAATGGAATCGTTCATTGTGAACATATTTTAAAGTTACTTTCATTTAAAAACCGACAAACTGTACTACACAGGACTTTAGAAATTGCAGCAATATCTCTTAATGTGGAATCACGTTTTTCTTGTACTGCTTCTACAACTAAATCCATACGTTCTTCTTTATCAACAGTAGAGCGTCCAGACACACTTTGACGAAGTAGTGTGCCGCTTTCAATAAATCCATTGCGAAGTTCTTTGACATAGTTTATGCTCACTCAGAAAGCCTTTCCAATTTGTTCTACAGTTTGATACTCCAAATCAACTTTAACCATTTTCATAAGCAAAAGCTCATAATGCAACAAAATCAGAGTTTTCTTAGCACTGTTCAGATGTTTCGTGATTGTTTCTTTAGTGAAATGATCAACTAAAACAAAAGTCACTGCATATTAAAAAACTAGAAAATATCAACAACTAAAGTAACTAATAATAAAAATTCCGGTTTTTTCTGGGACAGAGGTAGTAAATAAATGTTAGAAGAAGATTTGAATTTAATTGCGTCTAACAATGAGTTCAGGAGATTATACACCACCAAGAGGAAATATCGAATTTCCGGTTAAATTTTTAAGCCAGACATTGAACCATATTTTCAAAGTTGTGGTTGAGTGCAGAAACATATCCGTCTTATGAATGGACATGATTTGTAAACTAAATAATTGTGATATTGAACTGATAGACAGTGCATAATAGAGAAAGGCAATCAACCAAGAGACAAATTTAAAGTAGTTCTCATCATGTTATTAAGGATTTCTTATTAAATTTCCTTCTAATGGAAATCAACCAAATTTATATATAGGTTGAAAATCATAATTTGAAAAATGTGATATTTAACTAATTTTTCAAAAATTTACATCTGTAGATTTTGCTCTTTCATCAATGGCCATTTGCATATTGTCAATGAAAAATTGGAATGATTCTTTACCAAAGAACTCCCATTTCGGAAGAATTTTACGAAAAAGAATTCCCAATTTCGGAAACATCACTGAAAAAGAAAGATTTGAAAATTATTCAGGAAATAAAAAAAATAAATTACAAAATATAATGACAAATGAATTGAACAATGAAAACGTGAATAATCTTTTTGCATTAATGACAAATTGGTTGTTAGGATTCGTTTGAGAGTCTATTTGCATCCCAAACATTGTGCGGGCAATCACATCCATCGTAAGGGCACCAAAAAATCTGAACAAAACATTATTTTTACACAGAAAATATACAGTTTTGTAATTTATTTAAAATATATTGGATTTTAGAAAAAACAGAATAACTTACAATTTCTACAACTTTGATTCCTCTGGTATTTGTGAATGTCAATGATTGTAATCACAGTTTCCATCATTATAACATACATGCATTTGGAAAATATTTTCACTTTTGTCGCTAATTGAATATTGTACATAACCAAAAAATATAAATTTAAATCAGGGATGGATAAACGTTTGTAACCTGGGCCGCTTGAAGTCTCATAAAATCTTTGAGGGCCGGGTTACAAATTTTTGACACTTTCATAAGCGTCAAACATGGTTAAACTGAATGATACAAATAAAATGATCACATACCAATTTTAAAGAAAAAAAGATCCAAATTTGTTTGGCTATCTGCTAGGATTTTTGGACTGGACAAAACGCGTGTGCAAGCCGCATCCGGCCCGCGAGACCCTAGTTTACCCATCTCTGATTTAAATGTTAGGTTCAAATATCTTCGACTTTATCAATGTTTATTCGAGTGGAAATATCTTTCAAAAATCGCTTACTTATTTTTACTGAACTCTTGATATTGAGCAAAATAAATTGAATAAATTTAATATTACAAAATTGATTTAACAAAAAACAGATAAAAATTTTTCCTAATTTATTTCATTTTGAAAATTTGGAAATCCACCATATTGACGGTTACGTGAATTTCGTGTAAACAAAAATTTATTGATAATATTTCATAATATACGAGTATGACTCACAAATTCTCTGCATAGAACTAAACGAATTATTGGCAAAGAAAATCGAAATTGATGAAAATGGAAATAAATTTTGAAAAAAAAGAAAGCAGATTATTAATATAAGATGTTGGATTTGATTTTCCCATTCCTTATTCCCTTGATTCCACTGAAGAAATTCATTTAATGTTTCATCATTACTTTGTAATGAGAGAGATAATTGTCTTAAATATAATTTATATATTCGTTCCTTTTGTTCATTACTACCATAATCTAAAAAAAGTGACTTTTCATAAATAGGATAAGTCCCCCATATTAAGTTTTCTTTGGTTAAATGAGTCCCAACTTGAGCAATAGCAACTTCAAAACATAGTTTAATTTCTTCTTTATCAGTTAAATATCCTAACATAAATTGGCAATATTCAAACCATACATCGACACTTCTATAAGTGATTTAAAAAAAATTAAACTGATTGTACATAACTTCTTTTTAAATATATCAAATCAAATTATATAAGATATAAACTTTTATTTAAATTCATTTAAATTTTTAAAAAAATATAAATAGATAGTTAATAAAAGTGATGATTAACTATCTACACAACAATTCCAAATAGTTAAACTTTTAAATCGTTCATTTTGTCGATAGCGAAATCATTTATATATAATTTAGACAAATAACTATGTTAACCAATTTCCATAATATTTATTTATAAAATGAAATATGAAATATTTCGACTTAAACAAGGTCAAGATCACTCAAACAAAATTTACAAACTCTTTCGTTTTTGCTTCTTCTCTTATTGATCTTTTCTCTCATTCAACTGTTTTTAAAATATTTATATACTTAAAACAATTTTTCAAATTTAATTCACCAATATTAAAAATTTAGTAGATCTGAATAAAAATAAAAATTTATTTATACAGACTGTAAAATAGTGAATGTTTAATAAAATGTAAATACTATATAAATTTTATAATATAATGTATAAATATGTAAATATGTAAATTATATATAATAAAATAAAAGTAAAATAAAAAGTAAATAAAAATTGAGTGTGGCTTGTTATTTTGAAGTTTGGTGTTAATCTCGAAAAGCAACGAGATTGGGGTTGTTTAAATAACCCACGAAAATAAAGATAAAAAAGAAAATTTAAAGGAAAAATTTGTAATTTAATATCAATAAATGTATTAAAAATGATTTTTATTATTCGGAAGAAAATTAATCATAACGGGGGGTATATTGATCAGAACAATACCCCCCAGCAGGTAAATTTAATTAATAAGAAAAAGATTGCGTTTAATTATTCAGAGGTTGAACACAGATCTAGAAAACATTTTTCAAATATTTTAGAATCCAATTTGCATTTTATAAAAATTTAAAGAAATATTTAACAACTTTTAATTATTTTGAATTTTCGACATATTGACTGGTTGTGGCTTGTTTAGATAAACTTTAAAATCTTTTCTTTTTGTCGATAGCAGAATTATTTATATATTTTAGATAAATAACTATCTAGCCAGTTTCCATAATATTTATTCATGAAAGGAAATATGAAATATTTCGACCTAAACAAGGTCCTGATCACTCATAAACACAATTTAACAACTGTTTCGCTTTTTCTTCTTCTCTTGTTGATCTTTTCTCTCACTCAACTGTTTATGAAATCTGGTAACAAAATTGGTAGGGACCACGGACCCTAGTTCTTTATCACTGGACTAGCACAATAATAGCTGCAACCACAATTACATTTGTATTTTGTTCATTGAATAAAATTATTTTTTCATTGTATAAAGTTGAAAAATAAAAAAGACTTTGCTGTTGCTAATTAAATTATGAAAAGTCAGTTTTGAAAATCTTGATGTGAGAATAAATTTTACACTTGAAAAATAAAAATACTTAAACTTAACAACTGTCTGATAATCTTAAACTTTGGAATAATAAAATGATTGACGCAAGGGCTAAATTTACAATAAAATCGATTTGTTATGAAATTTTAAATTATTTATAATAATTATTAATTTTTAAAAAATATCACATTTACTCTTTAATGTCGATTGGAGTGTCTGGAGGATTGTTCGAAATACGTTTCTTTAGCAATTCAATTCCGTCAGAAATTAATGGCGACATCTAGATTAGGAAATAAAATATATTGTTTTAATTTCTAATTACCACATAACCATAGTCGATTTTAATTTAAAATGTGTAAAAATATTAAATAATATTTATATTATATAAATTAAAAATTAAATTCTGATTTATTAATATTAATTCTAAAACCAACATTTTTTCATTATTATATGGAAATGAATATTTATATCAACTATAAATATAAATTATACCTTGCGAAGTTTTCCAGATGTAAATGTTGGCGTAATTAGATTTCTAACTCGTTCCCAATCTTTTCCTTTCAAAACTGTGAGCATTTTATGAGCTCTCTTACTGCGAAAGGCTAATTCCTTAAATAATATAAAATTTTATTTTATATATATATATATATATCTATTATAAGGACATTTTTTGTTCTTCACCTCTGATTTCTTTATAAGTGACATAATATTTTCTACACAATTTGACAATGAATCAGGCTATGCCGAAAATTCGTGAATACCTTAAATAAATCTGATTCATAGTCAAATTGTGTACAAAATATTACATATATATTTATATAATGTATTGAATTATAGAAAAGATTTTAGTCAATATTTATATTAATAAACTTTTCAAATTTATTATTATCAAAAATAAAGGTTTTGCATCGTTTGATGACTACTGTTGGTACCAAGGGTTGTCTTAATTTTCGTTACTATCACTTTCGTGAAGAATGTCATTAGTCAATCGCTCTTTGACGTTTTAGAATGACTATTTTTTATTCTATAATCACACTCTTGTGAAAGTATTGCTCAACTCTCATATTGGTACTTTGTGATAGGGTCGAAAACACATGGGTAAATGAGGGGCCTCTTGCTATAATTACTACCAGATGGATCTTCTGCTAGCTCCACTGAAGGGCTTACATCATTTTAAAACTTATTCTCATCTCATTTTTGTCGCTCCGAATTGGCACATCAAACATTTACTTAAAATACCAAGTCAAGTTACAGGAAATAAAATATAAGATCATTAGATGGGTATCACAAGGTTAACGTTGATGTCTACGAGCAATCGACAGCTATTCATGGGCAACGGTGTAAGGATTGTAAATTTACCGATCTTTTCATTTACCGGTAAAATGAAAATAAAATTACCGGTCTACCGGGAAATCACAGGGAATTTTTTTTAAAGGATAAAATAAAGTTGACAAAAAAAACAAGTTTAAATTTCCACTTCACGATTTTTATTTGAAAAATATAAAAATTTCTAGCAAGGATTGTTAATTTACCGAGTGTATTTTTGCCAATTTACAGGTATACAATCTTTAGTAAGGATGTGCAGAGCTGTTTCATCAATTATGCAATTACTTTACCGATTTTGGAAAGCGATTTCGAAAAATCTGAGACTTTCTTGAGACTTTACTTTCTGTGTCTGTCTGTGTATCATAGAACAAAACTTCGCCTAGTTAATAAATTTCTATTTAAAAGTTAAATCTAAGTTAACCCTATAATGTCGAGCGTGACGTTTTCGTAACGTTTCATTAAAACGTATCTAATTCTGAAAATATAAAATTGACGATATCTTCACACTATTAGTTTAAATGCATACCGCTAGTCACGCATTATAGCAACAACATTCTTGAACTACTACATGTTTTGATAGACTGTGCGGTTGAGGTTAAGTTCAATAATATGCTGTGCTTTTACCATAGAATTTTTTACTTTGCTTTATAATTTAATATTGTATAATGAATTAGAAAATAAGATATTTTCTAAATTATTTTTTAAATCACAATTTAGTAAAAAAACATGGCCACATACAATTTATAGTAAAACAAATTTAATTTACAGCATATTAAAAGGATAAAATTTTTTTAAAAAAAGATATTTATTTATTATATTGTAAGCATAGATTTATTAGCACTTACTAGAAAAGTGTAAAAGTATTATTTTGTGAGCCACATTTAATTATCAAGTACATTTTGTATAGATGAAATGATATTATAAAAGATTCAATCTAATAATTTTGGTAAAACGCCACATGGAAAAGAGTTAATAAACCAATCAAAAATACATTCATAATTTTATGGATCTTATCTGATCGTTTTTCAGATTACCCGGTGGCCGATCGCTTGTTCTCAGATAAATTATTTTATGTAATCGGAAAAGTGAAAGATGAAAATAAATGAGCTCAATATAAAGAATGGGTGTTCCTCCGGATTTGTAGTACAATGATGAAAATATTCAATTAAATTTGATGTTAGTCAATTTAGTGAACTTTTATATCACTACATATAAACAAAGAAATAAATTTTTGTTAGAAAAAGGATTTAAAAAAAGTTTGTCGTGATTTTTATTTTCTTTGGAGAGAGCAAAAGTCCTTTGATTTTTGGATGCATATTGAATTAAAGTATTTGATATGTTATATTATCTATCTTAAAAAAGCCTTTCAAAACTTTGTACGCAATAATAAAGGCATCAACATGAGATATAAATAGATAGATTAACTTCACAGAATACAAATCACAAACTAAATAGTGATTTTACAGGTTCCCTTTTCATAATACAACTATTTTATTAACTTTCAAATATAAAAATAGTTCGAAATTTAAAATTTCTATTTAAGTTTTCTGAACACATTATTTTTCAATTTTAATGTTTAAAGCAAAATTAACCAAATAAATTTTATAAAATACAAGTTTTCTTTTACGTGCCATTCAGCTATTCAGAACTGACTATTAGAGTTACCAGTTTTATCGGAACTCCTAGTATTTAAAACGTCCATAACTTTAATTACAACAATTTCAAATATTTCGCAAACACTAAAATATATTTTTAAAACAACCTTAGATAAAACTAAATCTTTATAAGGAGATTTTCTGATATATAAATTTATTTATTTATGAATTTTAATTTAAAATATTATCTCACACTGACTATTCCATCCATTTTAATTAATACCGGTTTTAAACGTGATTAATTGGAATTCACTATATCCGTACACGAAAATTATTGTTTTTGAAAAGTTAATATAAATTAATATGTAGCTATTTTTTGTCATTGATATATCTCCTTTTGACAAATGAGTTGATTTGAGACTCACTCCTTTTGTCTTTCAAACATTTTCATGATAATATCTAACTATTGAAGATTTTATTAAATTCTCAAAATATTCTGAATCTCAATAATCTAAAAGTGGCTTCAACTGCTTCAGTTGCAGCCTGCAATGCAATTCAAACGTTTGCTGATATATACAGCATTTCATCAGTGCTGCAATGTAACAATATTTCTTTAGATAAATTAATTATGAGTAGGTAGATGTGCGTTACCTAGCCCACTTTTTGGTCCCTTCTAATAAACACACCAATTACTAAAATAATGATCAAGAACGTATATAGGTTTAAATTTATTTATTCAATGAAAAGTTGGATTAGCTGTTGAATGTGCAGCTGGATAATAATAATTAATAATAATAATAAATAAAAATAAAGAAATAAGATTAAAGAAATAAAATAAAACCATTAATTCAAATAACTCTTATTTAATGACCCTGGCTTTTATTGTTGTAAAAGTGCACTGGAGTCCTCACTTCTTACTATTAAGGAAATGGTAAAATATTCAGCATTAAAGCAGTTCTTACCGAAATACTTTAATTATTAAATTTTCTTATATAAAAGATTTTTATATATAAATGAGGATAATCGAAATTCTACAAAAATAAAACATTTCAAAAGGAAATTTTATAATAATAATATGAAAGCAATAAAGAAATCCTCACCATCCGGTCAGTAAAACATTTGAATTCCTTAATCATTATTTGTTTCAACAGTTCCTCGTCACCAACGACTGTCATTGGACTACCACCGAAATACATTCTTGAAAAGATATTACGTTTAATTTTAGACAAACAATAAGTATTACGGATAAAGCTTTCCATATTTCTGACGACACATTTTATCAAATGTGTGAAATCCCATTTTTTGAACGTCTAATAAATTACCAAGAAATGGCAATGGAGGGGGCCCATTATGACCGAGTTTTACATGAAGATTTTGATTTTGTTTTCCAAATCTACAAAAAAATTACAAAACAAAATAATATAATAATATATATATATATATATAAAATTTACTTGTATATCAAATATACAACAACGAAAGCAAGAAGAAATTTAATGTCAAAAATGTAACTCAACAGGAGACCGATCATTTGAAAGTTATAATCAAACAATTATGATTGTATTTGTAAATTAAAACAAGAATGTATCAATATGAATTATTAATCAATCCATTTAATCTTACATAACTACTATTTACAAAACATTTTATGTAATCATGAAAATATTTGGAATAAATTGTTTTAGTAAACATTTTATATTATAATAGTGAATATTTTAATTGATTATTTAGTGACTTAAATTTAAAAAAGTTAAAAATATCTGAACATTACAAAAAACGATAATACATTTTTAAATTGATAGCTGAAAATATCAAATACTAGTAGTATTTAATTTTACAGAGTTTTTAATTTATTTGCATTCGAATTTTGTGCTCGGTTTTGTGTCATATTTGGAAGTGCTGTTCTATCGGATTTGCGATCAGGTTGGATAATTTCACATCATTTTGCCAGTTAAAATGAATATGTGATATATATAAATAATTTAATTTAATTATGAGATTGTTTAAATATTTATGTAAATGAAATAGAATTTGAATTTGTGTTGAGTTAATAAATTAATTTAATATTAAATTTTCATTATTACTATTTAAATATAACATTGCGTCATGAACAGGGTGCTTATCGGATTTGATTTTAATGAAGAAAATCTACAATCTCTGGAAATATAAGAAATGGCTTGATAAATATAGAACACTTGCAGAAGATAAGAAAAATCATTGATCTGGAGCCAACATTAAAAATGGATCTGAAAATCCATTTCTTTAGAAGTTCATACAATGAGCAAATACTAAAAAAAAGAATTGAAGGATTTTATTATGTCAAATACTAATTGAATTGTGGATCAATAGCTCAAAGGTGATTATTGTTATAAAGTGCATAGTACCGAATAACCACAGCGAGATCTAACAGACAGTCAGAACGAGTTGTCTCATTACGTTAATTTATATTTTGTGATTGATAGATTGTGAATACAAAATATACGTTGGGTATTGTTTGTCTAACTGATTTCATATAGAACACATGGAGTCAGTGAAACCGACTACTATTATTTAATTTATTAAAACTCAACAGAGTATATAATATTGTAGTAGGTAGTAATGTGCAGTCCAGATATATCAATTTTTGGAAAAAGGTAAGGATCCTCCTTACATTTTCAAAATTTTTCGACCTTGATCTTTTTTATTCAATTCAAAGAACACGAAGAAATTAGAATTTCCGCGAATTGATCTTCGGTGAAGTTCGTGATAGATTTGCGAGATGTAGATGCAACAACAGTTGGTGTGTCTTCCCCTCGCGAAGTAAGACTACATGATTTCCTGGTTTTTTATCGTTTACACAATCATCGAAAACAATTAAGTTCTTTTGGGTTTTGTTCAAGTCCTCACAGGGAATTATATCCGAGAATTTATTGCACATTGTCCCGTTGATTTCGTATTTAGCGTTGCGAGGAAAACATTCACAAAAATCAGAAATCGTCAAATCCGCTGGGATTTTTTTCTGTATTTTGAAAATATTCAGGATGGTTTCTTTACTTAAATGGTTTTTGAATCCGTAACACACTTATTGAAATTCTGGTTGTTGAATGGTTTTGCTGAATATTTTAAGATTATTATAGTTCAGGTAATTGGGATACAGGAGCATCTTCAGGAGCAGAATGCTTTTCCCACACCCAGAGGCTCCAACAATCAACATTCGAAATGAATTAGGGAATATGGAATTAAGATTGAATTTCGTCAGATTTTTGTTCCAAACCGGAAGAATGTCAGTCATTTTATATCGTAGGGATTTATAAATATCCCTTTCCCGGTAGTTATCATTTCAAGCTTATTTTTTCCAAATGTTTTCAAATTTTCATTTTCTTCTAAAATCCATTGTAAATATTTCGTGGCGGCTTTCGATTGGTTTTTATCTAAAATAATACCCGCTCCGCTTTGGGTCTTAATGAATTTAGTTTCTGCTTTAGCCTTCTCTGCTTCTGCATCTGCTCTTTTAGATTTATTGGCGTATTTGACCGTACTCACAATTCCAGCAGCAGTTCCTGCAGCTGCTGTTAAGCCTCCGAAAATCAAAGGTAATAAAGCAGCTAGTGGAAGAATTCCTCCTTTTTTGGATTCTAGTTTTTTTATTTCCTTTATTTTTTCATTTGAAGCCAAGACTTTTTTCCCTTTGAATTTAATAGATTTTGGTTTATTTGAATCAAAAATAGATTTTATTTTCCATTGGAAATCTTCACCATCATCATCTGTTTTACATAAAGCCATTTTTATTATTATAAAATGGTCATCGAGTTTAAATTTGAAGATAAAAAGAAGAAGTTTATGGGTAGGGGATATATAAAGAAAGCGAGTATGATGATAGCGAGAATGAAGAAGGATTGATTGATGCTTTGTTGGTGAAAAAATCAGAAAGTGATAGGACTAGTTTTCTAAGAGCTATAAATACAAAACCTGAGGAGATACCTAAAAATTGGTTTTCTGTAATTCTCTTTGGTACATTTTCCGAGGATTTCTTCTCCCTTTTAAATCATATATCTTGTAGGTAACAGGTTTAGTATCATAGATTTGTTTTATTATAAATATTTCTTTGCTCCATGAATATGTTATTCCTTTCTTATTCGATCTCCAATATTGAATTTTTGTTTTTCAATTAAATTATCATTTGCATTATTATTTTCATTTGTAATTTCTCTAGTAGAATCTGGATCATTACTTGCTTCCGTTGGAGTTGTTTTTATCGTTCGGTGAATTTTATTATTATAAAAATTAACTAAATCATCTAAAACATCAATTCAATTCGATTTCCTCTTTCTGTAAATTTTTTGTACATTAGGTTTTTAAGTGTTCTGCTGAATCGCTCGATAATAGGATTGCATGATGGACCTTGTGTTCTTTCATCCGGCTGATTGAATGTCAAAGAGAATTTTATTTCATTTCCCTCTAAACACTCTTGGAATAATTTATTGTAGAATTCTTTACCATTATCAACATATAATTAATTAGGAATTCTATTCGAATTTGATTCAAATAAATTTTCAAAAGCCTCTTTAATTGTTTCGCATTTTTTATTTAGTAATGGAATAGCCCAAACATATCTGGTGTATAAATTTAAAATAGTCAAAATACATCTAAAGTTTTTATTATTTTTAGAATTAACGGTTTCAATTAAATCTGCTGACCAAATATCATCTTTATCAAAGACTTTGACTTTTAAATATTTTTTATTATTTCGATATTCTTTATGTAGCTCGTTTGCTAGAGTAGTATTTTGATTGTCTGGGTTTGTTGGTATTTCTCCACCTAACATTATCTTAGCTTTGATTACTCCTTTTGCAATAACTCTTGAAAATATTTCTCCAAAGGTTGGGTCTTCAATTTCATTAAAATCTTGAATAAAATCAATTCTGCTTTTTGTCTTGAACTAATATCTTCTTGTTGATACGCTATATTGTGTTTTAAAGCCGATGTATCAACTCTATCTCTACTTATTAGCTCTTCTCCGGGTTTAGGATTATCATTTTCATCGAGGTGAATATCGAGTTTAATTCCTGGCGGAACACCTCTCAAGTTTTCAAGTGAGCCGGATTATATCTTAAGGAATCATCAAAGCTGATTAGGCTTTTCATCCCCACCAACATTTAGTCTGTGAACAATCTCCATATTCTAATCATAACGAACGAAATAAAAGTGCTGCGGATTGTCTATTGTTTCATTCTTCATCGTTTTTACCATTGAGATTGGTCATTACCCGAGTTCCTTCATCAAATTTCTCTAATGAAGTGGTAGATAAAGACTTTATCAGTTTCCCACAATTTGAAGGTGTTGCATTTACTAAATTCATAAAATAATGAGATTTAATTTCTTGTAATAAATATTCTGTTAAAATTATTTTATTGTGTTATGATAAATTTTTCTTTGCTCTTAAAGGTCTTAAATCTACCATGGTTTCAAGATAAAGATTCGTCTTCTTATCTTGCCTTAAAGCCAAACTTTACAAACTTATTTGATGTCCAGGGAATCAGGATAAGTGTATAACAGTGTTAACTTGACACTGTTTTTACACTTACCTGGCGCTCAGAGAAATCTGAGCGCCTCCCGCATAGTACTGATGAGAGCCATTAGCTCGAAACTAGTATACTATTGGGAAATGTCCTGGATATGTGCTATACATTTTTTTAAAAAGTTTGTTTAATGATAACTGTTGTTTATGTTTGTGGAGTAATTAATAACATATAATTATATTAATAGATATTTCCGATTTAATATTTTATGAAAAATTAAAACAAAATTTTAATTTTAACTAAATATTTGAAATTTCTTAAAGATCACAAAGTACCACAATGAAAACTGTATTTGAAAAATCTATAGAAATAATCAAAATTTGAAGTACATTTTCTTAATTTTCAATGGACAATTATTCCTGTCCTCGTTTGACAATCTTTAATAAAATTGGACTAATTGGACCCAACAGAACAGATATTTTGAACGTTAGCTTTTCCTAGATAAAGTTTCTTAAAACATGAATAGAATCTATTGAAAATTTACTAAAGTTTCTTGGCAAGGAACTATTTCGAAATTCTGCAAAATACTCACTATAGCCCATTTCACTTCAAGAAGAGCAAATCTCATTCCGACACAATTTCGAGGCCCCATTCCAAACGGCATGAAGGAATACTGTCCATTCGTCTTCTTGTGGTCAGGATCAAACCTTAAAATATAATCAAATTCTAAAATCGAAATAGGAGGTCCAATAAATAAATGATCAGGCCATCTGTAAAGGTGCTCTTTTAACATATAATTTTATTTGAAGTTCATCATTTTTTGATGACAATTGATGACACATTCAAATATATCACCGTAGGCAGTCATCTGCAAGGGCGGTCCAATTTCCCAATACTTAAGTTTAATAAATATAAGTTTAATAAAATACACTATCGGAGCACAACGGAACTAATTGTTTAACACTAGATTTACGGGTCTTGTCAATTTGACGGATTTTTGATTTTATGCTTAAAAATTATGAACATTTAAATAGTATTCTTTAGATATTAAGTATTGATTTTTAATTTTATAATTAGAGCAAGCCTTATGTTGGGCTTAGAGCCAAAATTAAAGCAAAAGTATCAATAAATTAAAACAAAAAATAAGAATAAGGAAAATGGTCACTGCACATACACACGCACCGCAAGAGATCAAAAATAAAATAAAACATATTAAGTAAAACAAACTAAAAATATAACAAAATTAAATAAAACAAATAATTAATTAAAATTCTTGAAAAGCCTACAGCTGCAGAAAGAAACATAGGCGAAAGGATACAAACTGCCAAAACCTTGCAAAAAAGGTTTAGAAAAAACACAGGCAGAAGTGACGACCAATAAATAAAATAAAAAGGGTAAAAAGAATATCATAAGAAAATAATAATAAAAATAAAATCCAATAACATAAAAATTAAGATATCAAAAAATAAGGAAAAATATATAAAAAATTATAAAAATAATTTGAAATTAATAAAATAATTTAAAAACATAAAAATCGCCTATTGGTCGCACACAGACACAAAAATATTATATAAGCAGTGACCAATTTCATTATTTTTAACCTTATTATTACCACTGAAAATTAGCAATTTTTACAAGAATTTCAATCGAATTTACTAAGTAAGGACGTTGTTATTTTATTTCTTTTGTAATGATCAATTAAATGTTCGTAATGTTTCTATGTCTCGTAATTCTCATGTTTAATATTATTATATATTTCAAGGTCCCATTAAAATCGTATATATTAAGTATTGTAATAGTCATCAGGAAGGCAGATCGGCGATCCGGCTGGTGGATTAAGTTGGGATCGCGGGTCGAGCCTTTCTGAAATCTCGGTCTGTCCGCGACGGGGCCTGGTCGAAAGACACAGGATCCTCCCCGTAGGGCACCGTTAAACAACTCGCAACGGCTGATGGAAATGTCGGTCGAGGCGAGCAGAAAACTCTAAATTGAAGGGAAGTGCGCTATCAGCTAAGGGTAGTAAGGATGATCGTTCAGCGATCATTAAGGATTTTTTTTTGTAAACCTCGAAAACGAGTTGAACTGGACAGGAGGGATAGGTAATGACGAGAATTTTCGAACGAACAATAGTAGCGAGAAAGTGTGAAAAATAGGGAAGTGTCAGTCATATTATTCGAGTCTTTTATGACCAATATCACGTTTTCCGGACACTAGAAGTAGAATTAACATGTTTAGTTATAGTTCGCGGTACCTTTAAGTAACGTATAGTAGAACTCTGATCATACCCCAATAACCAAAATTGTCAAAAGATACAGGATAGATATAAATAAACCAGTATATCCATATTCTATTCTCATATAAAATCGATACCGAGAGCACACGCGATCAAACCCCAACGCACTACCATTGATGCGATAATTACAAACATGACATACTAGTAGGTATTAAGTGAACGATTAAATAGTCAGATTTATATATCCAAAAAATGAGTATAAAATGAGATGTAACTGCACACTATAGATAGTGTTAACTATCATTAATCACGTAGTCCGTAACATGGCAACTAGAATCGCATACCAATAATTCGCCACCGCTAGCAGGGAAACGAGAAAACTACATCATCTCACACTGAGTCAACACATGGATTTTCCTCCAATTTAAATCGATACTGTTATGGTCTTGGAGAAATAATATCAGCCTTACATTTATCATTATTATTATTATTATTGTCATTATTCTTATAAATATTATTATTATGGTTATTATCATTTTATTATTATCATTATTATTATTATTATTATTATCATCATCATCATCATCATTATTAATGTCACCATTATTATCATTACTATTATAATTATTGTTAATAGGGTTACTATTGCGACTATTATCATTATTACTACCACCATATTGATTATGAATGTCTTTATCATCAATAACCTCACTAATTATTATTATTATATTAACATGATTCGTAAAATCCCTATACCACTACCATTATCGACCCTACCTATCCTGCCCATCTCTATCAAGATTCACCATATCATTGCCCTTACCAACGCTTCTATTATTTTCCATTTCTGGCAGTAATAATCATTAATACGTTAACCATTGGCGAATCTAAACGCGGACGGCTAATCTAGTTATTTTTATATGGTTAATCGCTGGTTGTTTTTCTCTTATTCCCCCTCCTATACTTAGTTCGTTTTCCTTAAAGTTATTTTCTTCGGGCTAATGTATACTGTCTTACTACTGGACCAAAGACATACCCCCAATCACCACTAGATTACCTAACTCCACTAGTATGTTTCCTCGATAATTATTCATAACTCCATTTTAGGTTATATCCAGAGAACTCTACTAGTAGCGAACATGTCAGGTTCATCAAATCTCCCACGAATACCCCGATTCTCCCCTTCAACAATCGCCACCAGGCAGAAATAGAGAAAGACCACGCCGTTCTGCAGGCGAAATGTCAAAAATTAAAGGGCACCTGGATTTCGCTCGAAGCAACCCACAAATTATTCCAAAAAATCTCTCGCCTGTCTCGGGCCAGAGATGATCTCGTGATTGAATTACTATCGCTGAGCAAAGTGCCGCCCTTCGGCGAATATTTACTGAGAACGAGCTCAGGGTTCGTCTACCAGGTTGCAGTTGAGCGCAAGACCTCAATATTATTCCAGCCCAACACCTTCATTTAAATCCAGTTCCGCAACCATCGAATGAACCACCCCCGAGTGAGGTGACAGGATCCAGATCTGGAGTATCACGACGACGACCAAATCGAAATCGCCGTCGCCGTGAAAGGCGCCGGGCAGAAGCCAATCTTCTAAGGGCGAACGAAAGAACGAGGGGGATAGTTGAAGTAAATGACCCGCCTCCGGCCTATGAAGAATTTGAGTTCCCGGACTTAGACCCGGATGTAGTCTATGCTCCTGCAGTAACAATTTATCCCCCACTTCCGTCTATATACATCGATCTGGAGGAAGATGAGAATGAGGCCCCAATCCTAAATCGCTCATTAGAACAATTAAACCTCGCTCCAGACGAGATCGCCGTCCTAAGTGGTCGGGTGCCAACTAACATTATCTCAACCAGCGAGCCGGAATCATCATCTCCGGGAGACAGAATCCAACCGTCCCATCCCCTCTCCACCTCCAACCGAAGCGTCGATGCTTGCCGGTGGATATCGTTGCGGAAAATTAAGTCGATGCCGAGCGAGATTTGCCGTAATGACATACTCCTCTTTTTGCGGAATATCCGTCCGTCTATATTTTGGAGCTTATTAGCGACTGATAACTTCCCTAACATTTACCTAGTGTTTTATCCATCACTTTTAGCTGAAATTAAATAATTATATTTGTTAGTTTATTTTGTCTCCTGAGTGCATGAACTTGTCTATTTATATATTGATAAATCGATTATAATATAATTTTACCAATAAATTGATAACCAATATTTGGATTAAAGGCAGCAAATGGGATATCATCGAATTAAACCGATAATTAAAAAGGATATAATTAATGGTATGCATACTGTGGGGGGGGGCATAGTTCAAATAAACAACAACGCTAAGCTAGACTGAAATTGTACTGAGATTCTCACAATTCTCCCGGGGTAATAAGCGTGTAGACCCAGGATTTTTCCAGACGAATACAGTTTTAAGATAGAGAGCGTAAGTCCTTCTAACGGCAGCCATGAACTGGGAAAACGAAGGTCATTCGAGGAGTAGCATTAGTAATAGAGCTCACCTGCTCGAATGGCATTCGGCTGTTACGTACAGTACCAACATGATTTCGGTCATGGGTACGTGACAGTGAATTAAAATCGTGGGGGTACGCGGAAAAGCCAACCTTAGATTACACACAGGATGATTATCAACCAGGGATGCGAGTCGGTCATCAATTAAGTTTTTCCCGTACATCCAACACTTATCATATAACAAATACTAACTTCAATGGTGAATTTAGCAGAGAAAAGATGTTACTTTTACAAGTGAATTTGTTCTTATTATTTTATAACATTTTATATCATTTGAAATTTGGTAGTCATAAATGCCAGGAGTACTAGATTAAACATATCTCGGAAGCATTTTCTTTTCGAATTAACTGGAAAATTGCGTAGTGATTATCACTAAGAACCAAATAGCTTCAATTCATTGCCTTATGCACAGAATCCAAATGTGCAAAGATCTTACCAAATTGGATTATGTAAGAAAAATAGGTCTAAAAATTTTTGTATTAAATGTGACAAATATGTATGCGGTAAGAGTACATTGAATATAGAAATTACATGTAAAAAATGATTGAATATAACAATGAATAAAAATTTATCGCGTTTTAATAAAAAATTTACTAAAAAATTGAATTTTAATGTACCCATCAAATTGAGGGATCAATGCCGGTAAATCTAGTGTTAAGTTATAGTAAATAATTACGTTATTTGCTTGAATTCAAGTGTAACGTTTCACTGTAATGGCAAGAAGATTGCAGTTTCAAACTGGTGTGAGGTTTTAATATATTTGTAATTATTGTTGAGATTTCAAATTAGAGTGGCACAGTAGGTTTAGTTTATATTTGGTGACTAGTAAGCAATTACCCATTGTTTTTCACAACTTGAGACAGTATGACCTTCATTACATTTTAAAGTAAAACTTGAATGATTTTCCATCTTGGAAATTAAATATGATTCCTACCACCACTGAGAAATTCATATCCTTGATTGTAAACATTAAGAAATTGGCTGTTCGATTTATCGACAGCATGCAGTTTGTAAATTCCTCACTAGGTGCTAAAACTCTTACTGATTTACCTCTACTTTTCTTCTGCTTTTGATGGTCTTATTGTGAAGGCCAAGGGTATCTTTCATTATATTTTTGCAATATCGCTAGAGGTCCTTGAATCGACTTACGAACTACCTCCTATTTTGGGTTCTGTATCTGCTGATGAATATGCAACCGACAAACAAATTTTGGCACAGCAAAATTGTGATACAATGTTAGACTTAAAATTAGACGTATTCCTTCTTGCAGACTATAATCAGCAATTTCGATCAAAGGCTATTGGTTACAATGGCTTAGAACCTCTTAATTTTTATGGAATTCCTGGTTTGTCATGGGCGTCTGTTCTCATGAAATTGCAGGAACCATTAAAACTTCTGCATGACATGTAAATGTTTAATTTCTATGAGGAAGAAATACGGGGTGTGTTAACATTTTTCGCAAGTTCTGAAGATACAGAACCTTTAGCCAAAATCTTCCATATGGTGACTTTGTTTGGGTGCATGACAATCTGAATGATGTGTTGAGTGAATGAGTGAATGAGAATATTGAATTCCTTAAGTATGGTTATACTATGAAAATTGACATCAATATCTATGAGCGTGTGCATGAGTATTTGAATGACTTTCTACTTCTTCCGGAAAAGATGTGTCCGCCCAATTCAAAAGTAGAGAAGTTAATGATCACGCATTATAGTACAAAGAATTATGTTCTTCATTGGCGCTTCTCAAACTGTACATAGAATTGGGCGCGGAAGTTGAATATATACATAGAGCAATTAAATTTAAGCAGGCACCAATTTTCAAAGATTCTATACGGAGAAACACAGATTTACACTCAAATCAAACATGCGAGTTCCATATAGATTTAACGAAATTATTTAATAATAGCTTATATAAGAAATCTGCAGAGAATTGGAAAGAACGAATGAATTTGAGGCTATGCAATTCAGCTGAAAAGATGATTATATGTTTCAAAGCCAACTTTCAGAAAGTCCGTTAAAATAGTGGCTAATTTGATTGCTGCTCATCTGAAAAAAGACTATCTGTTTAGACAGGTCTAGCTACATTGGCTAATCAGAACTAGACCTGTCAAAACTGCGGATGTACCAAATAAAATATAATGAATTGGCAAAATACAGATCTGAATTTAACTGTGATATTAATATCGTTGCCGGCGACACCGACTAATTTTCCCTTGAGGATAAGTACTGTAAGCTTGACACTCATTTGCCAGCAATTATACGTAATAACCTTCTAGATACATCAAATTATGACCCGGCACATTCCTTATACTCGAGGAACCTAGATTCTGTAATAGGGAAATTTAAAGACGAAAGTAAAGGTCTCGGTATACGGAATGGGTTTTCTTAAGACTCAAGTGCTATAGTTTATTAGGAAAGACCGGCACAATGCGGGCTAAGGGAGTGAAGTTGTTGGGGACTGATAATAAACATCAGCCTATTTTAGAATGCTACAATAAGAACGTAGTATTCTCAGTGCCTCAAACTAGGATATGGAAGCGGAACCAACAGCCATACATTTTCAAAAATAGTAAAATCGCTTTGAGTAACAATGATGATAAGCGATTGTGGGTGGGGAAAAATACCGGTATCGCATTTAGGCATTATTTTTGGGTTGATGCATTACATAGTGACCTAGTAGTCTTTAGTGATAGTGAAAACAATTATGGCATAGAGGATTTCTATGAAACAGTAGGAGCACTTTTTGGTGGTTTAAGCCACAAATTACACTGATATCGAGGATTTTGATGAACCAGTTGGACCACTTTTCGGTGGATTGAGCCCCAGTTTCAATGACAATGAATTCGATAACGATATTGATATTGACGACGTGTTGTTGTCGGATTGATTTAAAATAAATCTTTTTAAAAACATCTTATTATTTTATATTACTTGTGTTGAAAACTTGTTAAAGTTTTCATTTTTATTTAAATACTTTTAATAATAATATTTTTAAAAAACTATCTAGTTTATTTTTAAGTAATATTAATGATTAAAGTAATAGTAATATTAATAATTATTAGTAATAAAAACAATAATGTGAATAACAAAATAAGCCCTTGATGCAAAGTAATAATCGAAACTTTTTTCAAAAATATAATTATTACTTTGCAGCAAGGACTTATTTTGTTATTCACTTATCTGATATATTAATTTATGCTGCTACCAAGGAATCGTCGTTTTATACTTATAATAACAATAATGATAATAACAATAATGATAATAATAATAATAATAATAATAATAATAATAATAATAATAATAATATTAATAAAAATACAGTGGCCGCTGCTTATTGTAATCACTTTGGGCCAACATGGAACTGATAACATTATCCGAATAATAACAATACCCGAAAAAATGCAATTTTTTTTCAAATTTTTAATTAAACATTTATCAATAAATTTCATTCAGAAATCTCAACATGCATAAAAAGCTTAGAAAAAATCATTTTTTCTCAGTAAACTGTTAATTAAAGACTCATATTCATACTGTTTGTGAAATTCTGAAGATCTGTGCTGTATACCCAGTCTTAAAATTTGAAGAGCATTTCTGATTTCACAAGCAGTCGGTGGTTTGTTATTTGTTTCACTTTCATCTTCATCTTCATCATCAATTCATGCTGGGCTAGTCTGAGTTACTGTGCCACATATTTCTGAATCTGTCTGTTTTTCTGCAATTGGTATGTTTTGATCAATTAACATCCATTCCTCAAAAGCTTCATCAGTCAGACCAGTTGGGTTTTCAACAACTTTCTCTGATTCCAAGTCTTTTGTTGTGAACCCGCCATGACTGAAGCAATTTTTAATTGCATTCTCAGAAATACTTTTTCAAGACATTGCTAAAAGATGAAGAGCATCAAGAATGTTTGTTTTTTCGCTAACTCATTTGCTGTCAGTTTTTGATTATCCTCCATATTTTCCAAGACTCTTGATCGCATTTCCCTTCGAAAATATGCCTTCAGTGTTCAAATGATTCCTTGATCATAGGGCTGAATCAAAGCTGACGTATTTGCTGGTAAGAAGATCACCTTGATCTGTTTTAAATTGACCTTAACAATTTGTGCGGTGCAGTTGTCAACCAACAAAACAATTTTGTGGTTCAGTTTGTTATCCAATTTTAGAAGCCATTCATTAAAAATCCGAGTTGTCATCCAAGCATTTTTGTTAGTATATTAATCAACTGGAAGTTGTTTTACACCTTTAAAGCATCTTGGGTTTGCGGATCTTTCAATAACCAACAGTTTTTCTTTGCTGTCTGACATGCTTGCACAACAAAGTACTGTCAAACGTTCTTTTAAAGTTTTGCCGCCTTTTGAACTCTAATTTTTGAGCATAAAAGTGTGCTCAATCAAGGCACAATTGTACAGACCAGTTTTACCTGCATTGTAAACATTTTAAGGTGAATACTTTGCAATAATCTTTGGCCACTCCTCCATGAGCTATGCTTCAGCTGCTGAACAATCAGAATGAGCGCGTTTGTAAACAATGTTTTCCCTTTTTTTCCATCAATTAAATAACCCATCTGTAAGAACAAAATCATCTTTTCCCATTCTAGTGACAAGCTCTTCAGCTTTCTGTCTTATCAGAGGCCCATCAACACGTCCATTATTTTCTCGAACATGAGTAAACCAAAGTTTTAAAGCAGATTCAACCTGAGCATCCTTTCCAACTCGTTTATGCATACAACTAAAATTTTAATTTAGTTTTGCTTCCCTCAAAATTTCATCTCGATTTTTTAGAATTTTACAAAGTAAAGGCTGAAAAATTTTTGATTGAACAGATGCATTGCGTTGACACATCTTTGGTAACTTGTCATAGTTCTCAATAATTTGAACTTTTTCGTTCAGTGTTAAATCTTTTATTTTTTCTGTTTTTTAGACATTTGGGATTAAGCTTCACATCAGACAAGGATTTGATTTGTTAATTAATTTCTTTAATGAAACATTGAATTTAAAGATTTTAATTAGAATTTAATTGAAATTTTAAATTTAAAAAGTGATAACAATAAGCGAATTTTTTAATAGATTCTGATAACAATAAGCAGATTATTTTCAGTATAAAAAGGAATATGGGGCCGGGACTTAGTGAAAGTGATAACATTAGCCGTGATTATAATAAGCGACGGCCACTGTAATAATAATAGTTAAATCCAACTAATGTTTAAAAGAATTAAATTCCAACAATATTTATTTCATAAAAGTGCTAAATAACTAATTATTTAAACACAAGATAACTTAAATATCTTAACTCTTTCCTTCTTAAGATTTTCCCACTTCTTCAGCCACTCGATTCTTCTTTCTTTCGTTCCGTCTTGGGAATATAGTTCGACTCGATGCGGAGATAAAAACCTGACGATTTTGTATGGGTCTTAGTACTGCATATCATCTCTGTGTCTGTTATGCTGTTCCTTGGGCATTAATACCTCCTCCCCACCTCAAAAACACGAGCACCGCTCTTTGTCGTGACCATAGCTCTCATATTATCTGTAGCTTTATCTGAGTTATGTTTCACATTTCCCATCAATTCTCTAAAGATATCTGCTTGCTTCAAATTTGAGTGTAAATTAACACATCGCCAATTTCAAATGGTAAAAACCCCGTCGCGGTCTGCCGATCGCTATTTATTCTGAACTCTATTCTAGGTAAAATTTCATGCCAGTTCTTCTCTTCACATCCACTTTCCAATGTTGCTGTAATAAGATCTCTTACCGTTCATATGGCTCTTTCATCTAATCTGTTTGATTGATGCTGGTAAGGTGAGCTGAATTCCTGATTGATACCAAGTTTCTGAAGTATTTCCTTTAAACGTTTTCCTTCAAAATTCCGGCCTCTGTCAAATGCTCTTTGGTTTTCCGAAACGATAGATCCAATTGTTAAGTATCGCCTTGAAAATTGTTCCTTCGTCTTGCTTCGTGATTGCGGTCAAAGAAATAAGTTTACTGAAACGATCAACCATTACTAACATATATTTTTTATAGTATTCCTCTACATAAAGTATTCCTCTTCTATCCATAACTATTTGTTCTAGGAATTCAGAGCTATATCAGGGATAAATATTTCCTTGGTTCTAGTCTGATCAATCTTTCTCTAAGAACAGATATCACAACATCGTAGATAAAGCTGAATTGTTTCCTGCATCTTCGGCTAGTAAAATATATTTTCTATATAATGGAATAATTTCTTAACTCCAATTTGGCATAATTGTTATTAAAAAGCCTGCAAAGGTTTTTGGGACTATAATTAAGACATTGTTGTTCTTTCTACTGTTGATAATCCTGGATCTATTCGTGTATTTTTTACGTTGAATGGAAAACAATTTTTATTCCTTTGTACAAATCCATTTTCTAACATCTCACGTAGCTCTTGAAATTTGATATCCTTCTGCTGCTACTCCAATACTTTTTCCGTAGCCTCTGTTCTTTGGATACAGTATATATATATATATATCTGATCTTTGATTTTCCTTCTTTGACCTCTTCATGTCTTGTTTGACACTGGATGCAAATCATATCTTTCAATTTTGATAGCCCATATGCATTCGAGTAATTTTCCCATTTCTTGTATTTCAATTCAAAATCATATTCAGCCAGACTAGCTAGCCATGTTTGAAATTGTGGACTGATTGGCGTTTTTGAAGTGTTCATGAACACCAATACTTTGTGATCGGTACAAATTATGAACTTTTTTCCGTAAAGATATTCTCTAAAATGTATAACATATTCATGTACAGCAAGAAGTTCTTTACTCGGTACACTGTAGCCTTTTTCATGCGCTGTTATATGCCTCGAACCATAAACTATAACAGATTCCTCTCCATCTTTTTTAACTTGGCTCAAAACCGACCCAATGGCTCCAAAGCTAGAGTCTGTGTCTAAGATAAATGTTCTACCTTCTCTTGGATATTCGAGAAAAAGTGCTTCGCACAACCTGTCCTTCAGTACTTTGAAACTTTCATTACATTCATTAGTCCAAATTATGTCTTTGTCACATCCATATGTTGCTGCATATAACGGTTCTGCGATTCTGGCATAGTTTTAGATCAGGGCTTCTTAAACTATGGGTCGCGACCCCATTTGGAGTCGTTTAGCAAAATTCTGGTGTCGCGAGAGATAAAAATGCAATTTAACAGAAAATGTTTTTTAACTTGTAAAATTATTGTTATAAAGATAAAATAACAATTATCGTAGATAAATATATCATAAAATCTTCTAGTTCGGAAAGATTGTTTGTACCTGCATGTCTATTAAGAGTATTGTAATAACTTGAATAACATTTACTATGAATTAGAATTAGAAAATGTTATAGGAATTTTAAAAAAATATAAATTTATTTTTCTTTTATATTTGTATGGGGTCGTCAAGAAACTCGTAATCATAAATGGGGTCGTGAATTACAAAAGTTTAAGAAGCTCTGTTCTAGATGGTTCTTCTGTAGTAGTTCGTTAATCCGAGAAATGATCTTAACTTCTGGTTTTTATATTTCTTCAACTTTCTTTCTGTTTGTTTGAATACACTTACAATTAACTGTATGCCCAAGGAAGCACAGTTATGTTTTATTGAATTCGCATTTTTCTGGATTTATCTTCAACCCTGCCATTTGAATTCTTTTAAATATTTCTTCTAGCAGCTCATCATGATCTTTTGTGCTTTTTCTATATAGCAAAATATCATGTAAGTAAACAACTACTCTTTTGAATGGCATTCCTTCCAATACTGTGTGCATTAGTCTCTGAAAAGTAGCAGGAGCTGTTAATAATCCAAACGGTAGCCTATTGAAATAGAAATATCCTTCTCTTCTACTAAAAGAAGTCATTTCTTGTATATCGGGAGCCAATTCTACTTGGTAATACGCTTGGCCTAAATCAATTGACGAGAATATTCTAGCATCCGTGAGACAGTCCAGTAAACATTGGGTATTAGGCATCGGGAAAAATTTCTTTTCTGTTATAGCATTCAATCCACGATAGTCTACATAAATTCTGATGAATCAATGTTTCTTTCCTACTATCACTAACAGAGCATTCCAAGAACTCTTACAACGCTGAATAACTTTTGCTTTTATTAATTTTTTTATCAGGTCTTCAATTCTATTCTTCATGTGCATTGGTTGATGCCGTGAATGTTGCATTATTGGACCTCCTGATGTCCTCATCTTGTGTCGTACTAGATTAGTAAATCAGAGATAAAATTTTGATGCCATGAAAATTCCACCGTATTTTCTCATCATTTCTTCAATGTATTTCTTCTTCTTACTTTTCAACGCCATCAGAGATTTGTTTATTAATCTTCATCAACTTTACTCCAAACTCTTCCATTCCATCATTATCACCGATGAATTCCGGCTTAATCTGTTTTACAACAACTACTGTAATAATTTTGGTCACCTAATTCCATATGGATGGTATAGTCATACATTCGATTGATTCTTCTCGTCCAGTTGAAAATACTCCGCATAATAATATAGCACTACGTTGAAGGTCTTGTTTGACTATTTTCTCCCACAGATTCTTGCTCATGACTGTTACTGACGCTCCCGAATCTCAAAACATATCTATTTCTGTACCATTCGAAATTATTTTACTCCAACTTCTTCTATCTTTCGTCTGATACATCTCTTCTTCTCTCTCTTCTCTTCTGCGCTCATTTCTTAATCCACAATTTATTGTCTTGACTCCACCGACAAATTGAAACCGATGGAATCGCTGATATTTTTTCGTCTTCTCTCATCGTAGTATATTTCTCAGGAACATAGTATCTTTATTCTATTTCGCTGTGAGTTATCTTGAAATCTTGACTGTTCTCAGTATAATCTTGTTTTCCAGATTTTGAATCTTCTTCTTCTATGCATGCTATTATTTTTAATATGATATCGTCGGTAAACCTCTTTCCGTATTGAAAAACAATCTCGGAACCCATAACCCTCCTTGTCATATATAAAACATTCATTTCCAAGTGGGCACTCATATCTTTTATGTCCCCAATCACCTAATGTTAATTTTGGAATCGGTGAATGTAGAAGTGCTCTGCTTTCGTTATATAATCTTTATGAAATGTTCTTCATAGAAACTGTTGGCAGCTTTCTTTCAAATCCATTTGAAATTCTAGCGTTTCTAAAAGAATGCTCTCTTTGGAATTGTTCTCGACGCCCGCGGTAGTCTTCTGAAAGTCATACTGATTCGCGTCTATCATATTTGTGTGTTCTTGGTTCATTGTAATTGAATGGATCTTCTGATAATCTTCTTTGTGCTGGTGTGGATCTGGTATGTTGAGTATCAGACTACCAAAAGTACTTGAAAAACTTAATTTCATTAATCACTATGTCTGATTTTCTTGCCTTAAAACTAAACTTTGCAAACTTATTTGATGTCCAGTGCATCAGGATAAGTGTATAACAGTGTTAACTTGACACTTTTTTATATTTACCTAGTGCGAAGAGAAATCTGAGCGCCTTCCGCATAGTACTGATGAGAGCCATTAGCTCGAAACTAGTATACTATTGGGAAATGTACTGGATATCGCTTAATGTATCGTATATTCTTTGAATATAATCAGACATAGTGATTAATGAAATTAAGTTTTTCAAGTAGTTTTGGTAGTTTCATAGCTTGTTACCAGTTTCTCAGTTGAACTTGTAGTCCACAGAGGTAAGATTGTATCTACCATGGTTTCAAGTGAAAGGATGTTTTAATATAAAGATTCGCAATTAGTTTGCTATTAAAACCCGCTAAATTTCATAAATGTCAACACGCAAACGTTTTTAGTCCACTTTTGGGTGTCCAATTTACCTGTAGTGCCCACATAATAGGCATACAGCCTATCATAATAATTGTGAGAATGAATTCTGTCCATTGATGCTATTTGTTAAATTTCCTATACATTATAAAATTAAAAGTAATATTTTTGAAGGATAACTTTAGCAAAAATAAAATTGTAAATGTAAACAAATGCAATATTTCTAAATAAAAAATTTGTTTCATCGTTTTCAAATGAAAATAAAGTAATGTAATTATATATACACAAAAAACCAAATTATGGGTGAAGTCGACTAATAAAGTCATAATAATAATAAACAGCGAACTTACCGGTGATAATCAAACTTTTCTGGATCTGGCCAAATTGATGGATCGGAATGAACGGCATAAATTGGAATTGCAATTATATCTCCTTTCTTAAAGCAGACTTTAGTTTTATCTGATGTCTCAAGCGTAACATCTTGAGTGCATACTCGATCCACTCTTACAGCAGGAGGACAGATTCTCAGACTTTCACATACAATAGCATCCAGGATCGGCATGGTCATTAAAGTATCGTTTGGAATTTCTCTCTAGATTTTATTAAATCAACCTCTATTTACACATATTAAGAAATAATAAATTAAAAACTACAAAATTTAAAAATAATTCATGGTACAAAATAGAAAAATTGGTGAAACTTAATTAGTTTTATAAATAAATAAAACCCAGGGTACATACAAATTTTAAAATGAATAAAATTGGATTCATCAGTATTTATTGAGCTGTTATGTTGAATCTGATCTATTCACGGAAAAAAGCTTTCGCGTCCATGAAGTGACTTAGCTCCAGGTGAATCACTCGTGATCAAGTAGGAATAAAAAAGCAAAAGTGTTTTTTCGTTCTTACTTTTCCAGACCTGTACTCTATTTTCATTAAAATCAACGCATACTATTTAAAAAAATCGTAAAGGTTCTTGAAACCGAAACAAGAAACTCAACAAGGAAATGTGTCAAGAACTATCACTCATGAAAATTCTCTTAATTTTGCGACATATTAATATAGTATTTGCTTTTGTATTAGAGCTGTATTACCTACACAACGGCTTATCTTGATTGGTATATTTCTAGTAAGCTTTCAAACCCCTTGCTTGGCATATTAAGATAAGTTCAAATTTTTCAAATGATTTATTGTTGGTGGTCATATTTCTCTATCCTAAAATTAATTTCGAACGTTTCTTTGAATATGGAAAAAATGTCTTCATTACATTTCTTTCAAATTTCTTTCTACTTGAACATATAATATCCGCTTAAACCTTTTACCAAAAACCTTAGTCGAGAAAAGCAATCAAAATGATAGTTTTCCAAATTTAAAAATAATTTTAACTGTAATACATCGGAGGTTTAACGAAAATTGCTGCCATTGCGGCCAAAGAAACTGTTATGTGTTTATGAGCGTCAGTTATTTTTAATTGACTACACCTATTAAAAAATTTAATAAATATTATCAAGATTATAAGAATGTATAAAGTAAATCTCGCAAAATTTCCTATTTTATCAAATATTTAGTAAAAAATATTATAAAAAGGCGAAAAGGAGTTTAAACAATAATTTAACAATTTTTAACAAATTAAACTCACAAATTTCTCTCTCCGTTTATTTTCCAGTAGAAACCTCGGAAAAAAAGTTATTTGCTTAAATATGGGCATCTTTTGAGCATGTACATTTTTTCGTTTGTTTGCATATTTGTTTTATTATAGAAATTTAGTTTGCCGTGTTTTAATGTTTGCTTTATCTTTTACCATTTTTTAAAACTTTTAAAAACTAAATATATGTAAATTTTTTGTTTCTTATAATATTATTTATTGACAATTTTTTTATATAAAGACAATTTTAATCAATTGTAACGCTGTAGAAATTATTTCTTAAAAATGATTTTTGATTATATATTTATGTTGTGGGGGATCTGGTTTTTATTTTAACCGAAATGAAAATTCAAAACCAAATTTAAATTGTGTTCATGATTTTCAATATATCTGAGATGCTTTAAATAGGGAAATTTAATTATATTCTGAGAATTTCATACATGAATATAAACTGAAAGAACAACGAAACATACAAAAAATACACTAACAATGAAATTAATTATTCAAAAAAATAATAGCCAAAAAGATAGATAGATAGATATGTAACGAGAATAAAAATAAAATGAATACCTCACTACCCAAGCATTCCATAATTTCATTATACAGATCTTGTTGGGCGTCCGGATTCTTTGCTAAAAAGTATGAAACAAACGCAAGAGTTGTGGCAGTAGTCTCATAGCCAGCCAGTAGAAATACCAAAGACTGAGCCATTATTTCATCATTCGATAGAGTTTTTGAATCCATTAGCTTTGAGCTTTCTGAATCATTTTCAGTTTCCTTTTTATGGGCCTTCATCATCAAGGCCAAGAAATCATTATATTTCTGAAAATAAATGTGTACTTTATGTGGTTAAAGAAGATTCCAAAATCAGAATTGATTACAAATCCCAATCTAACGTGAATCAATGATGATTGGACAATATTAAAATTCTGTGAATAATATTGTTTTATATTTCAATCGTACAAATATTTATTTTATTGTATATTAGTAGGTAGTTAGTGTCACTCTGCACCATAATACCACCTACCCCCTCCGTTGGTGACGGATAAAATTACGTAATGGCGTAATAAATCTCGAATTACCTTGATTACATAATTATGTAATTAAGATAATTAATTTTGTGTGCGCTTCTTTTTTATGTGTATTTATTATAGAATTTTTTGGCGCATTTTTTTAAAATTCAAATTTTGGCGAATTTTTTGTATTAAAATTGTTTGAAATATTTTTTCGGTTGCACTTCTGTCAGGGGCTATTTTTCATTCACAAAATATTATTTTCAATCACACTATAGTCAGGAGGTATTTTTTGACTCTCGATAAAAGCCTAAGATAAAAATTGGCTTGAATCACCTATCAATAAAAAGCATAGAAATATTTTATAGATTAAAAAGCATAAAAAAATAATTCATCGATTCAAAAGCCTAAAATTAAATTATCGAGTAAAAAGTCTAAAAAATAATTGATCGAATAAAAAGCGTAAAAAATGTCTTTGATTAAAAAGCCTAAATAATTTTTCTTGATAAAAAAGCATAAAATAAAAATTGGTTCAAATCGCCCTCGGTGGTCTCACTATAGTCAGGGATATTTTTAACTCGTAATAAAAAGCAATGCAATATTTGGTCTCAATATTTTCTATAGGTAAATATAAGCATAAAATAAATATTGACTCATATCGCCTACCGATAAAAAAGCTGTCAGGAGTATTTTATAGGCTTGTTAAAAAACACTTAGACAATTTTCATAGGCTAATTTAGGCTCTAGATAAAAATAAGTTAAAATACCTAAAGTAAAATAAGGTAAATTAAACTAAATTAAAGGGCCTAAAGTAAATTAAAGTACATTAGGGTACATTAGATTATATTAAAGTAAATTAAGATAAATTAAGGTAAATTAAAGTACATTAGAATACATTTAAGTAAATTAAGGTTCTTAAAGTACATTAAGATACATTAGAGTACATTAGCGTAAATGATAGTACATTTAAGTAAATTTAAGTAAATTAAGGTAAATTAGAGGAAATTTAAGTACATTATAGTACATTTTAGTAAATTAAAGTTCCTAAAGTAAATTAAGATACATTAGAGTAAATTTAAATATATTAGAGTAAATTTAAGTACATTAGAATACATTTAAGTAAATTAAGGTTCTTAAAGTAAAATAAGATACATTAGAGTACATTAGCGTGTATGATAGTACATTTAAGTAAATTAAGGTGACTAGAGTAAAGTATGGTAAGTTAGGTAAGAATTTTAAAAAAATAAATAAAGGTCAACAGTTAAGTTACATAAGGGTAATTTTTAAATCTGAAAATTTTAAAAGTAGATATAGTTGGCAAATTACATCAGGTAATAATTTTTTCAAAGTAAATAGAGGGTCAAAAGGAAAGTTACATAAGGTAATAATTTTTAAAGTTTAAGAGTCGACAATATTGCATGATAACATTTTTTTAAATAACATTTTTAGTATAGTTTTATCGATAAATTTTTTAAATATTTTTAAATGATAAAATTTTTAGCATAATTTTACAATGAAATTTTTTATACATGATTTTTAAATAGAATTTTTAGTATAATTTTATCGATGAATTTTTTTATAAATGTTTTTAATCGATAAAATATTTAATGTAATCATACATTGAAATATTATATCACTTTACAATGAAATTTTTTAGTATAATTTTTTACAATGACTTTTTTATACATGTTGATAACGATCAAATTTTCAAACAAAGTATTCAAAAAATATTTTCAAAGAATTTTATAGTTACTGAACAAATCAATATCAAAAATTGTTTACTGACCAAGAAATCTTTAAATATACAAATTAAACATACAAATTTGAAAAATCAAAAGAAATACAATTTCAATTACAAATTTTATTTATAAAAATATTCTCCACTCGTTTTATAGATCATTGATATCTCCAAATTGGTAAATTGTTTGGTTGCTTAGTTACCAGATTGCTATCAAGCGATTATTAATCAAATTCATTGAAGCCCAATCATTTGTTGTATTTTCTCTAAATAAAAATTTAATGCTTTGTTTATATTTTTTGTGTAATTTATTGAAATAATTTTGTAAAACTTAATGGTTTTATTAAAAACTTTGAAATTTTTCTACTATTTTTGTAATATTTTTAATTGCATCCAACAATGAACAATTATTAAAAGTTATTTTCAAAGATGAATGTCGACTTTTTTATTAAATTTTCACATGCCCCTAAGTCTAAAACAAATCTATTAATTGCTAACACCTCAAAAAATTAATTAAATTTATTTTTATAGATTTTCTAATCTTTTCACTTCAACTCTTATTGTTTACTGAATGATAAATTAATTAGTAAGTACAAGTAGTAGTTAATCTAATTGCTAGTGAAAAGAAACTTGATTAGAAAAATATTTTTTTAAATTAATTTCTCAAAACATATATTACTTTCATTGTACTTGGAATAAATTTTCATATATTTATTGAAAATGATTCGACTCTTAAAATTATTAACTCAAAAATACACATACAATTAATATCGACCACATTACTAAAATCAAATAATTATCAACTACTTCCAAATATGTTAAATTTCTGATACCATGCTACAATACATACATAAGTTCTTGTGTACTGATATCACTTACTGAAAACCCAAATTTATACGACAAATGTATGTGATTCTCTATTAATTTTTGCAGAAATTATTTTTATTAAATTGTGGTTAGCTGGTGAATAGCGTTTGATTAAAGTAGTTGGAAAGATGTAAATTTTAAATAAATTTGTAAGTTCTTTAAATAAAACTTTTTAAAGAAAGCTTCAACATAGTAGAAAACTATAAAGAAAATAGTACTTATAAGTTAAAAAATTAATTAAATTAGCTAATTTGTAAAATATTTGAAAAAAATTTGCTAGACCATTTTTTAAAATTTTATGAGATTGTTAGGTAATTGTTCTAGGTACTTGTTAATGAAAATTAATGTATGTTATCGACTGCTCATAGTATTTAATTGTATAATTTCTCTTCATTCCTGGTAATAATCATAAATATTTAAATTATTCAGAAAATTGTCAACATAAGTAATGGGTAACATAAATCTTTTAAATACTAGTCAATTTTAGTTTTTAATTAAATTAAATTACAAATATAATAATAAAATCAAATAAATACTTGAATACATGAATCAAACATTTTCTTAGAACCGAACTCGTATCGTATATTTTATTCAGATTCCAATAATATCATTAAAATTAACCAAAATCTTCTTGATATATTTTGATAACCTTTAAACCAATGAAAATGTAACGATTTCACTAAGTATCCATCTTTTAACATCGATATCCAACCGAATAAACCCTTCTAAAATATCATAAATTCCCCTCTTAACCTATCGTTTCTTCTTAAAATAATATAAAATTTACTCTCAACCAATCATTTCTCTTTAAGTGACAATAATCCCAGCTATATTCATTATTTTTGATAAAAATCACCGACATCGATATTCAACCGAATAAATTTCTTGAAATCCCCATAAAATAAAATTCATCTCTTGACCAATCATTTCTCTTTAAATGACAATATGTGCATTCTCTCAAAATATTTACACATATTGATATCTATCTGAACAAATCCGCCTAAAATTATTATAAATTCACCTCTATATTCTCCATTTAGAAAATATTTACCCTTTGAACACAGATATTCAACTAACTCAACCCCTTTAAAATGACAACAAACTTGTTCTTATTCGATTATTTACCCTTAAAATGTCATAAATTCCCGTCCCTACCAATAATTTACCTTCAAATATCAATTTCACCCACTGTACTAACAATATACACATTTGTTTTGGTAAAAACCTATAAAATCGATAATATTTATTCCTTTAGAAATCTATATTTAACCGAATATGCTTCTTAAAAATCCATCATTCGGATCATATTTACTATATGTATTCAACCAATCAAATTCCCTTAAAATTATCATAAAAATCTGAATTTTACCAAAAAATTAATTTTCTTTAAAGTATTACAAAATTGTTATCGATACTAACATTTTCCATCGAAAATCACCACAATTTTATTCTGGCAACAATTTCAAGCAATTAAAATTTTCATCAAAAATGACTAAAATCGAATAAAATCTTTGTTTCCCACATCAATTAAATTTCACTAAATTATTGTAAAATCACAAAATATTTATCATATTGCTCAAATAATTAAAATTAATCAGTAAATCAAGTATAAATTCAATAAAAATTACCAGTCAACCTATAAAGATAATTCAATGATTTTCATAAGTATACTGAAAATGAAAGTAAATAATCGACTCCTTATCTCAAGGATATTTTATTCTTTCTAAGTTTCACTAAAATATTTTTAAAAAATCAACTGAAATCGATAAAAGTTTGGTTTAATTAACAATAAATTTTAATTAAATCTTGTCTCTGTGTATTCCAAAAGTTGATTGTAATTTACTGTAAAATACATTAATCACTACCCAATAAAACTCTGAAAAACTTTACATACTTTCAACGAATAAATATAATACAATAATTATATTAAATAATTATCTTAAATAGATGTTTCATAAACATTTTGTTCCAAAAACAAACTTTTAATTAAAATAATCCTAAAATCAAGTTAAATCTATTAAATTATCAAGAAATTAAGTGCTTTGAAAATTATAGATTTGCCATCATTTCTTCAATAATTACTACAAAAACATAATAATCCCCCAAATTCATTAAAATTCAACAGAAAACCATAAAATTCACAAAATAAAAATGATTCAAAATTTAATAGTAAATGTTAAATATCATCTAAAACTTGATATTTCATTACTAAAAATGATCATAAAATTTCCCTAAAAGCTCTAATTGATTTACATAGCCTAAAGTTATTTTATTTTTGCCCATTACAACCTAATCTATTGAAGGTTGTAATTAAATTTATTAAAAGTTAATTAAATTTTCATTGAAAATGACAAGTCAATAACAAGTCAACTAATGGCATTTTTAATTAGTAGAGATTATATTCTATAAGGAAAATTTTCAGTGAAGAATATTGAAGATGTAATATTAAGTAACTAAAATCGTTGAAATTACTGAAAAAAAGTGGGATAGGTCAAGATATCTACTAAATAGATGAAATATCAATTGATATATTAAAAACTTACAATGATAATATACTTTGAATGGAGAAAATATACATCGAAGAGGAAAAAATTCATTGAAGAGGAAAACATTCATTGAATAAGGAAAACATTGATTGGAGAGAGAAAATATTCATTGAAGAGGGAAAACAATCATTGAATAACATAAAATATGAATTGAAGCTAAAAAATATTCAGTGAATCGAGAATTGCTTATAATAAATTAGACAGTAAAATTTCTCAATGATGAGATGAAATATCAGTTAAATATTGGGAAATACTTGAAATAAATTGAGTCTGTATTATTCACTGCCGAACAAATATATTTAAAAGATGAAAATATTCACTAAAAATGAATTGTACTTTAAGAGTGGATGAATTACTATTTTATTCAATTAAAAATTATTAACAATTGAGTAGATCTCATTAGTTAATTATATTTAAATGGGGAGATATATGTTGATGGATACTTATGCACCGAAGAATAATTATTAAAAACAAAAAACGCGAGTACGCATAAATTTCCTTCTAATGGAAATCAAGCAAAATTTATATAAAAAAGGCTGAAAATCATAATTTGAAAAATGTGATATTTAACTAATTTTTCAAAAACTTACATCTGTCGATTTCGCTCTTTCATCAATGGCCATTTGCATATTGTCAATGAAAAATTGGAATGATTCTTTTCCAAAGAACTCCCATTTCGGAAGAATTTTACGAAAAAGAATTCCCAATTTCGGAAACAATACTAAGAAAGATTTGAAAATTATTCAGGAAATAAAAAAATAATTTACAAAATATAATGACAAATGAATTGAAAAATGAAAATGTGAATAATTTTTTTGCATTAATGACAAATTGGCTTTTAGGATTCGTTTGAGAATCTATTTGCAACCCAAACATAGTGCGGGCAATCACGTCCATCGTAAGGGCACCAAAAAATCTGAACAAAACATTATTTTTACACAGAAAATATACAGTTTTGTAATTTATTTTAAATATATTGGATTTTAGAAAAAACAGAATAACTTACAATTTCTACAACTTTGATTCCTGTGGTATTTGTGGATGTCAATGATTGTATAAATATCACATTTAACCCTTTTCAAGCCGTAATATTTTTCTAGTACCAATGCCCATACGACGGATTTTTTTAGAGATTTATGGAAACTTACGTAGTATCATTATAACATGGTTAAACCAAATCAAATAAATAAATTGATCATATATAAATTTAAAAGAAAACAAGATCCAAATTTGTTGGGCTATCTGCTGGGATTTTTGGACGGATCAAAACTCGTGTGCAAGCCGGATCCGTTCACAGGCCGTAGTTTGCCTACCTCTGATTTAAATTTTAGTTTCAAATATCTTCGACTTTTTATCAGTTTTTGTTTCGAGTGGAAATATCGTTCCAAAATCGCTTACTTATTTTTACTGAACTCTTGATATTGAGCAATGTAAATTGAAAAAATTTAATATTACAAAATTGATTTAACAAAAAACAGATAAAAATTTTTCCTAATTTATTTCATTTTGAAAATCCATCACATTGACGGGTTACATGAATTTCGTGTAAACAAAAAATTTATTGATAATAAGTAGTTAGTTAGTAGGACACTGGGACAACACACAAAATCACAGTAGACCTGGGATTTTTTAAGCTGAAATTTTTTCTAAGTAAATTAATATGAAATTTTCAAAATACTATTAGGTTGTGTAAAAAGTTCCCGGACAACAGCAGCATGTGAATTTACAAAGCACTTTGCATTCATGGAAGTTATAAGTTAATAATAATAGTAATATTAATAATAATAATATTAATAGTGACTCAATAGTTTTTACAAAAATTTGATTATGAATCAGATTTATTTAAGGAATTCATTAATTTTCGGGAAAAGCCTTTTTCAAGTGATTTCGACCATTACTTATTTATTTAAAAATTATGAGAAAAATTTATATATTTTGTATTTTATAAATAAATAAAAGAAAACGCCAACAAAAGACTCTTCGTACGATATATTTCGACAGCAGAACTGTCATCTTCAGGTACAAAAAACCAACTAAAAATATTATAAATTAACTTATATTTTAAACAAATTATTTTTTTATATTATATTTGTTCAGACACCGTTTAATTTTTAATCAAATAATAAGAAGTGACTTGTTGGGGGTCTTATAAATAAAATTAACCCATTTAGACTAATAAAGAAACAGGTGAAGCTGCTGAGCCTCAGGATGCTGCTCAAGTTACTGATGAGGCTGAAGCTGACAAAAAAGTAATGTCTGAAAAGCATCTGTACCACCTTTTATTAAATTTGTTAATTTTCAATTTGTTAAAAATGTAAAAATTTATTAATTTTTTGTAAAATGTAAATGTTGTTTAAAAAATTAGAGATGAAAAAGGTTTTTGAAAATTAAAATTATTAAAATGTAATTTGTTAAAATATTAAGCTTGTAAATGGAGGAATAATAAAAAATAAAAGTTTTTTAAATTGAAAATTTACTTATTGTTATTCGGAATTATTTGAAAACCAGAAATTGTTTGTCAATCAATTAAGGAAATGCGATCATGAATAATATTGGAAATAATCCAGTTCAAATATTTGAAACCCAAATGCTGATGAACAACTCTAGTCAAACTCCCAATCTTGAATTGTTGAATAAAGAACTTATTATTGCAAGCCAAATAGAAAATACTGAAACACTGTCTTATGACAAATCTTTTTATATGAAACTTGATCAAATTGACACAAAACTAAAACTACCTCAATGGTCCTGTCCTCAATGTAACAAAATCTATAAGTTTATAAAAGGCTCGGTTATTTATATTTATTCGTGTAATCGAAAAATTGCGTTTTGGGATTATTGTGTCCCGGATAATTGCAAAAATACCAATATTACATCTCTCGTTTTGTGTGATATTCACGTAACTAAGTATCCTCCGAATCAATATCTCTTCGTCTGTCAGATGTCGTTTCGAATCTCGGGAATCTGCAGTTTTGTTTGAGCATTCATACAAAGAATTTCCCGAAGTCAATTCGAAATCAATCAGGCAAACAACCAATATTAATTTAATATTTTAATAAATTAACAATTAAAAAAATATTTAAATACTTTTAACTAATTTTTAAATAAATATTATAAATATTTATCTATATTATAATTTTAAAATAAAAATGAAATATTTTATAAATTAAATTAAATTATTTTAATAATATTAAAAATTAAAACATTTTTTAAAAATAATACACAAGCATCAATTTATGATTAAACATACTCAAGCTATTTAAAAATATTCGTAGTCAAAGCAATTTGCACATTAATCTTTGGGTCCAATGACCTTATCAGCAAAGCTTCACATATCACACGTTCCAAATAATTATTAAAACTTCGAAAAAATTCTAAAATCAGACATTCCTATTTTAGTGAGCACAATAGAGGATGTAAAAGTAGAGTAAATTTTATTGTAGGGGAAAATGATTGGTTAAAAACAAGTTGATATTTTTCAGTGGGTTGAGTCGGTTCAATAAATAAAGGTAAGGATTATCTACATTGAAACAAATAAGGGGTAGGGTTACTTGATGAAGAGGTTAAATATCTATTAAAGATACATTGGAATTATTCAAATTTTACTTAAGAAATATTCAATGAGAATGATTTGTAAGAGTGAGTGAAATTACTAGCACATTCAATTAAAAATTATTAACAATTGGGTGGATTTAATTGGTTAATTATATTTAACAGGAGATATTTGTGGATAGATACTTATGTGTGTGGAAGAATATAGTTATTAGAAAAACAATACAATAAATGTCCCCAGATATACAAATCGACAAATATACAGCAAATCGAACAATTATACAATATATAGGAGAATATACAATTAATAAATGATATTTTAATTATAATTTGATGATCTATTTAAAATTTGAAATTTAATTTTTAAAGAATGTGTTTATTTATTGTAAAGATATAAAATTTTGTAAGTTTATTGGGTAGTGATTAATGTTAGTGATTAAAAATAAATTGTGATCATTTATTTGCATATCTCGAGAGAAAGTGTTGAGATTTTGGTAATTATACTATACTTCTAGATGGTTCAGTTGATTTTTAAAAATATTTCAGTGAAACTTAGGAAGTATTTATTTGATTTTATTGTGTAATATTTAATATATTTGAAATAAACTGTTAATTATTTACTTTCATTTTAGATGTTATTGATTTCATGGATATGAATGACAAAAGTAGTATAATATAGAGATTTTTAAGAGGATAGTGTGGTTATCAGTATACTATGAAAATCAATGAATTATTTCTATAGGTTGACTGCTAATTTTAATTATTTGAGCAAACTATTAATGAGAAAATATCATCTGTTTAATGAAATTTCATGATTTTATTCAATTTTAGTTATTTTTGAAGAGATTTTTATTTGATTAGCATTTGTTGGCAATCAAATTGTGATGATTTTTTATGAAAAAAGTTGAGTATCGAAAACAGTTTTATAATACTTTAACGTAAATTGATTTTCTTTGCAAAATTCTATAGGGTCGAGACAGTAGATGAGTTTAAAAAACGAAATGTTGAAAAGAAGGATATGATGTTAAATAAGGATGGTGACAAAAAATGGAGTATGATGGAAATAAAAGGATTTCATGTAGTGATGCAATGGGATTCAGAAGCTTCAATCAGTGTGATGAGTGAGAAATGTTGGAGATTGATTGGCATTCCAATATTTATGGACAGTAAAATACAGTTGAGTGGAGTATTTTCAAAAGAAGAAGAGTAACCTCTCGAAAGCGTTAAAATCGTTGCAAAAGGAAACAAAATATTTCGTGAATTGAATGTTATTACTGTTAGGAAAATTCATCCAGATTTCATAGGAGTAGACACCATGAAAATATTTGGCATGGAGCCTAAGGAAGTCAATAATATTGAATCCTCTTTAGTTAACAAGAGATTTACAGATTCCGATCGATTAAAGATTACGTTATTGACACTCAAGTTGGACAAGAATTCGAAGTTTGGTACTTTAATGTATCAGTTTAGCAACATTTTTATGGCATCCAGATTTGATTTAGGTCATACAAAAGTAATAACACATGAAATAAAGACTTTAGGTCCTCCAATTTCACAAAATCCCAGAAGACAACCCATGCATTTAGAAGGCAAAGTTGAAGAGTTAGTACAGAATTTATTAGAAGCTGGAGTTGTGAGGAAATGTCAAAGTCCGTGGAACACACCGTTAATGATAGTTGGAAAACCAGATGGCTCTATAAAAATGTGTCATGATTTCAGGTTATTAAATTCGGTTACAGAAAAGTTTTCATTTCCTATGCCAGGCATGCAATTATTATTGGATTGCTTAGGTAAGTCAAAGATATTTTCTTCGATTGACTTAGGACAGGCCTATTATCAAGTAAAGTTGAATGAAAATTCGCAAACCAAGACGGCATTTAGTACAAAAGAAGGATAATTCTGTTTCAATAGGTTACCACTTTTCAGAAACTGACGCATCCAATATTGGAAGGATTAGTTTTCAAAGGAGTGGTTGTGTTCCTTTATGACATTTTAATATATGCTGAAAATCAGGAAACTTATGATAAACTTCTATTTGAAGTATTCACACGCATTAGAGATTCCGGGTTGAAAGTCAATGCAGAGAAATGTGCGTTCAATAAAAGTGTATTAAATTGTATTGGTCATACAGTGAATGAAAATGGAATTCAAACAAATAAAATAAAGATTTCAGAAATTGAAAATGCAATTGAGCCAAAGAGTATTACAGAATTGAGATCATTCCTAGAACTAACAAATTATTATCGACGATTTATCAAGAATTATTCAATGATAGCAGCACTTTTGTACGCCGCAACGACAGGTAATGACAAAATGATTGTTTGGACTGAAGAATGTAGGAAAAGTTTTATCAATTTAAAGAAACTCTTATGTGAAGCACCAATATTAGAATATCCATGGGCAGATTGACTATTTATCATTGATACGGATGCTAATTTTGGAGCCATAGGTGCAGTTTTATCTCAGATTAAGGAAGACGGCACCAAAGGAGTGATAGCGTATGGTTCAAGACATTTGACAAAGCATGAAATGGGATATTGTGTGACTAGGAAAGAGTTGTTGGCTCTTCACGAATTTATTGTACATTCTAGACAATATTTATATGGGAGATGATTTGTAGCCAGAACAGATCACAAGGCATTGACATTTATGAATACAGCAAAAAACCAATAAGCCCACAATTTCAGACATGGATGGCAAGTTTATCCATATACGATTTTGCGTTACAATATAGAAATGGAGAAGAACATGGAAATGCTGATGGTATGTCTCGTTTAAATAATACTATATGCTCTCATTGTCAGATGGAACACAAAGATGCCAAAGAGGCGAAATGTAGAACTCGGTAAGTAAATAGTTTACAAAGAAGTTCAAATATTATGAAAATTATTAAACAGCAGCGAAACGAAGACAGAGTTACTTCAGAAATCATATCACATCTTAATGGAAATGAGGCTCACATATCTTATGAAACAATCAGTAGCAGTATATTAAAATATTTGCAGATATTACAGATACACGATGACGTATTGATGATTAATAATGGCGGAAAACTTGCAGTGGTTATAGCCGACTCGTACGTAAAATCTTTAGTAAATTATTTTCATATTGAACTATGCCATCTGGGTATCAAGAAAACCTTATTTTATTTAAAGGACTTTTTCTTTTGGTCATCCATGAATCAGATTATTACAGAGTGTATTAATAAATGTAAGATTTGTGATAGTAGAAAGATTGATCAAGGACGAACAAAAGAAATCTTATTGCCAAGAACAGGAGAACGATTTTTAGAACAGATAGTAGTGGATATTGCATATATGGAGACAAAAGAAAGTAAGAAATACATAATAGTGATAATAGATCGTTTTAGTAAATTGGTCAGTTTATCAGCAGCAAGTACACAGGATGATGCAACAATTTCGAATGCCATTTTGAATAATTCTATACAGATAGAGGAAGAATTTTTGAAGGATCAATGTTTCGTGATTGGATGAAAAAATTTGGTATAAAAGAAGAATATAGTTCACCGTACCAACATCAATCGAATGTTTTAGCAGAGCGAATCATAAGAACAGTTCGGGGCATGTTGGCAACATCATTGGCAGAGATTAAAACAAAGAATAATTGGTGTAGATTGTTACCAAAGATTGAATTTAGTTTGAATGCTACAATACAAAACTCGACAAAATTCTCACCTTTTGAATTCGTATATGACCGGAAAATTAATTTATATTCGGGAGTAGGACATATACAAAAATTCAGAGAAGAAATTGAGGATGAAACGAAAACTAATCTAGTAAAGGCAGCTACAACTATGCAAAATAGAGATTTAGACAACAGGGGTACTCGAGTTTTCATGGTTGGAGATAAAGTATTAGTACGCTTGGAACCACATAGACGAAAGAAGGAGGGAATTCAATATGAAGAACCTTACAAAATTTTAAAATTCTTATCGTCAGGACAAGTTGAATTACAATTTCCACACTCAATCAAATCAAGAAGAATCGAATGCCTGGAGAAGTATAAAGATAATGAAGAGGAGGAGAGTGATGTCCAATAATGAATATTAAAAACTTTGTTTTAATATTCAGAATTAATTAGACACTTTTTGAATTAAATAAATTGTTATATAAATTATGACTTTTGAAGATATTGTAACTTCATCAAAATAAGGAAGTTTGAAATTATAAAGATTTTTTATTTATTTACATTTTTTAAACAACCTACATTTACATTCTTAATATGTTAACAACAATTTACAAAAAAATCTTTAATTTTTAAAAAAATCTTTTTAATTTTACTAATTTACATATTACATATCAAGTTTTTATTTTCAAGAAAATAGATCATCTCCAAAAATCTCAAACATACATTCAATTTTTAAAAGAATCAAGTGATAAGTCACATTAAAAGGTTTACAGAACTAAATAAAGTTCTGCATTTAAAGTCCTTGTAAATTTGAACGATGTTGGCTAGCCAAATACTAAGTTGATAGAGTGGTAGTGCGTTGCAGAGTAGTTGGCTGAGACTGACAAGACTCCCAAGGCCGATCTCTAACACAGTTAATTAATTTTAATTTACTTAAACGATGTCCATTTAATATGTTAATATTAAACTTTGGAATAAAAAAGTGATTGACGCAAGGGCTAAATTTACAATAAAATCGATTTGTTATGAAATTTTAAATTATTTATAATAATTATTACTTTTTAAAAAATATCACATTTACTCTTTAATGTCGATTGGAGTGTTTGGAGGATTGTTCGAAATACGTTTCTTAAGCAATTCAATTCCGTCAGAAATTAATGGCGACATCTAGATTAGGAAATAAAATATATTGTTTTAATTTCTAATTACCACATAACCATAGTCGATTTTAATTTAAAATGTGTAAAAATATTAAATAATATTTATATTATATAAATTAAAAATTAAATTCTGATTTATTAATATTAATTCTAAAACCAACATTTTTTCATTATTATATGGAAATGAATATTTATATCAACCATAAATATAAATTACACCTTGCGAAGTTTTCCAGATGTAAATGTTGGCGTAATTAGATTTCTAACTCGTTCCCAATCTTTTCCATTCAAATCTGTGAGCATTTTATGGTCTCTCTTACTGCGAAAGGCTAATTCCTTAAAAATATAAAGTTTTATTATATATATATATATATATATATATATATATATATATATATATATATATATATATATATTATAAAAAAATTATAAAAAAATTATAAAAAAGATTTTAGTCAATATTTATATTAACAAATTTATTTTTTATTCAAGATCAAAAATAAAGGTTTTACATCATTAAATGACTATTGTTGGGGTGAAGGATTGACCTAATTTTCGTTACTATCACTTTCGTGGATAATGTCATTAGTCAATCGCTCTTTGACGTAATAGGATGACTATTGTTTATTCTATAATCACACTCTTGTAAAAGTATTGCTCAACTCTCATATTGGTACTTTGTGATAGTCGAAACTACATAGTTAAATGAAGGACCTCTTGCTGCAACTTCTACCCAATGGATTTTCTGATAACTCCACTGCCGACAGGTGGGCCTACGTCATTTAACTTTTTTATTCTCATCTCATTTTTGTCGCTCGAAATTGGCTCTATACTTCTGTATTCTTTTTAAAATTATTAAATTAACTTGACTACCGACTAAAACTAAGTAAAAGTCACTGGCACATTAAACATTTTATTAGAATACCACGTCAAATTACAGGAAATATAATATAAGATCATTAGATGGGTATCATAAGGTTCTCATTGATGTCTACGAGCAATCGATAGCTATTCATGAGCAAAGGTGTCAGGATGTACAGGATTTCGAAAAATCTGAGACTTCCCTGAGACTCTACTCTCTTTGTCTGTCTGTGTGTCATAGAATAATTAATAAATTTCTATTTAAAAGTTAAATCTAAGTTAACCCTATAACGTCGAGCACGACGTTTTCGTAACGATTCATTAATTTCAAACATTTGCAATTCAAACAATTGCTGATAAATACATTATTTCACCCGTGTTTCAATGTATCAATATTTCTTTAAATAAATTAATTATGAGTAGTTTTGGACGCACAGGAGTTATTAAATTACTCATTAAAGTTACTCATCTTACTGATGTGGCCTTCATTATTAGTGACTAGGGAGTTTCACCTGATGCGCCGCACGATTTTAGTAACCATTATGTACCCGTGACCGAAATCACGTTGGTACCGTACACAATGGCCGAATGCCATTCGAGCAGGTGAGCGCCATTACTAGCACTACTCCTCGAAGGACCTTCGTCTTTCCCGAGTTGTTAGCTGCCGTTAGAAGGGCTTACGCTTTCATATATTGGTTTTCGTGGCGTGTCAACCCCCGGAGAGAAAATTATGAGTGATCATCAACCCCGGTAATAGTTTTTTATTCGCACTACACTTCTCATGAATCAAGTCCCTTAATTTGGGCTCAACGTGAAAACGAAACAAAAGGAAAACATCATATTGTTAACGAATTGATTTAACAAGACAACAAGAATAAAATATCATTTAATGTTAGTCATGCCAAGTTGTCAAGGAAGGAAAAATCCACGCAAGCTCTTAAATCACGCTAAACTCAGTTTCGATTCTTTGTTAGTCTTCTTCATCAATGTCCGTCGGGAAATATTTTCTCTTCATTGGCCTGTATGGCGGAGGACTCGCTAATTGATTTTCCTCTCTCCGAGTCGAGGGACCCGCGATCTCTTGCGCAGCGATAGTGTGAGGCACTTCGCCCGTGAGAACGGCGATGTCTTCAGTTTCGAGTCCAAGTCCATCGAGGATTTGGGTGGCCGGGAAAGGTTCCGGATCCTCGTCGGTCAGATTAATGTGAATGGACCGGACAGGCGATCGGAATATTATATCGGGAGCATAGAGGATGTCTGGGTCGAATTCTGGAAATTCAAACTCCTGGTAGGGTGGAGGCGGACCACTGACCGGGCAGGAGGTCTCAGCGGGTTCCAATCCGGTAAGCACTTCTTCCGCTTGACGGCGTCGGGCGCGACGTCGCCTATTTCGGTTCTTTCGCCGCCGCGTCCGGTTGACGACAGCACTTTCTGCAACTCTGATAGGCGGTTGAGGAACAACTGATTCGAAGGGTGGGACGGGAGCTTCGGAAATCGGATCCATGGAGGTGGAGAGGGAAGAAGAGACACTGGTGACGGGAAGGTGGTGGGCTGGCATTATATCTAATTGACTGGCCCTGATGCTTCCCGGGACGTGAGCCCGAAGCTCGACGTCCGTAAACGCACGTCGGAGTGCGGTTGACTGTTCCTTGATAAGTAGTCGTTGAGCGCGAGATTCTGTGATCAGCTCATCTCGCGCCCGAGTGAGCCGTTCTATCTTCCGCCTCAGCACTTTGATGGTATCGGGCGGGGCCCAAGTACCTTTTATTCGATCGTACTTGGCCTGGAGTGTGTCATACTTCTGCTTCAGCTCCTCATATTGATGGCGAACGGCCACGATCGAAGGTGGAAGTCGGGGTATTTTCGGTAACCCATTCAATCCGGAATTGTTATTATTATTCATCCTGAAAATGGAAAACAAGAAAAATGAAACGAAGTCCTCTGAGAGGCGAAGTGGTAATAAAATACAGTGACATTGGCGAGAGACCAGATAGCGATTTTATGGATTAACTCCTAATTTGGTTAATTTCCCCTATTTTCATTTGTAATGTAACCCTTTATCACCCTTTCTATTTATTCTATTATGATTCAATAGTCAATTATTATTGGGTCAAACTATTATTAGATTTTATGTATTTCATTATAAGTTAACCACTAATTATTAGTAACTTCACTACTATTATTTTATTTATTTCATTACAGTTTACCCCACAATTATTATTTGATTCAATTATCATTGCCTTTATGCATGCTATTATAAGTCAACTATTAATTGTGATTACGTTAACCACTATTATTCGATTCATTTCCTTGTGATTCAATCACTAATTATTATTAGATTACATTATTACTATCTTTGTGCATACTATCATAAGTTGACTACTAATTATTATTAAATTCACCACTGTTATTTTATTTATTTCGTTATAATTTAGCCAATGATTATTATTTGGTTAAATTCTTATCATCTCTATGTATTTTATTTTTAAAATTGATTCTCTACGCAGAATCTTATGGATTCTCAAACAGAGAACTTATACAAATATTAAGAGTAATTAATTGTCCACGTTTCTTCACGTTAATAACGTCAAAAAATTAAAATCCAATATTATTTAATGCTAAGGTCTACACTCATCTTCTATCATAACATTTAGGCGTATCGAACTGAATTAATGGGTTTTATTTAATTTAACCGAAATTCGGGTCTTAGTTAACATAAAAATGTGGATCCCAGTTGAGTTAAGTGAGTTGGCTTGTCTGGGCGAGTCAGGACTTCTCTGTAACGGTTCCAATTTGGCTTAAGTAACTAGTATTCAAAATCAGAATTTAAATACCTAAGGTGCGTTTATGCGTGACCATCATCAGTTTATGTAGAGCTATTGTTATCGATTTGATTTTTAGATATTGTAACATTGTGATATTTGTGTTTCATACTATTGACATCTTCTCGATTTGGGACACATAATTTAAATTCATTGGTTAAAGGTTCGGCGTTCTTACGTGCTATCACTCCCATATGCTATACTTTCCGTATTTCTATTTTCTACGACATACCATTCAGTTTAACTAATTTATAGGTTTTCCTTTCACTTGGATCTTATTTACATAGTGCTTATTGCATTTGACTGTTCTTATGCTTAACCCTGCTACCCATTTCCTTACTAATTAGTCCGAAAAGAAAAATGATTCGTACGATCTATTCGAGATCGTTCCTAAATCCCCCTTAACTCTGCTGCCGCATCTTCCCTGATTTTAATCCGACTCGTTCCGGCCACTTTTCAGTAGCCGCCCCGAGTATACAACGGCGCCCTGCGTAGCGGTCCTGTGCATTATCGCCAGACCCGACTGCGGACTGCCGAGGGATCCACGAGGCATGACCCACGAGCTCAACTAAGGGTTTTCACCCACTAGCCGGCCCGAGATCCGTCCCATGGACCATCTATTCCGATACCATACTATATAGGAAAATTAGAGGGGTCGGACTATAAATATGAATATAATTAATTATCATAGGAGAGAATGAAACATTTATTGAGTACGGATTTACATTAAAACATATAAATTAAGATAAAAATTATGCAAAACTCAAATTCCTTACGTGATAAGAATTTTCTTTGACTCGAAAAATTGTAAAGTTTTAATGGCATAAAAGTTAAAAATAATGAAATTCATCACTGTATTTATACTATTTTTATGCATGTGTGCGACCAATAGGCGATTTTCCGCCATTTTTAGGGCTTTTTAATTATTTTATTACTTTAAAATTATTTCTATTATTTTTTGTATATTTTTCTTAATTTTTTGATATATACTTTATTTTATGTTTGGATTTTATTTTTATTATTATTTTCTGATAATATTATTTTTAGCCCTTTTTTGTTTGTTTTTCTGGTCGCCACTTCTGCCTATGTTTTTTCTAAACCTTATTTTGCAAGGTTTTGGCAGTTTATTTTATTTTTAATATGTTTCCTTCTGCAGCTGTCTTGTTTTTTCATGATTTTTATTAATTATTTGTTTTTATTTAATTTTGTTATATTTTTATTTTGTTTTAATTAATATGTTTTTCGTTAATTTTTAATATCTTGGTGCGGTGCATGTTTATGTGCAGTGATTCGTTCCACCATTTTCACTCTTTAACTTTAATTTTTATTTTTTTTTTGTTTAAATTGTGGCTCTGAGCCCAACAGTAGGTAGATGTGCGTTACCTAGCCCACTTTTTGGTCCCTTCTAATAAACACACCAATTACTAAAATAATGATCAAGAACGTATATAGGTATAAATTTATTTATTCAATGAAAAGTTGGATTAGCTGTTGAATGTGCAGCTGGATAATAATAATTAATAATAATAATAAATAAAAAAAAAGAAATAAGATTAAAGAAATAAAATAAAACCATTAATTCAAATAACTCTTATTTAATGACCCTGGCTTTTATTGTTGTAAAAGTGCACTGGAGTCCTCACTTCTTACTATTAAGGAAATGGTAAAATATTCAGCATTAAAGCAGTTCTTACCGAAATACTTTAATTATTAAATTTTCTTATATAAAAGATTTTTATATATAAATGAGGATAATCGAAATTCTACAAAAATAAAACATTTCAAAAGGAAATTTTATAATAATAATATGAAAGCAATAAAGAAATCCTCACCATCCGATCAGTAAAACATTTGAACTCCTTAATCATTATTTGTTTCAACAGTTCCTCGTCACCAACGACTGTCATTGGACTACCACCGAAATACATTCTTGAAAAGATATTACGTTTAATTTTAGACAAACAATAAGTATTACGGATAAAGCTTTCCATATTTCTGACGACACATTTTATCAAATGTGTGAAATCCCATTTTTTGAACGTCTAATAAATTACCAAGAAATGGCAATGGAGGGGGCCCATTATGACCGAGTTTTACATGAAGATTTTGATTTTGTTTTCCAAATCTACAAAAAAATTACAAAACAAAATAATATAATAATATATATATATATATATATAATTTACTTGTATATCAAATATACAACAACGAAAGCAAGAAGAAATTTAATGTCAAAAATGTAACTCAACAGGAGACCGATCATTTGAAAGTTATAACAAACAATTATGATTGTATTTGTAAATTAAAACAAGAAGACATCAATATGAATTATTAATCAATCCATTTAATCTTACATAACTACTATTTACAAAACATTTTATATAATCATGAACATATTTAGAATAAATTGTTTTAGTAAACATTTTATATTATAATAGTGAATATTTTAATTGATTATTTAGTGACTTAAATTTAAAAAAGTTAAAAATATCTGAACATTACAAAAAACGATAATACATTTTTAAATTGATAGCTGAAAATATCAAATACTAATAGTATTTAATTTTACAGAGTTTTTTATTTATTCACATATTTAATTACTTCACATAATTTTGCAAGTTAAAATGAATATTTTATATATACAGTGATTAGCTGTGTTGGGCCAGAACGCAGATGGCCTTGAAAATGTTTAAATGAATCGGTAATACACACGCAAACATAACATGCCGATTTAAAATCGAACCTATTAAAACATCAACTAGCGAGAAAGAAAGACAATTAAATATAAAATTATAAAACACAAAAATAAATTTAAATAATAACAAAGTGCAACAAGATCCGCCCGAAATAAACATAAAAATAACACGAAAACCTAACAATTTGACCGAAATTTGACAAATTGCCAAAAAATGCGAAATTCCGTGAAAATGGAATAAAAAGCAAATATTTTGGATTGGAAACAATTCAATTAAAAAATTAAAAAGAAAATTTCGAATTAAATTATAAAATTATTAAATTAAGATTAGAATATACTAGAAAATCACAAGGTCAAATTTTGTATTACTAAATCAAAATTAACACCCAAGGTTAGGGTCGTACAATAGGTATATATACCGATTCATTTTCACATAATTTCAATAAGTTTTTACAAAACTTGAAGTCGATTCTAACCTGAAGCAGTCTTAATCAGTTTGGAAATCTAGAAACTTCGATGTGAGTGAGAGAATGTTAGAAAACTCTCTCCACGTCACATCCTTGCAACCTCAAATGAGCTCTGCTTGGATGTCGGCGTGGGGAGAGAATGATAATGTATTATGCACGAAGATTTATGAAATACAATGTATTATGTGGCAAAATATATATTTATTCAAAATAAATAGAATTTTTCAGTCGAAATTTTTCCGGCCCACAGCCGAAACATATTACAAGTTATTAAAATCAAACATACAATTCGAATTGTGTAAGTGCGTTCATAATCTCCAATAATTCGTTCTCGTGAAGGCTCCGGCGTGAGAACGCAGGAGCTGAAATCACAATATCATTCCGTGTAAGGGAAAAGGGTGAAGGGGAAATAATCTTTTGGCTGTTTCGTCATCACTCATTTCCCATAAACTCGACCTAAATTATTTTTCACATACGGCTAAAATTCAAACATCGAGTAGTCCAGTGAGCACTCATTAACTCTTATATAAACACAAACGCGCAAAGGATCAAATAAAGGAAGGTGACGGGATTTTCAATGATAAAATCGTTGCTATGATAAAAATATAAGAATTTCGCTAAAAGTTATTAAAAACCTATTAATCGAACTAAAATAATAGAAAGAGTTTTCCTAAGTCCCACCGAACAAAAATGCTAATCTCAAGCGTAACGAGTTTGCTAAAGATAATAAAACCAAATATTGTACTAAAACGTAAAAGGTTTCACTGAAATTTGTAATTAACACCAAACATTTTGATTAAAATATAAAGATTTGTTTTGCAATAAAACTGGCAACAAAATTACATTAAAAATGTCGTACTTATAAATATAAAGATTTTGCCAAAATCTCTAGAGTCATTGAAAGAACATCAATCAAGCTAAAATCACAACGCCTTGTAACTAACACTCAAATTAATCCGATCGTTACAGTAAAGGTATAACGAATTATAATAATCCAAAGTAAATGGAAAATTGGCTACGTGAAATTTACCCCAAATTAACAACTGCCTAAAGAAAATATCAAAGTTCTAAAGACCCAAAAAATTCAAATGTGTATCCATATGCAAGTTTCCCCAGAACATGTTAGCTAATGTATAAAATCTGGAACTTAAAAAGAAAGCCCGAATTAACACCCATCTATAGATCCTGTAACTTCGCATTGCCGATCGGAGTTGTCAAGAGTTCCTAAATAGGCTTTCGTTTAACACCCCTTTTTTAATATCGTTATATTCATTGGATAAAGGCGACCATTACATCCGTCCCCAAATCGAACTGAGAGAAGCTGATTTGTCAGAAAGTAACGCGACCTAGTCGAATAGTGAGTTGGACTATCCATCATAACTTAATAACGTGGTTCACCCAAAGGGTAGGCCTCTAAACTGGATAGAGTCATGAGTGGGTCACAAACACCAAACTCTCTAATTAGAGAGGAAATATGGTACATAAAACGGATGAAATTTTACGACCGATTTCACACCATATACATATAATTGAAAATGTAAATAACAATTAACATAGAAAAAGATCACAATTGACAGGGATACTGAGGAAAATGGCACAATAAGATGCGTGGATACGGGATCACGAGGCTGAAATAGATATAGAGCTCACGAGATTGACAACATAATGGCCAAATGGATACTGAATTACATAGGTTAACATGGCATAATAATTGAAAGGAATCATAAAATTACCTGTCCTAGATGCATGAGTCAAGCAAACCAACTGATCTTCTAAGAGGGAATTCTACCACCAGTAATCCATTTTCCAACGCCAATCCGTGTGGTTGAAACGACTAGATCGAAATCATTACTTCTCAAGCGACAAGATTATAACATTAATGCTAGTAATAAAATTACAAATAAGCAAACAGTTAAAATAAAATCTTACCAGTGAATCCCAATGTAAATAACCATACAAAATAATCCGCTATAATTCACCAAAAATATACGAAATAAATCGAGATATCTAGAATTTAAGAAGAACCTGTGAATAAATTATAGGGGAAGTAAAATGCACGTCAGTTTTGACATTCTCCAAAATGCCAATCGATAAGAAAATGTGGTGCGCAGACATACAATCACTTACTGGAACACACTAACAACTAACCAGACAACCAAAATAACTGCTGATACACACCTACGTGCGATAGAGTAAGTGTGCACATCTCATAGAGATCTATGCATCAGTAGGCACACAGACCCATATAAGAACTACCTTGGGTGAAAATCAGTTCTTTTAATCCATAATTAAAATGTCATGAAAACCAGAGCAGATTTCCAGAAAACGCCAGGATTACGAGGAACCCAACATCGCAGGCACCAGCGGACCTTCACAATTATGTAAATTTTCAAATTTAGTTAATTCACTTTTGACATATCTTCCGAGTCCTAGCGTAAATATGACCCGAACAGTGAACTATCCTGGATACCGACAAGGATGAACTTAACCATAGAGCTACGACAATTTATTACTAAACCTAATAAATATGCTGATTACATCGATCAATATATATATATATATTTTGAATGCTTATTCATTTTATGTCTAAATAAATCACAATTATAAGAAAGAAAACACATCGCGGACTTACCAACCGATCAATAATTAAACGACCAACCATGATCAAAATAGCCATGAATGAGAACACTAAAGCTGAAATTTTCAAGTCGTTGGTAGAGGTCGGGAGTCTTTTTCGAGCAGATCCTCAATGAGGTTTAATATGCTGTTATCTAGATTTGAGATTCGGTGATTTTTTCGATTCCCGACTATAATGGAAAAGGACAATTAAAGTAATCTACTATTATATTTAAAGCGTCTTTGCTAAACTGTCAACATGAGTAATAAATATTTATTAATTATTAGTAATTACAAGTATATTGTCTTGGATAAAAAAATGATTTTGAGTATAACTATCTACATAAACATATGAACATCATTTAAAAATCCAATTATTTATTAAGTAGTGGTAATTACAAATATATTGACTTTGATGAATAGATGAAATGGAGCACCAATACATATATGAAAATAGTGATAGCATTTCAAATCCAAATGTTTAATAAATATGGCTAGTTACAAATCGACTTTGATAAACCATGATTTCGAGTAAAGATACCTACATAAAATATGAATATCAGTTTAACTCTAATGTTTATTATGTTATTAAGAATTATAGGTAAATTAAACTTCGATAAGTAAACGATTTTGCTTAAAAAAATCGGCATAAAATTATATCATTTCAAATCCAAATGTTTATTAAATGGGTAGTAATTGTAAGTAAAGTAAACTTGGATAAATAAACCAAATGTTTATTAATTTAGTAGTTATTATAGGCAAAGTAAACTTTGATGAATAAATGATTTCAATTAAAGGTATCTGCATGAACGTACGATAACCATTTCAATGTTTGTCAGCTATTAGTAACTATAAGTAAATTGAGTATTGACGACTAAATAATTTTGAATAAGATGTACAGTATTATTTTAGACTTAAATGTTTGATAATTGATTAGTATATATGAGTAAACTGAGTTTAGACAGATAGACAATTGTGATTATATTCATATAAACGTGTTTGCATTTTTTGGAACTCAGCGATCATTAAGTTACCCGTAGAGCCGAATCTTCCAACTGCCGCTCTATCTTAAACTATATAAATTTAGATATTCATTAAATTGGAATAGAACCCACAGTATCACAGATGGCGTGAGTATTCGACGGACTTGAGGAAAATAGGTAAAATATTAACCAATTGAACCCGCATATTAAAGCGAGTTACAGCTGAATTAATGGAGTATAATCATAATCTTTTAAAGGGGTAAGGATGAAGAGATCTAAACCTCATTCCCAGAGTAAACTTTTGGCGGAAGACAGTTTAACTAATGTCAAAAATGAAAAAATGGTTTATCAACAGTTAGTTAATTACGAATTTGCAACGAGACCATGGGAAGAGGGAACCTCGAGAAGGTCCCAAGGAAACAATGTTGTTGACGAATCTCTGAACCACTACCAACGAATTGTGAGAATTTCGGAAACTACTACGTGAATAGGCCCATAAATTTTTATCACTGACGCAGGACGCCGTATAAGTCACATTAAACTGCCCAGATCCGAAGTCAGTCAATCAAAATAAATAACCCAGCCGATATTAATTAGTGAATGATAATTTTATTGTTTCTAGAAGACTCGTGGATCGACGCATCCCGAGTAATAGCCCGGTTACCCGCTCAATCGGCTGCCAGATTCAGGCAGGCGATGTGGGACGCGGGATTTTCTATCTCCCTGGTCCGCGAAACCCGAGCTGGCATACAACGAGTTACTGATGATGTCGACCTTCCATACGTGGCTATTAAGAGAGAGCCAGGAAGAAATCCGGCTAGGGAAATGCGAGGACAGGTTGAGTATTTACTAGCGCACCTCGAGAGACATCAAGCCGAGACAAACCGACAAGTGGAGCAGGCCAAGCAGTACCTGCGGAAGATCAATGAGGACATCTCGGCGGGCAGGATACCCACCACTGACGGGTACGCCCCGCGTTATAACGTGTCCTATGAGCTGGACGACCCCAGGCTCCCGGAACGATTGACAGACATGAACGTGGTAATTCCACGACGCATCCTACCGAGGGAGTTGCGGAGGGAGAACGAGCTCACCGGAATCCATCGAGATCACCCATACGCCAGAGAGCGTCCTATCATGAACAAGAAGTAAAGAATTCGGAATACAGTGGTTTTGCGCATGACTTATATAAAATCTATTGTGAAATATGACCCATATAAAATTTATTGTGGAAAAATTGTGGTTATATAATAATTGTTTACTGAGGTCGGCGAAAATTCAAATGCGAGATGCTAGCTACCCTACGACGACCCAGTAATAGCGATATGATAATAAATGATTTATCGGTAGAAATTCACATGAATAAAATTCATTTATTTACAGAAATGGAAGGGCGTCAGCTCCCCATCCTGCTACAAAAACTGGATAAGGCCCGAGCCGCCAACCGGAACCTACAGGAGCAACTCGTGCAGATTTCTCGAGAGATCCAGCAGATTAAAGGGACCTGGATCGAACCGAAAAGAATGAAGACGATCTATCAAAAGATGGAAGCGGCCCAAAAGGGATGGGCTTGCGAACGACGATTAACACAAAATCTGAAAACGCAAATCAAGGGCCTAGAAACGGCATTATCGGCGTGTCAAGAAGGGGCCGCGGTAACGTGTCCGTTGGTTTTTGCCCCGGCACAGCTGGCCTATTGAGACACAGTCTCTCTATCGACATCCCCATCCACTCGCAATGCTAAACCCAATAAACACCGGCCAGGAATAGCTGAGCGCGCAAAACGACGAGCGTCTCAAGTGCGAGGTGGACAAGCTCAAGTGTAAACAATCTCCCGGAAATGTCTAATAAATGTTTTTCAATAAATGTTTTGAAAATGTGTTGCTATGTCTAAACTGAGTATAAGATTTTTTCACGTTAACGATGAGAAGCAGTTATAAAAGGTGGACATATTTTAAGGAGGGACCAAAGGAAGGAAATCGCACATAGGCCTTCTAACGGCAGTGCGTTGAACTCAGCTGAGATCGGGCCAGAGGAGTTCCAACGTGGTGCTCACCTTTGGCGATCTAGACACCGATGGTTACATTACCAACGTTGTCTAGCAACGGGTAGCCATTGGGGGACAGCAAATGTTTACATCTGAGGTCGTTGTTGAAACCATAAACCCCACAGCTGCCAAAATTTTAACAACTGGTTCTCTCAAAACTAAAACCTAACAAAAAAAATTTTTTTATAGAAGATCGTTTTATTTCAATAGAATTAATTTTTTTGTATTTGGTTAGCTAAAATTATATATTATTAAAACAATTTCCAAATAAGTTCATTATTTTCATTAATATTTTTTTTTGCTTTATTTCGAACTCTGGTATCATCAGCTAAATAATGATTCCTTAATCAAGTTTTAACATATTCTTTAGCATTCCATTTGTCAAGTGGTGGTCCAACCATATTAATAGTCATATTGGGCCAGAGCACAAATGGCCTTGAAAATTGTTTAAATCTATCAGTAAAACATCACGAAAACCCAGCACCAAGATAACTCAAAATACAGCATACAACATCAACTAAACACTCTAAAATTTGAGAGAATATAAATAATTATAAAATCAAAAAACATAAAAGTAAAATAAAATAAATACAATATGCATCAAAAACCGCACGAAATTTACATTAAAAATAACATAAAAGCAAGAAAATTTTACCGAAAAACGACAGGTTATATAAAAGTAGAAAATTAATGAATTAAATGAGTTAAAATAAAATATTTTTGGTTGAATAAATCAAATTAAAAATGTTTGGAAATAAATTGTCAATTTAAATTAAGAAAATAATAAAAATTAGATTTAGATGGCACAAATAATTTCAAGGTCAAATTTTGTTATATCGCAATAAAAACAACACGCAAGTTTAAGGTCAAATTATAGGTATATATACTGATGTGTTTTCACAAATTTTAATGAGAGATTGTGTGCAAAAAAGCAGATTGTGTGTAGATAACAAACTGTGTGTAGAAAGATAGAAAGATGAATTGACAAAACTGTGTACAGAAACTTGACAGGTTGTGCGTAAATGACAAAACTGTGGGCAGAGAGACAGATTGAATTCTAGTGTTAGTGCAGATGATCAGACTGATTTTAGTATGCAGATGCCAATTTGTGATCTCACTTTTCAGTAGTATTTTCAATAACTTGTAGTTATGCAACTTTATAATGAAAATATGAAATGAAGAATTTTAATGAAGAATATATGTTTATGCATCGAAGCTTTTATCCAACTTACATGGTAATATTTATTTATTTTCAGGCCCACAGCTAAAACATATCGCAAGGTAGTAAAATCAAGCACACTATCGAACTGTGTAAGTGCGGTTTCTCCGCCTATAGTCGTGCCCGTGAGGCCTAGTAGTGCGTAACGACTGGCTTGAACGACATATCATAGAACTAAATAGCGAAATCAAGTAGCTCGAGAGTTTGTCTTTTGGCTCAACTTTCTTGCACTCAATTTCGATAAAATCGACATAAACTTTCAAAAAACTTTCGGCTCAAAATCAATAACACCGAGTATTCCAGTGGGCACTCATTAAATACAATGTGAACACAAATAGATCATAAGGACAAAGAAAGGGAAAGAGTAGCGGGGAAAATTGCGAAATCGTTGCAACAATTAAAATGAAAAGCCATCGGAAAAAGATTAATCCGAATGACCAAAATCATGAACAGGGATAATTTAAATAATATTTAAGAACTAAAAAAATTATTTTGAGTTGAGACAGAAAGTATGGAAGGAACGCTTTGCAAATTTTCCGAAATAAGTAAAATACTTTATCATTAAACTGTAAAATAAAATATTTTGCTAATTAATTAAAATACTTTATCAAAAATTGTAAAGTAAAAGTGGAACACGGCTTAATTGTTTGTATAATATTCTGACAAAAATGAGAAATAAGTGCAGATCCCTACTAAAATTTAATAATAATAATGATAATAGTAAGGATAATGGTAATTATAATAATAATAACAATAATAATAATAATAATAATAATAATAATAATAATAATAATAATAATAATAATAATAATAAAAATAGTAATAATAAGAATAATAAATATAATGGTAATGGTAGTAATAAGAATAATAATAATAGTAAAAGCAGTAAAAATTGATTAGAACAATACATATAACAGCAACAAAGATAATACTAGTAACGACAACAGGGAACATGGTAGTTAGAATAAGGATAATGGTAAGAGAGGTACTGTGAAGAAATTTAGCATAACAAAGGGTGTACAGGCCATGGTAAAAATCAATCATACAAACAACAATAAAAAGGATTATGGGAATGGACATAACAATAAAAAATATAGCGGTATAGATTAACATTTGAAAGAAATAAGAGAAGAATGGGACCTAAAAATCGAAATCGAGTACAGGCCTTCTATCGGCATATCGTTTCATCAATTATGGCATTAGTAATAGCGCTCACATTTTGCGGATGATCCACCCACTCGAACACAGTTTCAACGTTGCTTAGCAACGGGTGCTGAGTGGTAAGCGAAAATGGGGTTGTCTGGGTAACAACCATATAGCTTCAAAATCTCAACACCCAGAAACCCACCAGTCATTAAACTAGAAATATGTTCTTCCGAAAGATTAGCTCTTTTATTTTTACAAATGATATTCATTAATGAAAACCCTCATTCGGCCTCTGCTGAACTTATAGCAATAGTATTAATTTTATTTTTAGCTTTTTGAATTATATGTATTACGGAGTTTTTTCCTTCAATTATGTTTTGTACATAATCTCTGAAATCGGTTATGAGAATTTCGTACCTAATTATTTTATTCAAATTTCTCAATTATTCTTCTCCATAAATCCACAGACATGTAACTTCTTCCAAATTCCAATCACTTCCTTCTAGTAAATTAAATAATTCGTTTTTTCCTCATATTTGCTATTTCTTATATGTACACAATTTAACATTCGAGAATTCATTTTGTCAAGTATTGTTTCAATAAGTATTTTTTCGTGGGAGACTTTCAAATTTTTTATTTTCTATAAGAGGAATATCTGTAAATGCATGTGATGATAACATTTTTTCAACTTTTTTTTCAAATATTCCTAACTTTTTTTTCATTTGTATCATAAAATTTACAGTTCTATTTACTAGTTTGTTTGCCTTTTGAAGAGAAACAAACCTAGCTTGCAACACTATTGATAAATAAGAAATTTCCTGAAGAATATCGATCATAAACGTTAAATCATTTAAAAAATATTGATTTGCAAGTCGGTTTGCCATACCAAGATATTTTGAATCATTGGTAATAAATTTATAAAGTGGAACATAAGCACGCCAAACAGCCAAAACAGATATCGAGGTACAAACTGCCCATCTTGAACCTAAAACACGGTCTATTTTGATTATTTTAATTCCCAAATCGCTTGATATAGTCTGTAAAAGTAATGGATTTTTATTTGATTAATGAAAAATAACATAAATTTTATCGATAAATGATTTAAATGATTCACTTTCTTTATTTCAATTTTGCATTATCCAAAACAAACTGAATGCGATGGTTTAAGTAATGTCAAACTATTATATAAGGGAATTCTTAATTTAAAATTTAATTTATTCCGAAATAACAACCGGTTCGATTGACTATTAAAAAATTTAACGACCGGTTCAATTGAACCGGTGCGAACCGGCTACAGGTCATCACTGAATATATGAACTAAAGTTAATTTAATTATGAGATTATTTAAATAATTAAGTAAATAGAATTTAAATTTGTGTTGAGTTTATTATTTTGATATTTAATTTTCATTATTACTATTTAAATATAACATGGCATCATGACTAGGTTGCTTATTTGATTTGATTTTAATTGATAAAATTTCTTATCTCGGGAAATATGAAAAAAATGGCCTGATAAATATAGAAGAACATTTGCAGAAGATAAGACAAATCATTGATCTGGAGCCAACATTAAAGGAAGATTTGAAAATCGATATCTTTAGAAGTTTATTCAATGAGAAAATGCTCATCGAAGTAGAATGCATTGAAGATGAATAAGTAAGAAATTTCGATTTTTATTTCAGCAGAGCAGTTGATATATGCTCGAAAAAAGTAAGCAAACTTAAAAATTTAATGAATGTTGCTCAAGAAATTGGTGAGTAAATTGTGGATTTTGCTACTAGTGTAAAAAACGACGCAAACAATAATAAAATTGAAGACAAGGAAATTATTTTAAAAGTTTTTATTAATAATCTTGCTTCAAAGACTATAAACATGAAGACTAGAGAGTATTTGATTGTTGGTGAAATTATTAATGAGAGAGGTGTTAAGAATTCTCTGAATATACCAAATTGTTTATTTATTGCAAATAGAGAAAATATGGCGAAACAAGAATTGATTGTAGCTGATTCATTAGTCAATCGTCAGGAAGGAAAAATAATTGTATGACTAAAAGTTAAATTGAGTTAATTATTTATTTTGATACTTAATTTTCATTATTACTATTTAAATATAACAGAATAACCGTCAGATAAAGATTAATCTGAACGACCAAAATTATTTAAGATAATCACTTTACATAAAGCTTAACCTAGTTTAGTTTTATAAATGTAAAATGAATTACCAGAGCCACTATAATCTTAAAAAGCATCTTTTACTTAACCAATAATTATTTCAACAAACGACGTAAGAATTTTTAAACTAGAATTACATGTACAGTCAATTCTTTTTTTTGCGGTAGATACGTATATATCAATGATTTTTAATTTTAACACCCAAAAACCACTACAATCATGGTGCACATAGTCTATGGTTCGTAGTTTGACGTCAAATAAAATAGATTTTGATCTGTTCAAGGAACTTCATCATGAGATTGATTTGCTTAAGGGTCTATATAATGATAAATCGGATTTGTTGAAAGCATATATCTTTGAATATATCCATGAATAGACATGTAAAATACCAAAATCAGAAGAATAATGCCAAATAAAGACAGATTTAAGTGTTCCCCCAACCTATTTAAAGACAGAGCTTCTCCCAGTTGAAGATGACTTTGAGATTCTGATAATTACAACCCAAAAATCTATCCAAAAATCACTAATGACTGATGAAATAGACCTCACTATCAGAAGAAGACCTGGGCTATCTAACCTTGACTCAGAAAGTACTAAAAAGCATAGATAAAAAGATCCAGAAATTAAAAGCTGTTTGACTATTAGATAAGCCAAAGAAACCTACCTAGTTAAATTAAAGTATTTTGATTGATTTAATAATTAAAGTTTTAAATTTAGTGTTAATAAATAGTTGATTTAATTTTTTGGCTTTGAAATAAATTATTTATTGATTCAATTATACTGATCGTCTAACGTAAACCTTAGGACGATTAAGACGTGAAACCTTATAAGGTCTTCATGGACTCATATGATTGTTAGGATATTAACAGTGTTGCGCTAGAACAGATTTTTTTTGTTTAAATGAATCGGTAATAGCACGCAAACATGACACGCAGACCCATAAAACATCAAATAACCACTTTAAAATATGAGAAAGAAATAATTAAAATATAAAATCAAAAACATAAAAATAAATAAAAATAGTAACAAAATGCAACAAGATCCGTACAAAATAAACATAGAAATAACAATAAAAAGCGAAAATTTGACCGAAGATTGATAATTTTTATTAAAAGAACAAGAGTTCATGGAAAGTAAGAATGAAATTAAATAATTTAATTGTAAATTATTTAATTAAAAAATAAAAGAAACAAAATGTCAAACTAAATTATGAAAATAATAAAATTAGGGTTAGAATATACAACAAATCTCAAGGTCAAATTTTATTTTAGCACATCAAATTTAACATGCAGGGTTAGGATCACGGAACCGGTATAAATACTGATTCATTTTCACAGAATTTTAAGCAGTTTTTTTTTGAATTAAAAACTCGTTTATACTCGTTTTAACGAAACAGCTATCTTAATTTGTAAGTGGATGATTTCGAAACTTTCTCCACGCAGCGCACAAACAACCTAAAGTGAGCTCAGTTTGGGTGTCTGCGTTTGGAAAGGTTATTATGTATGACAATAACGAATGCCCAAAATGATGCCAATTATGCTATGATACTAATTATGCTAATTATGCTATGAATCCAACTGTGTTAAACCAATTATGATCGAAATAAATGTTTGAAACGAATGCAAGTTTATGTCGAACTTTTTCCGGCCCACAGCCGATACAACACCGCAAGAAAGTAAAATATACACAATAATTCAAGCTGTGTAAGTGCGGTTCATCCGCCAATAGCTTGTGCCCGTGAGGGTTACGGTGTGAACAACGCAGGACCTAAACGTCAATACTATCCGTTATAGGGAAAGATGGGACGGTGGAGGAGTAGTTTTTTAGCTACTTCTTCATCACTCATTTCCTATAAAATCGACGAAAAATCAGTTTCACACAACGGCTCAAAATTACAAACATTGATTAGTCCAGTGGGCACTCATAAAATCATAATATCAACATATCTACCCTAATGTCAAATAAAGGAAGGAGTGTGGAAAAGAATCGGAAATTGTTGTTATGCCATTAAATAAATAAACTGTTCTTGAAACTAGAATAGGAAGGCAAAACCAATTCACACTTAAATCTGTAAAATTGACTGTTCCACCATTAAACGATGAACTAAAATGAACCTAGAGACTACTACCACAGCTGAAATTGAATAAATAACGAGAACGAATCAATACAAAGATTTCCGCAATAATAATTTGAAATGAACATAAATCAGTGTAATTATAGCTTAATGTTTAGACTGCCAACGATTATCGCAATTATAACTCGAAGTGAACAAAAAATCAGTTTAATTATAGCTTAATGTTTAGACCGCTAACGATTATCGTGATAATAACTTGAAGTGAACCTAAATCAGTTTAATTATAGTTAATATATAGACCACTAACGATTTTCGTAATAATAGTCATACAGTTCTTGCACAAATCAGTTCATTTATAGTTTAATACTTGGATCACTAGAACCTAGACATCAATTCCCCAGAGAAATAAAAATAAAATGGTTATAAGAATCTAAGCACCCACATAACTTACTCTTAACTTGATCGTGAGGCCGACGAGATTTAATTAATCGAAAATAAGTACAGTTAATCATTGCATTGTCAAATTCATAATAATATCAACAGAAATCAACATTCATAAAGTCAATAATGAAAACTAATAACCATTGATAATCAAAAGATAATACATGAGGCAGTTGAGTAGATTACTACCATGACATTGAATGGATGAACCTAGAATATAATTGGCCTCGCAGGATGAACCCAAAGTTCTGATCTTGTAGAAACGATACTCGTATCCATAGGTGTACTTGAAACTCGAATAGAATACAGCAATAGATCCTAAATAAAATACCTAAATATGACTTTTAGAGAACGACAGTATAATACCAGATAATTTGAACCCAAATTTGGTGACCTAGGGATACGGACCACCATTCGCGAAAATAGAGGAGGAGTAGAGAAGCCAACGATCCAGGCAGAGTTAACGATGAAGGAATCCCAGTAACAATAGAAATAAAATCAGATAATTAAATGAACAATTTATTGAAACAGTCCTGGATCAATGAAATTGGTAAATAATGAATTTTTTTAGAAAGTGAATGAAATAGTGGAGACACACACAGATTGGTTGACTGCGAGATTGGTTGACTGAAATAAATAGAAATTGACAAGTCGTAGAGAGAATGTCAGAAATTTAGTCACATCAGCACACGTGAGAAAATCATTTTAATACCAGGCATGCCTACGAATAGCAGTATAAATGACATGTCCTTTCTCAGTGTATACAGTCAATTTTTAGAATCAGTGCATATGAACGCGAACGCCAACGAACAGCAGAGACATTACATGGCTAAGAGAAATCCCGCCAAGCGTTCGGAGTTCGAAACAATAATTATGGAGAAGAAGACTTGCAATCGAGAAGGTAAAGAATTTAGGTTAATTATCATCCATGATTTGATTAATTATTTCATGCTCACGACCAACACAACAGCACTAGATTTAGGCTCGTCACGCTCCTTCTCTTGTTCCCGTCAATTCGAAACGCCACTACTCTACGAACTAAATTAACAACTGAGATAGTGTATGATTTTCTTGGCTTGTGGAAACAAAACTCATGAATTATCAATGGAATTAGAAAAAATCCGATGTTTTTGTTAAATTAATATTCTTCACGATGGACTTACTACGTGCTTTATATAGTTAGTTTCGCTAATTAAAAAAATTACGATGAGGAATTAAACAAGGAAATAACTAACATCCAGACAAATGACGCATGTGATCTGCGTTCATTCAAAACTGAAAGTCACATTAAGAAGGAGTTTAATTTATTTTGTCAAATGAATCTATAATAAAAGGCGACCTCATGAGACTACGTTCCTACTAACTCCAATTTACCAACATCTCCCCATCAAATAGAATCCAGACTAACTAACCTTCTGTAATTAACTCCATAGCGCATTACCGACCTCATGGTACATAGTGATACTACTGCATCTACACCGTATCATCAACTAGTTACTACTGACCATCTACTCACTCATTAGACCCAAGATCGATCAATCGCATATACCACACCTCCCCTCAGTCTTGACGATTAAAAAATATGTAAATGTTTGCGATAATGATTATCAATTTGTTAATGATTATCAATAGATGCGTCCCGAGTCACCGTAAGATTCCCATCTCACTCCGCAGCCAGATGCAGGCAGGCGATGTGGGATGCGGGATTTACATTTCTCCATTGAGAGAATCGAGATCGGGTCAACAAGGAAACTATGAAGAACTGGATTTACCGCACGTCGCAATCAAGAAGGAGCCAGGCCGTAACCAAGCTCGAGAACTTCGGAGTCACGCCGAATATATTCTGGCTCGTCTCGAAGAGCACCAAAGGCATACCAACATGCAGGTGGAAAGGGATAGACGCACTTGGTTCAAATCAACTCAGATATCGCTGCGGGAAAGATTCCGAGTAGGGATGGGTATGCCTTCTCGTACGGTATCTCATTCGAACTCAACGATTCGAGGCTGGAAAGACAATCCATACCTATGAACGTCAATGTCCCAAAACAGATACTCCTTAGAGAAATGTGGAATGAGGACAGAAGCCCGAGTGAAAAACGAGATCACTCATATGCACGCAATCCACCAAGAAGGAGCTCCAACGGATATTACCGAAATTCGGAACTGCATTAAGTTTTGTAGAAATAAATATTACATTTTGTCTCTGTTTCTTTGCTCTTAAATTATCTACCCATAACAGTAAGGAATTTAAATAACCATTATAGTGTAGTCAGATGAATAAATAAAAACTTTATGTCATAAATCGAACTTCAGGTTTTAAAAGGTCTCATTATAATCATAATATAAAGAATTTTAGCAAATAAAGTGCACCCTTAATAATGATTTTGTCTTATTGTAGATATGGTCCCATACAAAATGTTGACCGCTGCTCAACGTGGATGTGCCGAGGACAAATGGCTTGGCCAAGCTCAGAAAACTCAGATCCGTGGTTTAGAAGTGGCGTTATCGGCTTGTCAGGAGAGCAAGGCCGTAAAGTATCCACTTGTTTTTGCGCCAGCTCAGTTGGCCTATAGAGAGGCAACCGAGGCAATTAAACCGGCCGTAAAACCTGCTCAGCGCCGCCCCGGAAAGATGGAACGTGCAAAGCGGTGAGCCTTGAAAACCAAAGGATATCCAAATATATAATTGTCAAAATTTAATAAATGATCGTTTTAAATATCTTGATGTATTTGTTCATTGGTAATGATAGGATTAAATTCGTTAAATTGAAACTATAAAAGGGTTCGGACGAAATGTAAATGATTAAGTGTTTCGAACATGATGAGAAGAGACCGGAACAAGAAACCGTACATAGACCTCCTATCGGTAGTGCGTTGAACCCACTATAAGATCGAGCCTTAGCAGTGCTTTCGTAGCGCTCAACTTTGGTAGTCTCACAACCAGTGGTTACATTACCAACGTTGCGTGGCAACGGGTAACCATTGTGGGCACGAAAAGTTATAAGTATGGTTCAATGTCATTCCAACCATAAACCCCACAACAGTTTTGACAGAAAGACTTATCCTTTCCTAATGTTTCACCCACTAGAACATATTATCACCATCACTTCTGACAGCTGCTTAGTGGTAAAGTCTTTGTTGTGCACTTACTGGATAGGGATAAATCAAGTACTCTTGTTTAAATCAAATTATATTTTCACATATTAATGCCCAGCAATAGTATTAAAAACTAGATCAATAGTCACCGCCTAATAAAGGCTTTAGAGTTTACTGGGGAATCAAAATTTATTAAGAATTTCAAACTAAATTATAAAATCAACATAATTTAAATATAAAAAAATAAATACAGATATTCGTAAAACATTGCATAAATGAACTATTTTGCAAGAAAAGTTTGTTGATTTTATGCCCATTATTAAATACATTGAAGTTTTTACAAATTTTAAAGTTATAATATCTAACAATAAAATGTGACTGGATGTTCTTATATTCATCTGATAATTTTATGAATTTTGTACCTTTTGTTTTAATAATTGTTTTAATATATATTTAAGAAATCTAATTTGAGCATTTTAAATTTATATTTTAAAATTATATTTTTGCCACTTATTTGCAATGAAAATTTTAAATATTTTAACTGATCGGATTTTTTGTTTTTTTACTTATATAATTGGAGTTGTGTGGTTTCTAATGTTATCCCAGTTTGAATTAAATCAAAAAACATATTTATCTGAACATGCTTTACTCGTCGGATTAATTAAGCAACAGTTTAGTAATCGCTCTGCTATTGACTATTTTTACAATGAAATTTCAAGTTTATCTCGTAATGGTAACAGGTACTGATAATAGGTATTTTTATAAAAAATTAATTGATAATCAAGCGAACTTACAAAACTGTGGTTATTTGAATCCTTGAAAAATATTGGATTAGATGTAGATGTCCATAATTTTACTTTTAAATATGACAAATTACTAAATAAACAAGTATTTATAAATTTTATTTCTATTGGATTATAGAGAACTTATAGGAATTTAAAGGTCAAAATATTTATGGAATTATACGATCTCCGGGAGCTGCCAGAACACAAGCCATTTTGATAACAACTCCACTGAGATATGGTGATAACAATGATGAACCTGATAATCGCTATTTGCTTGCTAGCATTAGCATGATGTTAGCCCTAGCTCAACATGCTCGAAGTAAATATTTTTAAAAAACTATTAAAAATTACTAATTAAGCAATTAACAACTTTATCGAAAACTGTTTTTAAATTCCTTTCCGTAAATATTGATATCAGTCTAAATATAGAACGAATGTCTAAATCTGATTGGTTGTTTCAGTTATACTTGAATTTGATTAGATGAATATAAATTGGCAATTTTGATGAATTTAGTTTTCATATCAATTTTTAAAGATATTTAAAATAATTTAAATTTAAAATGATGAAAAATGTTTCTGACTAAATAGTATAATTCAATTTGATTTCATCAGAAAACTGTTTGCTATCTCTTATGATTCCTTATCCATGGATCTCGATGGAAATTCAATTTTTGGCATTTGAAATCTCAATTATTTAGCTACCAATCTTAAAATTTATTCAGTTTAATAACTATAGCAAAATATTTCCCAGTTATCGATTAAATTTACTCAATTAATAAATTTATTGAATAGAGGTTCCCCCTTAAGCTGCGACATGTTACAGAGTCATCAATTAAAAAATATTGAAAATTCCTGATCTAGGCCATCAGTTACCATGTCAACCACAAAATTACGTCGAGTTAAGGTTATTTTTTTGGTAAAATCGAGTGATTTAAGATCAAAATAAATTGAAAGAACCGAAACTGTTATAGTTGTGATTATTGGAGAGTATAAATATTAATAAACCGAAGCCCAAATACTGAATGCAAATGATCAATTACCCCTGAGATGTGAGAAAATAAGTCAATGCTTGACCTCCTAGCTTGCCAGGAGTTCTAGTGCTTTAAATTGACTGTGAAAGTCTCAATTCAATTGAAAATGAATAAAAGTGACATTGAGCAGTTCGGAGCTGAACCGAGATTTAGTCGCAAGATGAGAAAGATACAGTTTTGGAACCGCCGAGTTATTTCATATTCACGAGGATTCCTATAGTTCAGCGGTTCCAAACCTTTCTGGTGCTGTGACCCATTTATAACATTTGCCAAGTTGTGGCGACCCCAACAATAATATTAACAAAGCTGCTCCTCAGTCACTGCATTTTCGCAGCTAGCTATTATGTCTCTGACTTCTAAATATCTGATTTTATTTATGTTTTATACATTAGACTATAAAGTCAGAGTAAGAGGATTGCTTAAATTTAAAATGATAGTAAGAAACCACTGACTAGCGTAAACAAATTATTTTCAGGTCTCAGGTGATCCCTGGCAAATTGTCACGTGACCGCCGTTGGCGTCCCGACCCACAGGTTGGGAACAGCTGCTACAGTTATTTACAAGTCTTATCCTGTGGTTTTCACCTTTATACACTCGCGTCTCACTAAATATTTCATTTTTTTGTGATTTCCATTTTTTAATAATAATTAATATTTATTAAATTATCTATAATGAATTGATTTTTTTATTATTTAATTTTTATATAATAAATATAAAACATAACTTTATTGTTTCATTATCTATTTAAATAACGTTTAGTTTTCCTATATCACCTTTCAATATATATATATATATATATATATATATATATATATATACATTTGAATAAAATTACTGATGACCAAAAATTAAATTACTTGAATAACATTTTAACAAGATTGGTCAAGTTTTATAAATCATAAAATACTAGTAGCAGAAAGATTAATGAAGAAATTTGTTTAAACATAAAAGTAATTTATTCTAAATAGTTTCGAGTTCATATCTACCTGACGATGACAGTGAACCTGTCGAAATATATTGCAGTATAATATAAATGTTGGATTGGCGCTTTATCTTATTTATTAATTAATTCAATGCTAATGTTTTGTGATTGTTTTAATCAATTTGAAAGTTATACTTCGTTCGTTCCAGTAAGAGAAGGGTTTTGGAATTGAGGAAGAGATGCAGAAATTCAATGAATAAATAACTATCAACGATTGAATTAGGTTTGTGTTAGATAGTTAGATATAGTGAGGTTTGTTTTTGTGTTTGTATTTTGCACCATATGATTGTCATCGTGTTTATTGATCGATTTCAAGTCTTGCTTAGATGGTATTCAGATCTTGGTTATGAATATTTCTTATAGATTTATTTTGTATATTGATTAACTATAAATATAATTTTACGTCTTTTCTCAATATATAATTTGATTTATTTAGTTCTATATATTTTACTGACAAATTGTAAGTAGAAGTTTATGCTAGATTTCTGTTTTCATTGTTAGTCATTTTTTCTCCTTCGCCACTTGACATTTTGTTTAAATTCAATAGATAAACTGTATTGGGCAACGGACATCATCTTTCTTTTCACGGAAATGGAGTATATCGGAATGAAAGCTTGGTTGAACGCTTACCATGGTCTTAGCGATCCAAACGATTGTATTATTTTTCATTTGAGATTTTATAATTTGAAAGATTCATTGGTTGAATAGATATCAGTCATCAGCCATTGGTTACCAGGAGTGGGTCTATTTTAGCGGGGTTCAATTTGGAAATAGCTTCAATGAGAGTTCCGTATTTGGAATTTCACGTTGAAAGTTTGAATGGACAGTTACCGAATTTGGATTTATATAATACATTCGTGCGATTGGCTGAATATATGGAAATACCGGTTCGAATACATGGAGTGGTACTAGTTTGATTTGATGAATTATAATTGATTTTTTTACTACGAAACCTCACCTCATAAAAACTGCAAAAGTACTTTAACATTAAATTATAAGGAGCAGGTCCTGGAACCCTCACATAAACCCTTTGTAATTATCACTTATTAAGTTCATTTACAATCTAACTAAATATTTATCTTTAATATAAAATAATAATATTTTTTTAAAATTTTTTAATATATTAAAAATTGATTATCAATTAATATTTATTTCTGATATAATACAAAATTTGCATAGTATTTTATTACGGTTCTAAAAGATTTTGTGAATAATTGCTCAATATTGCTAATGACAGAGAAAAACTACTGAAAATGGAAACATCAAACTTTCCAATCAATTCGGAAATATTTGTCAAAATTCAAATGATATGATTGATTGTGTGTATCCAAATGTCGATGCAAATCTTTTCTATCGAAAAGGGCTTCTAGAATGTGAAGTTTCAGCACCGCTGAACGTCAAAGTTGAAGAAATTAACAATTCTATACAAGAAAATATTCAAAACAATTCTCGGACATTGTTATCAATAAACAAATGTGTGAATAAAGACGAAGCAAAAAGCTGCCCTGTAGCGGGTTTGAATACGTCAAATCCAAGTGAAATTCCACCACACAAATTGGTATTAAAAGTCGAATCTCCAGTCATGTTGAGAAATTTAGATCTACTAAAATTATGCAATGGATCAAGATTGACAGTCAAAGGTCAAAATAACTTTCATTGAAGCGACAATTTTAAACTGACCTTATGAATTCCATTAATTCCAACAGACTTGCCGTTTTTCTTTTCGACATTTAAAATTTCCTATTCGACTTGCATTTGTAATGGCTATTAATAAATCCCAAGGACAATCTCTTGTAGGTACTGGTTTAGACTTGGCGGATGAATGTTTCTCACATGGGCAATTATATATTGGTATGTCAAGAGCAAAGGACCAAACAAAATTACACAATTTCGTCGACAAAAATGGTTAAACCCAATGTTTATATGACCAAGTACTAAAATAACATCAGCCTTAAAGCTATTGGCCTTACACGCCTTTTACGCTAAACATAAACTACTTTAAATTAATTGATTTAAATTAATTGGAAAAGAAGCAAAAGTTTTTCGAAACTGAAAAAGGTTTTATGCCATAAATGTTGTTGGGATATTTAAGCATAATTATAAACGGACATTTGGCAATGGTTTAATTAAAAGATAACGCCAATAAAAAACTCTTCGTACGATATATTTCGACAGCATAACTGTCATCTTCAGGTACACAAAACCAACTACAAATATTATGAATTAACTTATAATTTAAACAAATTATTTTTTATTTTATTAATTTAATTTTCCAATAAATAAACACTTTAAAAAAATATTTAAATACTTTTAACTAATTTTAAAATGTTATTTTTATAAATATTATAATTTTTTATCTATATTATAATTTTAAAAATAATGTAATATTTTATAAATTAAATTATTTTTATAATATTAAAATTTTAAATTTTAAAAAAACAATACACAAACATGATTTAACATTAAACTATTCTTAGTGCACATTAATCTTTGGATCCAATTACCTTATCAGTAATGCTTCACATATCACGCGTTCCCAATAATTATTAAAACAAATTGATAAAAAATCCTAAGGATCCATGTTTTGGAAAGTCTGAGTGTAATTTGACAAATTAGTGTGAATTGAGTGTTGATTTAAATAATAGTAAAAAGGGATATAAAAAGGTTGAGCCTAAATTTGTGTAAGTATTGCCGTACTCTGAAGGTTTTACAAATTATAAAAGGAAGTTAAGTAAACAGATTAAACAGATTAAAGTAAACAAAGTTAAGTAAACAAAAAGGAGTTTATTAGTTTTCTAATCATTGATACAGAATAACTTCAGACTCACAAACTGACCACCATTCAAATACAATCACCAAACACCATAACCAACTTCTGATCTTCAAACTAAAATTTTGACTTATTATTATGTAATAGGCTAATTTAATTAATTATAAAATATTCTTTAATTATCCTTCTTTACAATATTATTGCAGCTATTCTTTTGTCTTCATGCAGTACCTTTTTCACATATAATAACGTGTTCATGTTAAAATCTTATCGAAACTTGCGACGTGTCCAGAATAAACTCTCTTGTAATGTCAGGAAATAATATCAATGCTTTTTCATTTCCTTGAATTATTCATGACACATTAATACCTAAATTATTTTTATTATCCTTTCTAAAAATACTTTAGGGCCGTCCTAAAATGACGTCACGCGATTTTGAACGATTTTTACCCCCTCGTCACAAGTCGTCACTAAACGTTAGACCCCCCTCAAATATGACGTTACAAATATTTGTCCCCTTAAAAAGCCTTATTTCATATTTGAAAATTAATATGTTTCAAATCACTTTATTGACATTTTAGTATGTTTTTAGTGTAATCCTGCACTAATATCGCATAAGAAAACATTTATTAAAAAGAAAGCCCTGGAAACATGAAATTAGTATAAAATTATGTTGAAAAAATATAAAATTTAAGATGTGACTTCACAGTTCTTAAACAACCCCTCCCCATCGTCAACTTTATTTCTTTTTTAATATTTGATACTTTTAAAGGCTCATTATTAGTTTTGTCAACGAAATCTGTTTTAATACTTTCCCAGTATTTTGTAATGTCCGCCTGTGCTTGTTAATATCAGTATACCATCTAGGTATACCGCTTCTCCTTATCATAGACCGTTTTTACTCTGTTCTTTAGTTCTTAAAATGGGTTTGGTACTGCCGCTATGTTGAAATGTACTCTGTTGACGTAAAATTGTTCATCCTTTGTTGAGGATACTGCATTTTCTTGAAGTTCTTTATCTAACTTTACTTGTTAGCAAACATTTCCCAAGTCTATTAAGCTGTTATCTTTGGTTATCTTTTAGGTTTTATCAGTTAGCCGCTTGTTACACTCTTGATTTTAATGAGGTCAGTTCATCCGGCACCCCATTTATCATCTTTAAAATACTTATTATTTTTTACAATCTTTAAAAGTTTCTAATTTTTCTATCGTGCTTTTCATCCTTTCATTATCTGATATATTTCTTCCAAAATTGGCTTCAGTCTTGTAAATAAATTCTTTATTCCCCTTCCGTCCTCGTCGTCACATACCAGTTTTATTCAAAATACCTTTCATAGCTAAATTCCTCCGATATTCTGTGAAACAAAATTTTTAACAGCAAAAAATGCAACCTTTCTATAACGCCAATTTATTTTCATTACATATGTTGCCTAACGTTTCTAGTTTACTATCATTCGCACATCTTATTAACTTATTTGCTTCGATGATTTCCTCTATATTTAATTTATCGAAGACCATTCTTATTAAGTTCACTCATGCTCCAGTATCTAATAAAAATCTTTTTTCCAAACTTTATATTCAGACTTGGTCTGCCTAGCATCTTATTATACATTATACTTTGATCCTCTCTACTATTGTATCTCCAATTTCATTAATCATCACTATTTCCTTTGTCAGGAATCTGTATACATGTTCTGTCATCTGCGTCTATTACACCATGATTTTCTCTTTATAAACTCGAAGTTTATTTATTTTATTTTTTACAATAGATTCGTTTTTACAATTATTTATATTCATTATTTTATCAAAATTTACTTTCACACAATCATAACTCATAATCATATTGTTACCGTAATTATGAAACTTATAGCTCCTATCAGCGCTTTTGTTGATGGAACTTGTACTTTTGGGTATTCATCGTCATTGTATTGAATTATCTCGTTTTCGTATGTCATTGGTGATTTTCCATCTTTTTTTCTCTCTTTTATTGAATTGGCCATTGTTCTGTCTTCTTGGGAATGTCCTGTATCGAATTTTTTGTTTTGTTTAGGTTACCTATACCCATAAGTATTCATTATTTAATCAACTGTTTGATTCTGTCTACCGAGGTTGGTGTAATATTTGTTCTCTTTATCCACTTGATGGTTTCACCTTCTACATTCAACTGTTGAACAATACCGTCTGATATAGCCTTCGCTGTCACAAACAGTCTCAAATTAAGTTCCAAAATTTGTTACATGTTCAACATTAATCTTTTTCAACATAATTTCTATCGTTTTGATTTCAATTCACATCTTTCCTGAGTAATTCGTTTTTATAATTCCTCGCATTATTACCACCGTTTGCTAACACCTTCATGTTATTCACCCGATCTATCGCTTTATCTTTGCTTTAATTTCATCTGTGTTTTTCATATTTTGCTCTTCAATCTCCTTTCGTGCGCATCTTTATTGAATGGACAATGTTAACAGTCATATCTCAATTTCTTTATTCCATTCGTATGCAGTTAACTTTATATCATAACTTTTATATTTTCTAAATACAGACTTGTGCCAACTGATTCATTTATGTGTATTCTTCAGTTCGATCGTATATCATCGTTGTTGTCTTTTTAAATGCTGCTTTCAGCTGTTGGTCAATTTTTTTCCACTTAGCTGCTTCAAACTTATACATCCTTGTGCTAACAAGAGTCGGTTGTATTTTCATTGGAATTTTTGCCATTTTTCAAAATTTTTTGGCATTCTCGATATCGTCTTCTCTAGTAAATCTCTCGAGTGCCATTATTCCTATTAGAATATCCGTGGGCTTGGTCGTCCTGTAATTGCAATTACATTGAAATCATCTTCGTCTGTAATCATAACCAAATTCAATAATAACGCGATTTAAAAGTTTATTTTTAAAAAAACACCATTATTTATACAATATTAATTCATAATATTATTGAAATAAATTTCTGGAGCTTCGATAATTGTTTTTAATATATTTCAAATTAAATTCAAAAACTCTTAATAATATAGATAAGATCAAAGTTTTATAACCTCAATTTTTACTAAAATTTTACAGTTAAATTTTATAGTTAATTTTATAGTTAAACCGTCTTAATTTTCCGCAAATAAAATTTAATCTTTATTCTAATAAATTCACTTTAAATAAATAAAATAAATACTTTTCCAGCCTCCACCTATATCAACTTCTATGAAATCTAGGGAAAATGGTCTTAAAACGTTTTTGTCGATGATGTGGTATCAATCTTCTGGCAGTCCAAATGGGCTGCATGGTTTATTGGCGGATTTTCATGTTCCTTCATTAACCATTTATTCTCCACCGTTATCTCGAGCCAGCTCGAAGACTAATTTATTTGATATTACTAAACTAATGGAAAGTGCACTTCGATCTCTCAATGGACTCCAAGAAAGAATGCATCAATCGTTCTTTTTTTATTTGCTGCCTAGTACAATGAATTATGTATCGATTGGAATGTATATGTTACCATTTGGATTAATGTGCGGCTGTGGTCTTCTCTTTCAGGTAATTGGAGCTATTAATTATTTTCAAACACTTTTTCAAGAAGCTGACAAAAAAGAGGATGGAGATGAAATTAAACAGGTAAATTTTACGTAATTTTTTTTTAAACTCGTTAAACTCGTGAATTTGTACGATTTTTATCTACGAGGTTGAATTAGAATAAAGGATGTTTTAATACAATTGAATTCGTTTAATTACCATATGTCATCATGGCTAAAAATGTGATATTATCTGAGTAGTCGTGAGTTACCGAAAATCCGCTAATGTCCATTTATACTAATAGGATAAAGTACGGCTATGTATCTGTTTAATGCTACTTATACTACTTATAAATGTCAATAGTATATTTCAGGGCTGGGCACAGTTGTGTGTCTTGGGAACCGCATTCATATAAAATCAATTTATGAAGAGCCGCATTGATTTAAAAAAAAAATCAAAACAGTGTGCTTGGATTATGGTGCAATTTAAGTATATTGATGAAATAAAGTCAAATACTTATTATTTACTATATTGATTTAACTTAAAAACATTATTTATTGAGAATTCCCAAATCAGAATAAATCAATCAAAACATTTAACAGAGACAAATAATTCTTTTTGTTTGTAAAAATGATCGTAATCAGAGTTGTTCAGTGAATTGCGACACTGAACCTTGCTCGCTAATTTTCAGAAATTAGGTAGATAATTTGTTGATGCTGTTTGAAATAGTTCTAACAATGCTCATCTGTTGCTCGAATTTTTGATTAAACAAATTTCATAGTGGAGAACATTTAAACTTTAAATGTTTAAATTACTTTGTTTTTTAATCATGCTGTGAAATTTCTTGATTTGAAAAAACAAATTAAAAAAAATTTTATTTATAATTTTGAAATTATTTTGTACAAATTCGATTTTTTCCAATCTCTATAAAAATAATACATTTATAGCGATTAAATATTTTTATTACTCTAAAAAAAAATTTTAACTCACTTTATTTTGAATTAATAAATCATAATAAAATACATAATTTCCTGATTATTCATAAACACACACGCATATAGATATCAAAAGTTATATTTAAGTTTATAACTTTGAAAAAACACTTACTTTGCAGCCATTTTAAAACTGACTGAAATCTATTGATTTTTCATTGCATCGCATTTTGATGTATATTGCTAAATTTATATTATAAAGATAAAAAATATTGATCTATAGTTTGAAATGAAGATAAAATAAATTGAAAGATTTATTAAATTTTATATTATAATATTCAAAAACAAAAAAAAATAAAAACCTAAAAAGTTACTATCAAATTAGTAATATATTATATTTTAGGATGAAATTTTAGATTGGAAAAATTTGGGAATTGTTGTTATTTTGTCTATTGGATTTGGATTTCTTGTGAATTGGATTCTGGATTATTTCATGATTCACAGTCATCAATTTGGTATAGAACCAAGTAATGGCTTGATATATGGTGCGATTAGCACATGCTTGGCATTGATGTTATTTTGCAAGCTGAAAGTTGATAAGTTAGTTTTAATATTCAATATCAAAGAAAAAACTTTCAAATATCTCTAAAGTAATTCAATATTTTATAATTTATACTTATAAGATCTGCCTGTGGAGATTAAAATTGATTTTCATTTTTCCAAAAAAAGATTCAGTTCAGTAATGATGCATTAATAATAATAATAATAATAATAATAATAATAATAATAATAATAATAACAATAATAATAATAATAATAATGATAATAATAATAATAATAATAATAATAATAATAATAATAAAATAAAATAACATTAATTATAAAATATTAATAAAAATAAATATTAATAATAAAATAATAATAATAATAATAATAATAGAAATAAAATTAATTATAAAATAGTAATAGAAATAAAATAAGTAATAATAATAATAAAATAATAATAATAGAAATAAAATTAATTATAAAATAGTAATAAAAATAAAATAAATATTAATAATAATAAAATAATTATAATAGAAATAAAATTAATTATAAAATAGTAATAAAAATAAAATAAATAATAATAATAATAGAAATAAAATTAATTATAAAATAGTAATAAAAATAAAATAAATAATAATAATAATAGAAATAAAATTAATTATAAAATAATAATAAAAATAAAATAAATATTACTAATAATAAAATAATAATAATAGAAATAAAATTAATTGTAAAATAATAATAAAAATAAAATAAATATTAATAATAATAAAATAATTATAATAGAAATAAAATTAATTATAAAATAATAATAATAGAAATAAAATTAATTATAAAATAATAATAAAAATAAAATAAATATTAATAATAATAAAGGAAATGAATACAGAGAATATCATCAAACTTCTTACTGTTATCCTCGAAAGCACCTATTATAAATATATATAAACAATTTAAAGGTTTGCCAATGAGCTCTAGCATTTTAGGCTTGCTAGCACTCATATTTATGATAACCTTGAACGACAGACATTGATGACCATACAATCAAGGAAGTCATCAGAACATACTTTATTGCAATATCTTTAATTGTTAAGAAATAATTATTTTCAATTTCCTCTCTCGAAATTAGGCGATAGAGAACGCAATGAGATTTTTGCAGGATGTTCAATAGAAACACAAGTAGTAAATATATTAGTATATCTTAGGTGAAGGACTAATTATATTTTTACGTCTATTTATATTTTACTATCTGAAATTCCGCCTGTTTTATTGTCCCAAAGCGCAGTTTCTAAATTATTTACATTACTTCAATGATTTCAAAGGAATTTCAACAATTAAAACACACCTTGTATTGTTTTATTATTATATTAATTTCCATGTAACATCTGCAGACTGTTGCGGAATTGTGCTTCCTGCAACATTCACCGAAAATAACTCCATTCTCATTGGAGTCCGCCATCTTCATGCCATCTGGATTATCTTTCACAATAATTATTGTTGCTTGAGAACAAGTTAAATCTCCCTCCTCACAATGTAAACGGCCGATTTTAGCTTCAATAGATTTAACCAGGTTTTCCAAACAATAAAATTTTGCCTCCACTAATAATTCAGTTAGCTTGTTTCTATTATTGAACAATGGAACAATCTCTCAAAAAATTTAAAATAAGATTAAAATGCTTTCCGCATCTGTCAATTAAAACCCAGTCTTCTGAATCTTTTTTAACTTCCATTTGGCCACTAAACATTGCACTAAACATACTGTCTGTCGCATTTTTTAAAGTTCCGATGGTAGTGTAGAATAAGGAACCACCTACATTTAACTTTAGGTATTCACCAGATTGATCAAAATTTGTTGACATCAAATATTCAAAGTTAATTAGCTTGAAAATCTTTTATTAAAATTAATTACATTAATCCAAACATAAATTCTACATAAACACCACCACCACATTTGATACAGATAAACAAACTTTTTTTCTTATAATTTAATTATTTAATAAAACTAAAAAAATTAACTTTAACTTGAAATTAACCAATTATTATTATTATTATTATTATTATTATTATTATTATTATTATTAATAATAAATAATTAAATAAATTTGGCAACGATTTAATTAAAAGATAACGCCAATAAAAAACTTTTCGTACGATATATTTCGATAGCATAACTGTCATCTTCAGGTACTCAAAACCAACTAAAAATATTATGAATTAACATTTAATTTAAACAAATTATTTTTTATTAATTTAATTTTGTAATAAATAAATATTTATAAAATATATTCAATTAACTTTTAATTAATTTAAAATTTTTAAAATTTTCACTTATATTCTAATTTTTAAAAATTAATGTAATTTAAAATTTTCAATTATTTTAATCATATTAAAAAAAACAATGATTTAACATACGTAAACTATTTAAAAACATTCGTAAAACATACGTAATCTTATTTTCGGGGAGGGCTTATATTATAAAGTTCCAAAAAATCCCCATAAGGCTTATTTTCGGGGAAACACGGTATACATTTATCCTGATGCACTGGACATCAAATAAGTGTGCAAAGTTTGGTTTTAAGGCAAGACAATAAGATGAATCTTTATCTTCAACATCCTTTCACTTGAAACCATGGTAGATACCATCCCACATCTGTGGACTACAAGTTCAAAACAGAAACTGGTAACAAGCTATCAGACTACCAAAACTACTTGAAAAACTTAGTTTCATTGAATATCAAAGAATATACGATGCATTAAGTGATACCCAGTACATTTCTCAATAGTGTATACAAGTTTCGAGCTAACGATCATTAGCACAAAACTAGTATACTATTGGGAAATGTACTGGGTATCACTTAATGTATCGTATGTTCTTTGAATATAATCAGACATAGTGATCAATAATAATAATAATAAAATCGGTCCTGATCACTCATAACCAAAATGTAACTAGATTTTCGCTTTCTCTTCTCTGATTGATATTTTCTTTCACTCCACTGTATTCAACAAATATATTTTTTAAACATATTTCCAATATTTTCTAGATCTGAAATAATAATTTTAAATTTTTATAAGATTTTAAAAATTATTTCGAATCTATTAAGTTTCTAATATTGGTAAATCGATTTTGAAATTTTTTTTCGGAGTAATCAGGACCTATTTTATGACGAAATATTCTATTTTATGAATAAACACTGCAGAAATTGGCTTACATAGTTATTTATTTTAATTTTGTAAATGATTCTGCTATCGAGGATTTAATTTTAAGTTAAAAATTATATTTATTATGAATTGATATTGTTTCTCATTATTTTTAATTAAATCATATCATTCATTTCGCTAATTGTCGGATCTAAAAAAGGTATTTAACATGATATACTAAAATATTTTTCTGTATTTGTAGTTGGAACATTGCATCGATGTATTTGTCTCTTTGTCACTCGTGGTACATGAATGTCTGTTTCAGATACTTTATTAGCTAATAAATTTGCCTCTAAATAGTGCAGAAAACACTTTTTCATTATTTCTACGTTTTTCTTGAAGCTTTAATTTAATTGCTTCGCGTGTACAAATGTACAAATGTACAAATACAAATGTACAGTGTTAATTTATCGGATGATCGATCGATTTTCAAAATGAGCAAATAGATAAATTTATTGAATTTAGATAAATTTGAAATTTTCAAATTATTGAAAATAGATAAATTTATTAAATTTATTTTTCATCAAAAACTATTGATCTTTTAAATCAATTTCCTTTCTAATTTCTTTTTTGTTTTTCGTTTGATATAAATTTTCAACACTTTATAAATGTATTTGTTAAGAAATCGAAAAATCTTGTTCATTATTGATCTTAATATATTAAATAGTTATTCGAAATATTTAATAAAGTTTCTTTCTTCATTTCAGTAGTTCTCATTCTTTAGTTATTTTACTAAGAGCAGCTTTGCAATTGGGATTGGGTCTCTTTTTGGGTACTTTGTCAGTTCTTAATATTTCAATGGCATTTTTCTTCGCTCTTTTGGTCATTCCAGGCGCTATCTTTGTATATCCATATCGTCATTGGTAGGTTTTTTGATCGGATCCGTCATACAGATATTTTATTGGAAATTTACTTTCATTTCAGTATTGCAAGATCAATTTTCAAGCTTTATTTAGTGATAATTTGTCCTTTATCTGTTGTTTATTTGGCTGCGCTAGTGCACAATGCATATTTCTCAGTTGGTAAAAGCAATTGGAATAGTTTAAATTTATACAAGTCTGCTTCAATGTCAACTCGCAATTGGTTGGTCCAAGCACTAATGGAGAAAGATGTCCTTGGCAGCTGGACAATCAATATTTTTACGCTGTGTTATTCCCCTCTCTGGATTATAATGTGGTGTATAAGTTCTTTGCCACCGAGTTGCAAATAATATTTCAATGTTTTTATGAATAAATATTTTGTGTTTATTTTTTGTATGGAATTTTCAAATTTGGTTTCATGTGACTTTATTTACATTATTTAACTGTTGAAATCAGTGGCGTATGATTCAACATTTTGTGATTATCTCATTGGTCTTGATGGGAAGTTGAGCTTCTAGAAAGCAAATAATTTTATTACATTCAAATACAGTAAATTTAAAGATGGTTTGTTTGTGCATTCTTAAACATTTGTTAGCCAATTACTGTGTTATGTGCAAAAGGCTTTCTGAAAGCTGATTGGTAAATCATGGTGGGAAAAAAATACTTAAGTGTAAAATTAAACATTTACGTGTCAATCTGATCAAAGAATATTTTCTAGTAATTTGTTAACTGATTCGTTTCTATCTGTTTAATTAATTTTATGTGATATCAGCTGAAAACTCAAACGATTGTAAATAGGAATAATCCGAACAGAGATGGAATAATATAAGTTTTCGTTTGAGTGTTTTGCCTTTTATTAAGACTTGCTACTCTGAATCTGTCATCCCGATTTCAATATTACAGCTAATGCTATTTTCGCTAAGTTTTTAGCTTCTATGTTTTATGTGTAAATTTCAACCTGTAATAGGTTTTTATCAGCATGCTTCACAGATGAACTTTCAGTTAAGTACTATTCCATTTATAATTAATTCTTAGTGTATCACTCTTTTGTGATTCTCGAACATCTGTATTACTCAGAAAGTGATTTGATGTCCATGGAATTAATCCATTCTTATAATTTGACACAATTGTCACTTTTTGCTACTTCGTAATAGTTATGCGAATTGCGGCTTCTTTTCTTTAGCAATTTAAAGGATTCTAGTTCGGCTTATAGTCTTTTCGGCAGATTCTTACAAATGATACAAAGTTCAATGAACCCTCTCTACTAAAACCATACAGAGAAGTTACAAAGATGTAAAGCAATGGTTGAGATTCATCTTAAGTTATGTAAAGAAAATTTAGGTGTACAGGAAATTAAGTGCAAATTGATTAATGGCAAAATTTGTAAATTAATTAAAAATTTCAAAATATAAAGTATTGACACACTGCGGTGGAAATCGAAGCAAATAATGCGAGGAATGCGAATACAATAATATAAGTTCAATTTGGGTTCACAGTAAAAGATATTTGAATCAATTTTTGAAAAATATAATTAAGTAGTTTTGTGGAGAACCCGGGCGGTAAATATAAAAATTGAAATTAACCCTTTCTTAAAAGTCAATTAATAGATTAAATTTTTCAATTATAATTGTCGTAACAAGCAAAGAAGCAAGAAGTTGCCTGGCTAATTGTCTTGTTGTCGTTGGGTTGTAGTTCATAATTTTTTTTTTGATAAACTTTGGGATATATTAAAGCAAAAGAAATGAAAAAGGGAATTTTTACTAGAGGAAAGTGTTCCTGTTAAATTGGTAGAAGGTAAAAGAAGAATTAAAACGATGTTGAATTTGAAAATTATATTTTTAAAAAGCTTGTACGCTAAGTATTGTTTTAACATAGTTCGACCTAGTGTGGAAATCTACACTAAGTTTAGAGTATAAACTTTATACAGACAGTCGAATATGCAAAGGCTTTGGTAAAATAATTCGGAATATGTTGTGCTTTGTGCAATTTATTATAAATACAGAATCCTATCCAAAATTCTCTAAAACAAAAGTATAATTACCATTAATACCTTTACGGATTGAAAAAGCAATCATTATATGACTAAATTTTGTGTATGTCAACAATTGATATTGCATTTACAATATCATAGCAATGTTTTCATCATGGTCATAATAAATGTCCATGGAAACTACTAAGTTAATAGATAATAATTATACTATTAAAGTAAAAAAATAAAAAAGGCTAGATCAAAGTTACTTAATATTAAAAATTTTATGATATTTTATAAAAAGAACTAAATAATATTTTTTGAAACCGCTATATTTTGTTAGATAAAATATTCTTTTGTAATTTCTAACTTTCTAAATTTTAGGAAGAAATAATAATTTATCTTCGTAAATATTTGCCAGTGATGAATTTGCTTTTAAAAGACTTGTATGTGATTGAGCTGAAGGAGGAGGGTTAATAAATAAATTGGTCGATTCCATTTGTCTGTTCTCATCAACTTCTTTAATTTTTTGAAAATTTTCAAAATTATAAGGAATTATAAGTTTTGATAAAGGTCCATTTATTTCTGGAATGGAATTTATTCTGTATAATGATTTTGTCGAGGGTTGACTTACTAGGGATACACGATGAGATTCATTATAATCAGTTGGTTTCGTAAATGTACTTACTCTCGAATTCATTGGCACGATGGTATTTGGATCAATCGAAACAGCGCTATAATTAGGCCAAAGAGTTTTAGACGATTGAACCAATTTATTGAAACTACAATCATATTTCAATTTAAATTTTGTCATGACATTATTTCCACAAATGTCCCATCTAGATGACACTAAATCAGCCTTATGGACAGTTAAGACATCCATACCTTCGGAAAATGCATTATCATTCTTGGTAACCTTTTCTTTAGTTGATTGCGATACTTCGAATTTGTAATTTTTAATCTTTAGACTATTTGCAGTTTTATCATGCTTCATTTTTTGAATTAGGTAATCATATATTCTTTCTGGTCTATTGAAAGAAATATCTTTTATCCACTCAAAACTTGTATTTAAATTTTTATTATTTTTATTTTGAGTTAAAAATTTGTCCGAATAACTACTCATTTGTAAGATTAAAAAAGATGTTTCTCAAATAAAATGAAATTTTCTCTTGAACTACAATAGGCAGGAAGTACCTTAAATACAAACTTTCCTAAAATTTATGAATTATTTTATCAGTTTTTTATTATGATGTTGTTATTATTATAATATTAATTAACGAAAAGTTCTAGTCATTGGGATTATATTATTTATAATGTAATATTGGTAAATTTAACCCAAAATCTGAAAATTATGAAATAAATTTCAAATACAAATTTGACTTAATCTATTTTTTAAATTTACAATTAAATTTAATTAATATTTTTAAATCTTTTTGGTATCATATTTATATATATTTCTTTGATAAATCTTTCTTTGGTTAATGTTTGTTTCGTTTAAATAAACAATTATATTTTAATAATTATTTGAAATGTCTGATAGTTATAACGAAAATTCTAATAAATGTAAACTGGAGCAGTATAAGCCAATTGGTATAATCGGATCTGGAAATATGGGAACGGGAATAATAAAAGGATTAATTTCATCTAGTAATTTATTATCAAATTTTTTGATTTATATAATTAGTATTTTAAATAATAAGAATTACTAAATCCGGATGATATAATCGCAACGAATTCTCGTCACGTGGATTTAATCAAATTAAAAGTAAATAAATATGTTTGTGGATAAAATTGTATTATATGCTATCTTCTAGTCCCAGGGAGTATTAATTGAGAATTCCAATGCAATAGTGGCTGAAAAATCGAAAACTATTATATTGGCTGTTAAACCTGGATTAATTCAAAAAGTTGTTGCAGAAATAAGGGATTTTATTATTGGCAAATTGTTAATTTCTGTAGCATCTGGGATTTCTATTGAAACTATACAAAAAGTGTTCCATTTTTTATATCAAATTTATTTATTATCATCTATAAATGAATATAACAAAATTTGAGAACAATAATTTTATCCGTAATAATGATAATAACTAAAAACAGAGCATACCCGGCCAATTAATTCCCATAATCCGAGTGATGCCCAACACGGCAGTAGAAGTTCACGAAGGCTGTGCAGCCATCACACCGAGTTCAGATGCTTCGAGTTTGGATATTAATGCTTGCAAAATGATTTTTCAAAGTATTTGTAAAGTTTGTGAGGTTGTCAGTGAAGATAACATTGATTCGATGATTGGAATTTCTGGAAGTGGAATAGCTTATGTGAGTCAAATTATGCACAGATATAATATTGATTTATTAATAATAATATTTCTTTAAAACTTAATTCGCAATTAGATTAATAAAAATAAAAGTTTTGTTATTAAAGTGCATAAATCAATATCCATAGTGTTAATCAAATTTTATCAAGTGATGTCGACTAATCTAGTTTATTTTAAAATAATTTTAGTTTTATTGATTTATAACATTTTAATGGGATTTTTAAAAAAATTAAGACTTAGGAAATCTGAATGTTAAATTGAAAATCGATATTTTAAATATGAAAGTTACAGACTGATTTTTGTAAAAAAAATTAGAACTATTAAATGACTAAAATGTGAAAAAATCAATAACTGGAATAAATTAGAATCTGGTATTCGTTATGAGATTAATAGTGTGACAATGCAATTAGGAAATATGACTAAAAAGTTTGAAATTGCAATAAAATTTTAACTTCATTTTAACAAAAAATTGCAATAAATTTTTGACTTCATTTAAACAAAAATATAATAAAATTTTGACTTCATTTAAACAAAAAATTGCAATAAAATTTTGACTTCATTTAAACAAAAATTGCAATAAAGTTTTGACTTTAATTTAACAAAAACCAATAAAATTTTAAATTCATATAAACAAAGAATTGCAATAAAATTTTGACTTCATTTAAACAAAAAATTGCAATAAAATTTTAACTTCATATAAACAAAGAATTGCAATAAAATTTTGACTTCATTTAAACAAAAAATTGCAATAAAATTTTGACTTCATTTAAACAAAAATTTCAATAAATTTTTAACTTTAATTTAACAAAAACCAATAAATTTTTCATTTAAACAAAAATATAATAAAATGTTGACTCCATTTAAACCAAAAAATACAATAAATTTTTGACTTCATTTCAGCAAAAAAATTGAAATAAAATTTTGCTGGAGTCAATAAAAATGGTAATATTTAAAACAAAAAATACAGAAATTGATATATTTCAAGGAAACAGATATGTAAACAGGTAAAGCAAATAAGAAGACTAGCACAAATATGGTAATATAACATCAATGAGAAGTCCCCAGAAAAAGATTCAATAAATAAAAATTAATGAATAATCTATTCGTTATGTAGAAAGCCCAAGCCATGTGAAGAGCCCAGAGAGATAATTTGATTAATTCTCTCATAAAATCAATAATTTAAATTTGGTTTTCGGTGTTTTTAAAGAAAGGAGAAATCGCCTATCCAATTAAGGCTGCTAAAAACAAAATAGTTATTTGATTAAACCTTAATATGATTAGTTTATTGACTAAAAACAGATATAAAAAGGATGAGTTGAAGTCGACTACGAAGTTTGAAAATTGAGTGTATATTCGAAGTGTGCGAGATATTTGAAATAGGCAAGAATGTATGTATATATATATATATATATTATTTTCAGAGGTGAGTAATATTAGCCAATTTAAATTTAATGTCCGACCAGAAAGTGTGATCTACCTTGGGTGAACTTTTTTTATTGTGGTAAATAAGAATAAAATTTTCTTGTGTTTGGTTCTGTTAATTTTCGTTGCAAAATTTGACCAAGAGAGAAAATCGACTTATAAACAATTAAACCAAATAAATCTAACAAACAAGATTCTGACTTATATCTTGGGAATTTTGAGGAACAATACAATGGGAAAGGAATTTAAAGTTTAAGAACAGGTCTTGGAAATATTTTGATTATTAAAAGTTAATTAAAAATTATAAATATTATACGGTTATAAAAATCCTTAAAATTTTGGTTTGGTGGTAACTACTTCTTTCTCATTGCTGTTTTCTAAATTAGGTCATGAGAACTGGGCTTTTATATAAACGTTTTGATAAATTTTTTGATTTATATAAGGAATCAAACTAAAACTTTTAGTCCATTCAGATATTTTAGTAAATTTAAAAAATGTAATCACACATATATATATATATATATATATATATTTATTAAGAATGAAAATAGTGCATGTGGTCGATGTTATTATATTAAACCTAAACATTAAAAGAGTAAGACCAAAGAATATTCATAAAAATTAATAATTTATTTCTGGGGTTTAATCATTCTACGTAGTTTTCAAATTTTTATGGATATTGAAGTCATTCTATAGATTATGATAAAATTCTATCCGTTTTAAAGAAATTCTAGATCTTGTCATTTTTTGTTATTTTAGCAACAATAGAAATCATAAAAGCTATAGTGATTAGTGTACTAGAATCTATAACTAAAAGGAATTAAAATTTGGAAATGAATTAATTTTGTGATAAATACTGATGAAATACATAATAGGAATGTATGAGTAGTGAAAATTTATATAAAGGTATGAAATTCATAATAATACACAGAAACAAAATTGACAGCATTCAATTTAAAGAAAAAGCCAAGCAAAGTTTTTCATAAATTTAAAATAGATATCGAAAGATTAATACCAGGATAGTAGAAGGTAGGCAATTAATTGTTTTATTTAGTTATTGACAACCGAGGGTATTAATAAAGAACAATAGTAGAACTAAATATAGGATTTGTTGAAATCATAAATCAAGTGGATAACTTTACTATATTAAGAAAATAAAAAAATTATGAAATTAGCGCTATCTGCAGTTCGAAAATAGAATTGATTGGACTAATAAAGAAAGAAGATTTGTTTGAACTAAAAATGATTATTTAATTGTTGGATTATGTAATTTATTGCAAAAATAAAAATTTTAATATTTTGGGATTATTAAAGTTGTCGATAAGAATCAGCGCATGATTTGGCTCCTCCTGTTCTCTCACAATTAATAATATCGAGTCCCAACAAAATAACTTTTATTTCTAATACAATAAAGTCTATTGAATAGACTACTTTATTTCCCACAATTTAGTAAACAATGGCACACGTCCAAAGGATATCACCCTAGATCACTTCTTTATAATCACAACACTATCTTTTGAGACATTTTGCAATTTTTATCATTTCCCCCCATTAATTGTCATCTCTAGACTTTCCAAGTTTGACGAACTATTTATTTCACATAATGTTAATTCCCGGTAATCCATTAAAATGACATTCAGCTGGATTCGCCCTAATTTATGGGCTTGCTAAAAAATAATTTGATTAATTAATAAATTTGTTTTTTGGTTCCTGACACTTCTATAAACCTCTGATCAACTTATAATTATTTTATTCGACTTCAAAATCTCATTGATTTTTGATTTCGAATTTTTAATTAATTTCAATTGATTTTGATAATTTGTCATGTTTATATTTTATTTTATGTATTTTGTATAACCACAACAAATATAAAATTAAATTAGAATTCAAGTTTAAAATAGTTAAAACTCAAAAGACACAAAATTAATTATAAATTTTAGCTAATACTTTTTCCTAAATCTCATGATATTTATATTTCGTTCTTTATTTTTCGTACTCATTAAGTGGAATGAAAAATATAATTTGAGTTTTTTTCTACATAAGTTGCAATGCATCTTAAGCAAATTAGTTTGTAAATGGAGCTTTTGGAAAAACAACAGCACAAATATGATAATTTTGAAAATTTTTTTAAGTTGAAATTTGTGAAGCACAGGATGTTATAGAACGATTCTAATTTTGTACAAGTATTTTAATTAACCTTTTTGTGCTCAGAGGTATGATCACATTTCAGCTTAATAAAATTACAGTTAAGAAGTTAACAGATGGAAAATTTTCAAAGTTTTCTTAGGAATATGTTTACATTAAATTTGACAAATTTCTTTGAAATCGGTCAGTTTGAATATAAGGGTTCAGAGTAGGGAATCCCCAAATCGTGTACATTAACCTCCATACAAATAGCGGGTTTTGTTGGCTGTGGAAGTAGTATTTTTCTTCGCTGTTACATTCACTTTTGAATCATGCATGAGAAGGTTAAGGCAAGAAAAGCTAGGATACAATCAATCCTAAATTTACACAGAAGAATAAATTATACAAATCAAAACCATATGCGTATAAAAAATAAGGATATATATTAAAATCAATTTTAAATCGTGTTAAATTAGGGAAGTATATTTGGAAAAAGCTGGGATTTTATTTCAATTGACTTTTGTGAAAAATACAAAGATTGTTCAATTTTTTCATACTTATGAACCAGCTTGTTCCCAATGAATGCTGGATAAATTCGTTTTTTTCCTTGTTTGTCGTTGATAAGGTCAGTTTGTACCCTCAGTTTAAGTGGCAAAAAGTTGATATTTTATCAGTTATTGTGATTAATTTGTCAATTTACCTGGATAATGAAATTAGTTCGTTTGAAAGTGAACTTTGATTACAAGTGCAAAACATTCTGTAAACAAAACAAATAATGATTTATTGTAGGTAATGTGAAACCTCCACTAAATTGATTTAGAAATTGTATATTTCTATGAAAATATAATAGTAGTCACAGTGAATAATTCTGAAACCGTTAAAAAATTGCATTCACTGTTTAAATTTTTTCTTGAACAATAAGATGGGCATTTCCGGATGCTTCCGTTTATATAATTTGGACTTTATGCAGTTATTACTGCACAGTATTTGGTTTATTATTGATTGTTTAAATATATATTAATCAAAACAAATAAATAATAACTGTAAAGAAAGTCTGAAATCAAAATAAACAGTAAAATAAAGAAATTACTTCAGTAATTAACTAATTAATACTAAAAATAAAATTCATCAAAAACAAATACTATAATTTTAAAAATAAATGTCGAATTCTAATCTGGTTGTTTTTGACAACAAACGCTAAATTTGGGTTTTTGTCATATACAATCTTGGAAACTATTTAACCGTAAATAAGCAGACAAAAGACAAAATTTCTGAGTTAAAATTTAAGGGAAACTGAAAATTTAACTAAAATTGATATTTTAAATTAAAATAATATTTAATCTACATTCGATTTTGAACTATTTATTCATAATTTGATTATTTGAACACTTGAACGTACACAATATCTTTGGTTTGCGCTTCTGTATCATCGAAATTTATAATTCATCATCGAATTATTTTTTACAGATAGTGATTTTTCTTTTATCAATGTTTATATTCCTTTTGATTCTTCTGCGGAAATTTTGTCCTTTAAAAAGATTTATTTTATTTTAAACTTTTTAGTGAGAACGGATTTATTTCGATTTTTAATAACCAATAAAATTTTATTATTTTTATAATATTCAATTTTATCTTTATTAAAGATATAAAAATATTTTATCAATAAATTCCCTTATGTTTTTGTTCATCTTTAACTTGTTTTTAAACTTTCATTTATATTAAAAAATTCAAGAAATGGTCTATCTCTTCCAATCCAATTTTTAAGGAATTATTCACTAGAAACAGTCAAACTTGCAAAGCAAAATAACGAGAGACTTGTTGAGGCATATTATATTTCTATCAATTATAATTTTTTGAGCTAAGGAATAAAATAATTTTGCATCATTTCTAAATACCTATCACCATAGCTATCATGGTCCTTCAAAAAAGAATTTCCTATGGTTCTATTTTTCAACAAATCACGCCACGTCTTAACTTTAGAAGAATCTCTTTCATATTCAACAAATTCATGTGAATTTTTAATTGGCCATGCTGCTAGAGTGGAAAGTTCCATCATCGGATAACATTGAATTGTTCAAAAATGCATTATCTTGGCTGTTTTTGTTAAACTGGTGACAAATAGTTTTCTTTCCATTACGTGACATCGACCCATATTTTTTTATCAATTGCCTAAAATATCTTTAAGTTTAATAATCCCAATTATAAATTACGTTTTTGAATGGTTTCCTTCTACACTTTCCATAATTTCCGATAATCTATCCTCATTTTTCAAATTTAAAAGTTTTAAATTGGGATTTTATGAACACCGACAGAAATTAAGTGGAGTAGTGGGATGTGTCACATCCAGCACATGTCACATCCAGCACAGTACCCCCTCCCCCCTCCCCCCCCCCGGCTGAGAGAAAATTTTTCTAAGTCCAAAAGTCCAAAAAATTTTTAAGACAAAGACAATGACTCATTCAAGGTCATTGAAACAAAGACCATGACTCATTCAAGGTCATTGGATGACTCATCATATTTTTTCAAGGTCATTTAAACAAAGATCATGGCTCATTCAAGGTCATTGGATGACTCATCATGTTTTTCAAGGTCATTTAAACAAAGATCATGGCTCATTCAAGGTCATTGGATGACTCATCATATTTTTTCAAGGTCATTTAAACAAAGACCATGACTCATTCAAGGTCATTGGATGACTCATCATGTTTTTCAAGGTCATTTAAACAAAGATCATGGCTCATTCAAGGTCATTGGATGACTCATCATATTTTTTTCAAGGTCATTTAAACAAAGACCATGACTCATTCAAGGTCATTGGATGACTCGTCATATTTTTTCAAGGTCATTTAAACAAAGACCATGACTCATTCAAGGTCATTGGATGACTCGTCATATTTTTTTCAAGGTCATTTAAACAAAGACCATGACTCATTCAAGGTCATTGGATGACTCATCATATTTTATAATATATATTTTTAATTTTAAACAAAGACCATGACTCATTCAAGGTCATTGGATGACTCATCATATTTTTTCAAGGTCATTTAAACAAAGACCATGACTCATTCAAGGTCATTGGATGACTCATCATATTTTATAATATATATTTTTAATTTAATTTATATTTATTTAATATACTTTAATTATTTGTTTTAATCAAGTCAATAATATTATTTATTTATTTTTAAATTATATTATTATTAAATTTAATTGTTTGTTTTAATTAAGTCAATTATTTTATTTTTAAATTATATTATTATTATTAAATTGTTTGTTTTAATGAAGTGAATATTGTTTTAATCAAGTCAATAATATTATTTATTTATAAATTATATTATTTTTATTAAATTGTTTGTTTTAATGAAGTGAATATTGTTTTAATCAAGTCAATAATATTATTTATTTTTATTTTATTTATTTTATATACTATAATTTTTGTTTTAATCAAGTCAATAATATTATTATTATATTGTCTGTTTTAATGAAGTGAATATTGTTTTAATCAAGTCAATAATATTATTTATTTATTTTTATTTTATTTTATTTATTTATATACTATAATTTTTGTTTTAATCAAGTCAATAATATTATTTATTGATTTTTATTTTATTTATGTAACATACTTTAATTTTTTTTTTGTTTAAATTAAGTCAATATTTTATTATTTATTTACTATTTTTAAATTATATTATTATTATTATTGTTATTGTTATTATTATTATTATTATTATTATTATTATTATTATTATTATTATTATTATTATTATTATTACTATAATTAATATTTTTATTATTATTATTAATATTATTATTAATATTGTTATTATTATTATTATTATTATTATTATTATTAATATTATTATTATTATTATTTTTATTATTATACTTATAAATTTGTAAATTTTATTCTATTTTATTATTAATTTTTATAAATATTATTATTATTATTATTATATACTTATAAATTTGTAAATTTTATTCTATTTTATTATTAATTTTTATAAATACTATTATTATTATTATTATTATTATTAATATTGTTGTTATTATTATTATTATAATTATTATTATTATTATTATTATTATTATTATTATTATTATTATTATTATTGTCAAGGTTATTGGATGACTCATCATAATTTTTCAAGGTCATTGAAAAGTAGGACAAGGTCATTCAAAAGTAGGTCAAGGTCATTCAAAATTTCTCAAGGTCATATTATTTTTAAACATTTTTTAATTTTAATTTACTACTTATTTTTATAAGTAATATATATTTTGTAAATTTATTTTATTATTATTTTTATTATAATTAATATTTTTATCATTATTATTAATATTATTAATAATATTATTATTACTTTTTATTATTCTATTATTATAAAAAATTTATTAATACTTATAAAAACATTAATTATTATTAATATTACTATTTTTATTAATTTTATTATTATTATTATTTTTAATATACTTATTACTTATAAAATTTATTAAAATTTTTATTATTATTAATACTTTGAAAACTTTTTATAATATTATTATTATTATTATTATATTTATTATTATTATTTTTATTATTATTATTATTATTATTTTTAATAATATTATTATTAATGTAAAAACTTCTATTATAAGGAAATAATTTTATTATTATTAATATTATTATTAATATTGTTTAATTATATTTATTTTTATTATTATTATAATTATTATTATTATTGTTTTTATTATTATTATTGTCAAGGTCATTGAATGAGTCTTAAACATTTTTATATAAATTTACTACTTATTTTTAAGTAATGTTTTAATGTTTTTTAATTTTAATTTTATTATTATTATAATTTTCTCAAAGTCATAATATTTTTAGTCATTTTTAAATATAAATTTACTACTTATTTTTATAAGTAATGTTTTAATATTTATTATTATTATTATTTTCAAGGTTATTGGATGAGTCATAATATTATTTCAAGGTCATTTAAAAGTAGGTCAAGGTCATAGTATTTTTAAACATTTTTAATTTTAACATACTACTTATTTTTTATAAGTAGTGTTTTAATGTTCTTTAATTTTCATTCTATTATTATTATTATTATTATTATCTTATAAGTAGTGTTTTAATGGTTTTTAATTTTTATTTTATTATTATTATTATTATTATTATTTTTATTATTATTTTTTTTTTATTATTATTATTAATATTATTATTATTGTTATTTTTATTATTATTATTAATATTACAAGTTTTTATTATTATTATTTTCATTATTATTATATATAAATTTTTAACAAAGTATATAAAATTAATATTGAATATAAAAAGTTTGTTCAATTGTGATTCATAGTATATAGGGATAGAACAATTGTAAATGTTTGTAAAAAGTTAAAGAAAAATTTTATATTTTTAAGAAAATATGTGCAAATAAATATCAAAACTAATTATGGCTCAAATGTGTGTGTTAAACCATCGATATGTTACAGTGTTTATGGAAAAACTTTAATGAAAATATGTGTAACTTTTCAACAATTTATGAAATATTTATTTTATGGCTAATAATGTGTATGTGGTAAATCATAAAAATAGTTCAATATTTATGTAAAGTTTGAGATTGTTAAGAAAATGTATATAATTTATGATACACACGTGTTTTTGATTGAAATATGTGTGTTTGTTTTACCGATATAAGAAAAACTATGGACAATTTTTAAGAAAATACACGTAATTTATGATTATCATGGGATTAGAATTTGATTAAAGTTGTGAGAAAGTTGTTAAATTTGAGATAAAACTGATTAATTTGTAAATAATGTTATTATTTTGAAGAAATTTTAAAATAAGACCTTCAGCAAATTGGTAAGAAAATAGTAGTTATTGAGTAATACTTATTAAAATTACCAAAGTTTTATAATTTTTGACAAGTCTTGATAGATCTTTAATAAAATTTGTTAGTACTTTGAATAAGAATTTAAAAAAAAAAAGTTTCAACACAGTAGCAAATCGTAAAGAAACAAGTACTTATCAGTTAATTAAATTAACTAAGTTGTAAAATAATTGAAAAAATTTGTTAGATTTTTTAAAATTTTAAGATTGTTAGGTAATTGTTCTAGGTACTTGTTGAATAAAAATTAATGTATTTTATCAACAGCTCATAGTTTTTAATCGTACAATTTCTCTTCATTCCTGGAAATAATCGTAAATATTTAAATTATTCAGAAAATTGTCAATAAAAACATAAATAATAGGTAACCAAATATTTTTAAATACTAGTCAATTTTAGTTTTTAATTTAATTACAAATATAATAATAATAATAAAATAAATACTTGTATACAAATAGTTACATGAATCAATCAATTTCTTAGAACTGAAATCTTATCGATATATTCTGATTAACCTTAAATCAATGAAAAAAGTAACAAGTATTTTATAAATTCAACCAACTCAATCCCTTTTAAAAAAAAAAAATACTATAAATTCTACTCTCAACCAATCATTCCTCTTCAAATGTCATTTTTCACTCCATTATACCAACTATATTCATAATTTTTATAAAAGCCTATCAAGTAGATAATATTTACCTTTTGAATACCAATATTCATTCCAGTAAATTTCTTTAAAAATATTATAAATTCCTCTCTTGACCAATCATTTTCCATCAAATAACAATATTTCCAGCCATATTCAATATTTTTCATAAAAAAAAAATCATAAAAATACCAATTTAGATAATATTTACCCTTTAAATAACAATATTTAACCAACCCAACCCCTTTAAAAATGACAACAAACTTGTTAATTGACTATTTCTCACTAAAGTAAATTCCACTCTAGACCAATCATTTCCCATCAAATAACACTTACCCCTACCCTACCAACTATATTCATTATTTTTATAGAAATCACCCTTTAAATAACGATATTTAACCGACTCAGTACCTTAAAAATATCAACAAATCTGTTCTTAATCGATTATTTCCCCTTAAAAGATTATAAATTTTGTTCTTAGCCAATTGTTTCTCACTAAAATAAAATTTACTCTCAACCAATCAATTCTCTTTAAATGACATTAATCCAAGCTATATTCATTATTTTCATAAAAAATCACCGACTTATATCGATATTCAACCGAATAAATTTCTTGAAATCCCCTTAAAATAGAATTCATCTCGTGACCAATCCTTTCCCCTTTAAAAAATCATAAATTTTCTTCTTAACTAATCATTTCTCTTTAAATGACAATATTCCCACTCTCAAAAGATTTACACACATATTAATATCTATCTGAACAAATCCCCTAAAAATATTATAAATTCCTCCTCTATATTCTCCATTTAGAAAATATTTACCGTTTGAACACAGATATTCAACCAACTCAATACCCTTAAAAATGGCAACAAACTTGTTCTTAATCGATTATTTCCTTAAAATATCATAAATTTCCTCTTAATCAATAATTTCAATTGAAATGACAATTTTCCTCACTACACCAACAATATACATATTTTTTAAAAACGTACAAGGTAAAATTTCTTTAGAAATCTATATTTAACCGAATAAGATCCTTAAAAATCCATCATTCGGATCATATTTACTATATGTATTCAACCAATCAAATTCCCACTTAAAATTATCATAAAAATCTGAATTTTACCAATAAAAATAAATTTTCTTTAAAGTATTACAAAATTGTTATCATCATTTTCCGTTGAAAATCACCACAATTTGATTCTGGCAACAATTTCAAGCAATTAAAAAAAAAATTCATCAAAAATGACTAAAATCGAATAAAGTCTATGTTTCCCACATAAATTAAATTATTGTAAAATATATATCATATTGCTCATTAAAATTAATCAGTAAATCAAGTATAAATTCAATAAAAATTACCAGTCAACCCATAGAGATATAACAATGATTTTCATAAGTATACTGATAACCACACTGAGCATTGTCTTAAAAATCTCTAAATTATACTACTTTTGTGATTGATATCCATGAAATCAATAAAATTGAAAATGAAAGTAATTATATTTCGCTTTTTTACACTGTAAAATCAATTAAAATCTTAGGTTTCACTAAAATATTTTTAAAAATTAACTGATTTAATCAACTATTTAAATAGAACATAAAATTATAATTAAAATATCATTAAATCTATCAGTCAAATTGATTCTAATTCTTAAATAATTATCTTAAATAGATGTTTCATAAACATTTTGATCCTAAATTTAACTTTTATTTAAAATAATCCTAAAATCAAGTCAAATCTAATAAATTTTCAAGAAATTAAGTGTCTAAAATTATAGATTTACCCTAATTTCTTCAATAATTTCATTTAAAACATAATCAAACCCTAAATCCATTAAAATTTAAAAGAAAACCATAAATTCACAAAGATGATTAAAATTTACTAAAATAAATACATCGTAAAACTAGATATCACTTAAATTATCATAAAATTTCCCTAAAAGCTCTAATTGATTTACATAGCCTAAAATTATTTTATTTTTGTCGAATACAAATTTTCAGTGAAGAAGTAATATTGGTGAGAGAGTACATTAAGTAACTAAAATCGGTGAAATTACTGAAAAAAAATGGGATAGTTAAAAATATCTACTAAATAGATGAAATATCAATTGCTATATTAAACACTTACAAAGGTAATATACTTTGAATGGAGAAAATATACATCGAAGGGAAAATATTCATTGAAGAGAAAAATATTCGTTGAAGAGGAAAAACATTCATTGAATAAAGAAAACATTAATTGAAGAGAGAAAATATTCATTAAAGAGGAAAGCAATCATTAAAGTGAGAAAATATGAATTGAAGCTAACAAATATTCAGTGAATCGAGAATTGCTTATAATAAATTAGACGGTAAATTTCTCAATAATGAGATGAAATATCAATTAAATATTGGGAAATACTTTAAACGGAGCCTGAATTATTCACTGATCAACAAATATACTTAAAAGATGAAAATATTCACTGAAAATGAATTGTACTTTAAGAGTGGATGAATTACTATTATATTCAATTAAAACTTTTTAACAATTGAGTAGATTTTGTCTGTTAATTATATTTAAATAGGGATATATATATATATATTTTGATGGACACTTATGGACGGAGAAATAGTTATTAAAAACAATAACCGCGCGCGCGTATACTAATCCGGCGAATATACATCAAACACTGAGATATTAGAAATCAAATTTAAGTCTCTTATAATAGCAAATTTAATACTATAAATACTGGTGGATCTGATGCAATATAACAAGTAGGAAGAACGTAGTAGAAAGTCTAACAAATAAAGGAATGTAGTAAACAATACATTGAATAGATGAATAATTTGGTATTACGATTATAAGAAACATTTAGTTTTTGTAATATTAAATAAATTCAGAAAATTGATGTATGTTTTACTTTTAGAAATAATTTACTTTTATAAATAATAAACATTTTTTGATATTATTATTATTTTGGAATTTAAATTATTATGTTGTCAATAGTTACAATTGAATAAATAATATGAAATTAAGTTAACTATTGGATAATATTTATTTATTACCATAAATTTATAAAGAGATTATTCAAAATATTTTTAGTTTGTCAAAAAGTTTTATTTGATTATAAATTTTAAACTAAATCAAATATTCTATTTACAAATCAATAAAAATTATTTTAACTAAATTTCAAATATAATTTTAAATAATAGAATAATTTAAGAATTCAAAATAATATGTTGTCAATAGTTACAACTAAAAACAAAAAGTATTTAAATATAAGTTTTATAGAAATTAATTACATTTAGACAATAATTCCTAATAGCAATAAATTCCATAATGTTCATTCAAAATATTGAATTTACTATTGATATAATATTCATGTTATAGCTTAAAATATGAGAAAAGTTTTAAATATGCTATTTTAATAATAAAAATTAATAAAAAATCACAAACATAAAATAAATCCATAAAAATATATTAACATCAATCAAATAAAACGTCAATTTCTCGACTGAAACCACTGTAGGAGCTGTTAAAGCTTGGGCTGTAGTACTCTGATAGCTGGCGCTGTGCGATACTTGTGCAATGTCATCGATTCCAAAATAATGGCCAAATGCTAGACTGGATTTTCTACCCACCCAATTACGCTTATCGATATATTTGTTGGATTTGTATATATTCGCCGGATTAGTATACGCGCGCGCGGTTATTGTTTTTAATAAATATTTCTCCGTCCATAAGTGTCCATCAAAATATATATATATATATCCCTATTTAAATATAATTAACAGACAAAATCTACTCAATTGTTAAAAAGTTTTAATTGAATATAATAGTAATTCATCCACTCTTAAAGTACAATTCATTTTCAGTGAATATTTTCATCTTTTAAGTATATTTGTTGATCAGTGAATAATTCAGGCTCCGTTTAAAGTATTTCCCAATATTTAATTGATATTTCATCTCATTATTGAGAAATTTACCGTCTAATTTATTATAAGCAATTCTCGATTCACTGAATATTTGTTAGCTTCAATTCATATTTTCTCACTTTAATGATTGCTTTCCTCTTTAATGAATATTTTCTCTCTTCAATTAATGTTTTCTTTATTCAATGAATGTTTTTCCTCTTCAACGAATATTTTTCTCTTCAATGAATATTTTCCCCTTCGATGTATATTTTCTCCATTCAAAGTATATTACCTTTGTAAGTGTTTAATATAGCAATTGATATTTCATCTATTTAGTAGATATTTTTAACTATCCCATTTTTTTCAGTAATTTCACCGATTTTAGTTACTTAATGTACTCTCTCACCAATATTACTTCTTCACTGAAAATTTGTATTCGACAAAAATAAAATAATTTTAGGCTATGTAAATCAATTAGAGCTTTTAGGGAAATTTTATGATAATTTAAGTGATATCTAGTTTTACGATGTATTTATTTTAGTAAATTTTAATCATCTTTGTGAATTTATGGTTTCTTTTAAATTTTAATGGATTTAGGGTTTGATTATGTTTTAAATGAAATTATTGAAGAAATTAGGGTAAATCTATAATTTTAGACACTTAATTTCTTGAAAATTTATTAGATTTGACTTGATTTTAGGATTATTTTAAATAAAAGTTAAATTTAGGATCAAAATGTTTATGAAACATCTATTTAAGATAATTATTTAAGAATTAGAATCAAATTTGACTGATAGATTTAATGATATTTTAATTATAATTTTATGTTCTATTTAAATAGTTGATTAAATCAGTTAATTTTTAAAAATATTTTAGTGAAACCTAAGATTTTAATTGATTTTACAGTGTAAAAAAGCGAAATATAATTACTTTCATTTTCAATTTTATTGATTTCATGGATATCAATCACAAAAGTAGTATAATTTAGAGATTTTTAAGACAATGCTCAGTGTGGTTATCAGTATACTTATGAAAATCATTGTTATATCTCTATGGGTTGACTGGTAATTTTTATTGAATTTATACTTGATTTACTGATTAATTTAATGAGCAATATGATATATATTTTACAATAATTTAATTTATGTGGGAAACATAGACTTTATTCGATTTTAGTCATTTTTGATGAATTTTTTTTTAATTGCTTGAAATTGTTGCCAGAATCAAATTGTGGTGATTTTCAACGGAAAATGATGATAACAATTTTGTAATACTTTAAAGAAAATTTATTTTTATTGGTAAAATTCAGATTTTTATGATAATTTTAAGTGGGAATTTGATTGGTTGAATACATATAGTAAATATGATCCGAATGATGGATTTTTAAGGATCTTATTCGGTTAAATATAGATTTCTAAAGAAATTTTACCTTGTACGTTTTTAAAAAATATGTATATTGTTGGTGTAGTGAGGAAAATTGTCATTTCAATTGAAATTATTGATTAAGAGGAAATTTATGATATTTTAAGGAAATAATCGATTAAGAACAAGTTTGTTGCCATTTTTAAGGGTATTGAGTTGGTTGAATATCTGTGTTCAAACGGTAAATATTTTCTAAATGGAGAATATAGAGGAGGAATTTATAATATTTTTAGGGGATTTGTTCAGATAGATATTAATATGTGTGTAAATCTTTTGAGAGTGGGAATATTGTCATTTAAAGAGAAATGATTAGTTAAGAAGAAAATTTATGATTTTTTAAAGGGGAAAGGATTGGTCACGAGATGAATTCTATTTTAAGGGATTTCAAGAAATTTATTCGGTTGAATATCGATATAAGTCGGTGATTTTTTATGAAAATAATGAATATAGCTTGGATTAATGTCATTTAAAGAGAATTGATTGGTTGAGAGTAAATTTTATTTTAGTGAGAAACAATTGGCTAAGAACAAAATTTATAATCTTTTAAGGGGAAATAATCGATTAAGAACAGATTTGTTGATATTTTTAAGGTACTGAGTCGGTTAAATATCGTTATTTAAAGGGTGATTTCTATAAAAAATAATGAATATAGTTGGTAGGGTAGGGGTAAGTGTTATTTGATGGGAAATGATTGGTCTAGAGTGGAATTTACTTTAGTGAGAAATAGTCAATTAACAAGTTTGTTGTCATTTTTAAAGGGTTGGGTTGGTTAAATATTGTTATTTAAAGGGTAAATATTATCTAAATTGGTATTTTTATGATTTTTTTTTATGAAAATATTGAATATGGCTGGAAATATTGTTATTTGATGGAAAATGATTGGTCAAGAGAGGAATTTATAATATTTTTAAAGAAATTTACTGGAATGAATATTGGTATTCAAAAGGTAAATATTATCTACTTGATAGGCTTTTATAAAAATTATGAATATAGTTGGTATAATGGAGTGAAAAATGACATTTGAAGAGGAATGATTGGTTGAGAGTAGAATTTATAGTATTTTTTTTTTTAAAAGGGGATTGAGTTGGTTGAATTTATAAATACTTGTTACTTTTTTCATTGATTTAAGGTTAATCAGAATATATCGATAAGATTTCAGTTCTAAGAAATTGATTGATTCATGTAACTATTTGTATACAAGTATTTATTTATTATTATTATTATATTTGTAATTAAATTAAAAACTAAAATTGACTAGTATTTAAAAATATTTGGTTACCTATTATTTATGTTTTTATTGACAATTTTCTGAATAATTTAAATATTTACGATTATTTCCAGGAATGAAGAGAAATTGTACGATTAAAAACTATGAGCTGTTGATAAAATACATTAATTTTTATTCAACAAGTACCTAGAACAATTACCTAACAATCTTAAAATTTTAAAAATCTAACAAATTTTTTCAATTATTTTACAACTTAGTTAATTTAATTAACTGATAAGTACTTGTTTCTTTACGATTTGCTACTGTGTTGAAACTTTTTTTTTTTAAATTCTTATTCAAAGTACTAACAAATTTTATTAAAGATCTATCAAGACTTGTCAAAAATTATAAAACTTTGGTAATTTTAATAAGTATTACTCAATAACTACTATTTTCTTACCAATTTGCTGAAGGTCTTATTTTAAAATTTCTTCAAAATAATAACATTATTTACAAATTAATCAGTTTTATCTCAAATTTAACAACTTTCTCACAACTTTAATCAAATTCTAATCCCATGATAATCATAAATTACGTGTATTTTCTTAAAAATTGTCCATAGTTTTTCTTATATCGGTAAAACAAACACACATATTTCAATCAAAAACACGTGTGTATCATAAATTATATACATTTTCTTAACAATCTCAAACTTTACATAAATATTGAACTATTTTATGATTTACCACATACACATTATTAGCCATAAAATAAATATTTCATAAATTGTTGAAAAGTTACACATATTTTCATTAAAGTTTTTCCATAAACACTGTAACATATCGATGGTTTAACACACACATTTGAGCCATAATTAGTTTTGATATTTATTTGCACATATTTTCTTAAAAATATAAAATTTTTCTTTAACTTTTTACAAACATTTACAATTGTTCTATCCCTATATACTATGAATCACAATTGAACAAACTTTTTATATTCAATATTAATTTTATATACTTTGTTAAAAATTTATATATAATAATAATGAAAATAATAATAATAAAAACTTGTAATATTAATAATAATAATAAAAATAACAATAATAATAATATTAATAATAATAATAAAAAAAAAATAATAATAAAAATAATAATAATAATAATAATAATAAAATAAAAATTAAAAACCATTAAAACACTACTTATAAGATAATAATAATAATAATAATAATAGAATGAAAATTAAAGAACATTAAAACACTACTTATAAAAAATAAGTAGTATGTTAAAATTAAAAATGTTTAAAAATACTATGACCTTGACCTACTTTTAAATGACCTTGAAATAATATTATGACTCATCCAATAACCTTGAAAATAATAATAATAATAAATATTAAAACATTACTTATAAAAATAAGTAGTAAATTTATATTTAAAAATGACTAAAAATATTATGACTTTGAGAAAATTATAATAATAATAAAATTAAAATTAAAAAACATTAAAACATTACTTAAAAATAAGTAGTAAATTTATATAAAAATGTTTAAGACTCATTCAATGACCTTGACAATAATAATAATAAAAACAATAATAATAATAATTATAATAATAATAAAAATAAATATAATTAAACAATATTAATAATAATATTAATAATAATAAAATTATTTCCTTATAATAGAAGTTTTTTACATTAATAATAATATTATTAAAAATAATAATAATAATAATAATAAAAATAATAATAATAAATATAATAATAATAATAATAATATTATAAAAAGTTTTCAAAGTATTAATAATAATAAAAATTTTAATAAATTTTATAAGTAATAAGTATATTAAAAATAATAATAATAATAAAATTAATAAAATAGTAATATTAATAATAATTAATGTTTTTATAAGTATTAATAAATTTTTTTATAATAATAGAATAATAAAAAGTAATAATAATATTATTAATAATATTAATAATAATGATAAAAATATTAATTATAATAAAAATAATAATAAAATAAATTTACAAAATATATATTACTTATAAAAATAAGTAGTAAATTAAAATTAAAAAATGTTTAAAAATAATATGACCTTGAGAAATTTTGAATGACCTTGACCTACTTTTGAATGACCTTGTCCTACTTTTCAATGACCTTGAAAAATTATGATGAGTCATCCAATAACCTTGACAATAATAATAATAATAATAATAATAATAATAATAATAATAATAATAATAATAATAATTATAATAATAATAATAACAACAATATTAATAATAATAATAATAATAATAATAGTATTTATAAAAATTAATAATAAAATAGAATAAAATTTACAAATTTATAAGTATATAAATAATAATAATAATAATATTTATAAAAATTAATAATAAAATAGAATAAAATTTACAAATTTATAAGTATAATAATAAAAATAATAATAATAATAATAATATTAATAATAATAATAATAATAATAATAATAATAACAATATTAATAATAATATTAATAATAATAATAAAAATATTAATTATAGTAATAATAATAATAATAATAATAATAATAATAATAATAATAATAATAATAATAATAATAACAATAACAATAATAATAATAATATAATTTAAAAATAGTAAATAAATAATAAAATATTGACTTAATTTAAACAAAAAAAAAATTAAAGTATGTTACATAAATAAAATAAAAATCAATAAATAATATTATTGACTTGATTAAAACAAAAATTATAGTATATAAAATAAATAAAATAAAATAAAAATAAATAAATAATATTATTGACTTGATTAAAACAATATTCACTTCATTAAAACAGACAATATAATAATAATATTATTGACTTGATTAAAACAAAAATTATAGTATATAAAATAAATAAAATAAAAATAAATAATATTATTGACTTGATTAAAACAATATTCACTTCATTAAAACAAACAATTTAATAAAAATAATATAATTTATAAATAAATAATATTATTGACTTGATTAAAACAATATTCACTTCATTAAAACAAACAATTTAATAATAATAATATAATTTAAAAATAAAATAATTGACTTAATTAAAACAAACAATTAAATTTAATAATAATATAATTTAAAAATAAATAAATAATATTATTGACTTGATTAAAACAAATAATTAAAGTATATTAAATAAATATAAATTAAATTAAAAATATATATTATAAAATATGATGAGTCATCCAATGACCTTGAATGAGTCATGGTCTTTGTTTAAATGACCTTGAAAAAATATGATGAGTCATCCAATGACCTTGAATGAGTCATGGTCTTTGTTTAAAATTAAAAATATATATTATAAAACATGATGAGTCATCCAATGACCTTGAATGAGTCATGGTCTTTGTTTAAATGACCTTGAAAAAAATATGACGAGTCATCCAATGACCTTGAATGAGTCATGGTCTTTGTTTAAATGACCTTGAAAAAATATGATGAGTCATCCAATGACCTTGAATGAGTCATGGTCTTTGTTTAAATGACCTTGAAAAAAATATGATGAGTCATCCAATGACCTTGAATGAGCCATGATCTTTGTTTAAATGACCTTGAAAAACATGATGAGTCATCCAATGACCTTGAATGAGTCATGGTCTTTGTTTAAATGACCTTGAAAAAATATGATGAGTCATCCAATGACCTTGAATGAGCCATGATCTTTGTTTAAATGACCTTGAAAAACATGATGAGTCATCCAATGACCTTGAATGAGCCATGATCTTTGTTTAAATGACCTTGAAAAATATGATGAGTCATCCAATGACCTTGAATGAGTCATGGTCTTTGTTTCAATGACCTTGAATGAGTCATTTTCTTTGTCTTAAAAATTTTTTGGACTTTTGGACTTAGAAAAATTTTCTCTCAGCCGGGGGGGGGGTACTGTGCTGGATGTGACATGTGCTGGATGTGACACATCCCACTACTAAGTGGGCTTACTATAAAAAAACAAAAAAACTAATTTTGGTAAGAAAAATGATTCGGTGATAAATTCCCACACGAAAAATGCACACAGACAGTATTGCTCACACGAAAAATCTTCACATAGAAAAAAGCACTACAATAAAATAAATAGAGAAAAAATGAAGAATAATATTCAATCTAAGAGTTAATCAATGTACGATAATAATAATAATAATAATAATAATAATAATAATAATAATAATAAAAATAAAAATAAAAATAAAAATTGCTATTGATCACTGTGACAAAAATTCTTTTTACTTCATTAATAAAAGTAAGTAGATTTGCCTTTATTTTACTGTTTTGTTTTGCTTTTTTTTATTACCTAAATATTTATTATTTTCAAAAAATCAAATTCTCAAGAGTTGAGAATCCTTAAATAATTGAGAATTTTCGAAAAATTGAGAAGTGAAAATTTTCGTTCACAACTCGGGTTTTAAATAAATTATACTTGAGAATTTTTTAATTTGTAGTGCATTTTTCTCTATTTTTTTATGTGTGCATTTGTCTATGAGGGCATTTTTCTTATCCTATCGCGAATAAAAATAACTTGCAAAAATTCATACATTTCACATAACAACCTCTATAATAAAAATAAACGGAGGCGTAGAAATAATGGATATAAATTTTTTATTCCAGGATTTTTTATTTTTAAAAATATGCAATTTGAAGATATTTCAGGCGTTTTATTACTTTCCACTTTTCCATGAGTATAAGGGAAAGCAAAGAGTAGCAATGCAAATTATTATTTATTTCATTACATTCCATTTCAAAAGAAATTTGGAAACGGATGATAGATTAACGGAAATTATGGAATATGTAAACGGAATTTATAATTGAAATAAAAAATTAGGGTTTCAGAAATTGATAAAATATTGATCGAAGTCATGGGAAAATGAGTAAAATACTGCAATCACATTAAACAATTTCCCTAAATTATTTATGAATAAAATATATTGAAAACATTTATTTACAAACTTTTATTTACCTTTCCTACTTATCGAAAAGTAAAATCTGATGAAGCGCTTGAAATAACCTGAAATTGCATATTTTTGTAATTGAAAATGCAAGTAATAAATTAATTTTGTCCAATTATTTTCTATCCTTTTATGTATATTTTTTAATAGAGTTGTTTGTGCAATGTATTCGTTTTTATCTTTTTATTGATTTTTAGTATACACCAAGTGACAATTAATAGGGTATTTTAGGACAATAAATTGCACATTGGGTATTTTAAAATGCTCTTTAAAGTAATATTTTTTTTGTTTATGTAAAATTTTAATGAAAATTAATATAAGGATAAGTCTTATTAATTTATTGTTTATTTTTAAATGATTTTAAAAATTATGGATTTATACAAAAACAAGATAAGACATCTATGTATTTATTTAAATATAGAATATCTACAATTGACCTAGTATTATTTCTTTTATTAGACATTTTATAAATAATCTTTTCACATATTGGTAATTTCTTAAAGTTCCATAATTGAGCTTCCGGAGCTCTTCGCTCTTCATAGGCTTCTTGACAGGTAGCAGAATGTCGAATATTTAACGTAGTTAACGAGAGGAGACTTTTATTCTTATCCCATTTTTAATTCTGCTAAAATTGCTTTCATTAATTTCGATTATTCGTTTTTATCAGCGGTAGATGTTCTTCAAAAAATCCATATTTTAAATTTAAAAATGTTTGGTGGAATTGTCTTATTAGTATTTTTTACTATAGAAATTTTGTGAACTCAGATTGTGTGCGGGTATTTTTTTTCTGTGTAATTTCGTGTGAAGAACTTCGGTTTTCGGTCACAAAGCATAAATTTTTTGATTGGGTTTTTGTTGATTCAAACAAATAAATGCTTGCATTATGACTAACATTATGAAATATCTCAATTGGAAGCTTATTAACATATTTTACTGATAAAGATTTATGTTGTTGCTGAAGCTTTAATTGACGCTGGAGTAAAAATGGGACTACCAAGAAATGTGTCGAATAAACTAGTTGCTCAAACATTGGTCGGTGCTGGTAAAATGATTTTAGAGACCGGGCAACATCCGATGCAATTGAAGGTCAAGTTTACCACATTGTTACCTTAATGATATGGCTATTTAGGATAATGTGACATCCCCGGGGGGTTGTACAATTTGTGGGGTTGCAAAATTAGAGGAGCTTGGTTTAAGAAACGCTCTGATTCAAGCTGCTGAAGCGGCAAAAGAAAAAGCCCAAAAACACTAAATAATTGTGATGTTTGTTTTAGAAATAAATTTTTTTAAATTTAATTCTACTTATTAATAAATTTAGTTTGTTTTAATTGTGTAAAAAATTTATATTTGTTCATTAATTCTATTTTTATTTTTACAACTAAATTATTTTATTAACTTTTGAAATTCGAATACTAAAAACAATTTCTTTGTCTATTATGATCGATTCACCCTTGAAAATTTGATTGCTAACAGATTATGTATTTTTACCATTTTAAACATCCAAACCTTTATCTTTCCTAAAGTAAATGAGTTAGAACCAAATTTCGACAGATAAGTATTTTATCAGACTTAGTAAAAAGTATTCGTATTTTTCTGTGAATATTTTATTTACACAAATTATTATAACACTCATCATATTATTGTACTGTCCATAATTTTCAATCACTTCAAGACATTTTTTTGGCAATTGCTCAAGCTCATGCCGATTTCAGTTTTTACTATTTCCTCTGAACCGAAAAAAACAATAATTATAATGGGCAGTGATCCGTGCTATACTTTGGGCAGTGGATGATTTTGATGTCTTGTAGTTCCTGAATTTTATGCTTCAATGTTCAAAGTATCATAATCTTAATGTAGTTGTTGAAATTAAAATTATCATCGATGGTTCTACCACACTGAACAAGTTCCTAGTGAGCAGTTACTCATAATTTCAAACACACTATCACCTTTTCGAAGCGACCCAGGGAAGCAACTTGCAGAGACAACTTGACTATCCCTTTTAGAATTACAAAAACAATCCATTTTTGGTTTCCTGTAATAATTCGCTTCCAAAAACAGTTATTTCTGTACTTTTATTTGAGGATTAAATGATTTAATCGTGAAGGTATCATAAGAGATACTTTGTCAATTATTTTTGAAACATTTCATCACTTTGGATACTGGAAAAAGATAAATTACTTCGAAATTTCATTAGATCACAAGTGAACAAATTTAGAATCAAAATAAATCGAAAAAGTGAGTGACAATACGAAATCTGTAGTGTGGAATTCCGTCATTCTATTTTAATTCACTTGTTTTTCAAAATGATTTTAAGTGCTTTTAAAATATTTTTAGAAACAAAACATCCAGTTAAAACAATAAATGTTTAAATAATCGAATATCAATATTTATAAGTTTGGATGTGTAAATACGGTATGCCACTTTCGTGCGGCAACTTGATACGGCATTACATTAAAGTATCAGAGGCTAATTTTAACTAGTATTGAATATATTTTCGATAATTACAATTTTTAATATTTAAACAATAAAATTACAAGAATTACATAGATAATTACATAGTCGAGTCAAATCATGTATAACAGTTTTTGACAATAAACAAATATTTTGATTTGTGATAGTAAAGAAGATGTCTTAAGATATGGTAACCTGCTTAATTTTGAGTGGTTCCCTACGGAAAAGTATGTATGCAACAAATACAATATAGATATTTTTCATGATTTACAAAAAATCACAAATCGACATAAATAATTTTAGGGGAAGGTGTGCTGGAGAGGACACATCCATCTACGTAAATAAATCATAAATTAATTTAGAAAAAATTGTAGAACTATTAATATATATATATATACACACACTTCACCTATTATCACTTAAATTAATTTTGACAATGTCATACACTTTTTTTCGACATTAAAAATGCACTAATAAAAATTACTTTTATCACCATTATAGACAAATTCTATTTAACATTTCACTATATATTTCGAACGTTTACCAGTCCTTTTCAAGCTAGAAATCACATTAACAATGATTGAAAATAAGAAAATTTAAACAAATTATAAATAAATGCCTCTAAAATTATTAAGTTGCCAAGTTTGGAAGGTGAGCAAATTTATTATAATATTTAAACAATACATATCGAACTAAAATATACGTTGGTATTGGCTTTAAGCATAAGATTCTCAAACATGTAAGTAAAACTCAGTTATGGATTGTCTCAGCGTCTTGGAGTCTTATTAGTGAACATATTAATGACTTTTCAACTCCAGTTGGTCTGTGTTTTAAACTCATTTTTCATGTAATGGATGTTATGCCACATATATTGGAGAGACTGCCCATCATCTCTACACTCTAGATCTTGAGTATTGTTGACTGAATGGATTGACTCAAATTATTGATCATTTTAGTAAATGTACAAGAAAATAGGTATGTCTGATTTCAAGCTAATTGCAAAAAATTTGAGTATTTATTTGGAATGAATAATCTGGGACGGTGTTGTTAATGAGATCTTTAAATTATATAATTAATGTTCAAAATTTCAGTCTACAAGTATTTTGTATGTATATAAATAATTGAATGTGAATTGTGCATATGATGTAATTTTTTGGTATGTTAAAATGATTTTATTATGTAAAAAGAATTTAAAATTTAATTTTTAAAACTTGTTTTGTTTTATAAAAACTTGCTTTAAAAAAATAATTTAAATACACAAAGATTAATGTGCAAAGTACTGTGACTACGAATGTTTTGAATATTTTTAAATAGTTTAAGTATGTTAAATCATGTTTATGTATTGTTTTTAAAAAAAAACTTTTTTTTAATATTATTAAAATAATTGAATTTTTATATTACATTATTTTTTAAAATATTATAATATAAATAACATTTTAAATAAGTTAAAAGTTATTTAAATATATTTTTTAAATATTTATTTATTACAAAATTAAATTAATGAAAAATAATTTGTTTAAATTAAATTTTAATTCATATTTTTAGTTGGTTTTGTGTAAATGAAGATGACAAGTATGCTGTCGAAATATATATTACGAAAAGTTTTTATTGACGTTATCTTTTAATTAAATCGTTGCCAAATTTACTTAATTATTTATTTATAAATACACTAAATTAACTTTTAAATAATATTCTAATTAATTTTAATTCTTTCAAATTTCATTGAAAAGTAATTTAAATAAAATAAACTAGCTTTAATTTTTTAAGTATTCTAATTAATTTAGATTTTTAAAATACTCGTTGGATAATAATTAAAATTAACTTTAAATTGATGAATTGAATATATTAAATTAGTTTCAATTTAATTTTTTAAAATTTAATTGGCTAATAATTTAAATACACAAAATTATTAGTCATTATTTGTCATTGATGTAAGAAAGCTGATGTTAGCAAACAAAAAACTAAATTGATTAATTAAAAAATTAAAGTAAAACGCATTAATAACCAAGAAAAAATATCAGAAAAAAATATATATTCAATTACAACAATTATCACAAAACTGACACGGAATTTCTCAAAAAGTTAAATAAATGCAATGTCAAAAATTTAATAAAGACAAGACAATAATGTCAAAAATAATTGATAATAAAAAACAGTTATAGCTGGCTAGAAGATTCCTTGTCCAAATTATCGACAGCCTAAATGCATCGTAATTATATCACGGACAAGGAAGAATTCACCTCCATATTTAAATCTGGATGAAATGTTTTATATTCCTTTTTGAATTTTTCAAACTCCTCCGGTGAATAAATTGTCTGATTCAATTCATCTTGTATCTGAAATTTTAACATCATTTTCGACATTATCTTCATTGGATAATAATTTAAATTAATAAAATTAATTTAAATTCTTCAAAGTTTTATTGGATAACAATTTTGATAAATTAAAATAGTTTTATATTGTCAAACTAGTTTTAATAATTTTATTATTTTTTAATTTCATTGGCTAATACTTTAAATACACTAAATCAACTTTTAAATAATATTCTAATTAATTTTAATTCTTTTAAATTTCATTGGCTAATAATTTAAAATCACTAAATAAATTTTTAAATAATATTCTAATAATTTTAATTCTTTTAAATTTCATTGGCTAATATTTTAAATACACTAAATCAACTTTTAAATAATATTCTAATAATTTTAATTCTTTTAAATTTCATTGGCTAATAATTTAAATACACTAAATCAACTTTTAAATAATATTCTAATAATTTTAATTCTTTTAAATTTCATTGCTAATAATTTAAATACACTAAATCAACTTTTAAATAATATTCTAATTAATTTTAATTCTTTTAAATTTATTTTGAACAGTCACTTGAATAAAATAAATTAGATTTTTTAATTTTTAAAGTATTTAAATTAATTTTAATTCTTTTATATTTCATTAGATAATAATTTAAATCATCTAAATTAACTTTAAATTGATAAAGTAAAATATTAAAAAAAAATTAAATTAAAATATTATTTTGAGGATAATTAAATAGAAGAGTAATTCTTGTGATAAAAATATTAAACGAACTTTAATAAAATTATAATAATAAATCTAAATAAGTTTAAAGTTAAATTATGGAATGATTAAATTGCTTGATTGTAAAATTAATTGTTAGTAATGTTTGTAATTTAAAAATATTAAATATTTATTGAATATTTGTGATAAAATTTATGATAAAAATAAACTTTAAATCGTTGTAATAATATTGCATTATTTGTAGTTTTTTTAAAATAAAGTTTGGAATTTATTATTAATTAGTTTTCGTGGGTGTACTCAATTTGAGAAACCAAACCGCTAAAAATTATAAAGTACTTATTATTTAAAATTTAATATTTTTAGATATTAAAATTTGAAACCGTAATTTTTCATATCAATTTTTAGTAACTTCATGAACACAAAGGTTACATATAGCAATTCGACAACATAAAAACTGATGACAACACAAATGAACTGTGTATAAATAATACAGAGTTCAAGCTTATTAGGAATTCCTCACTTTCCAATCTTCATCGGTTTTAAATTTATCAGATTTAGTCCATCTTATGAATTCGGGAAAAGAAATCATTCGGTCATTGTTTGTATCAGCTTCTTTGAAAACTTCTTTGCGCATTCTTAACATTTCATTATACATTTCAACAATGTCGTCATCGGAATTGTTGACCTCATAAACTTTGTTTAACTAAAAACTCTATTTAAAAAACTGAAGGAAAAAACCAGTAAAAAAAGATAATTAAATTATTTTTCGTTTTTAAATCTATTTGACAAACGAATGACTCGTATATTTAAAAAAAAAATTTCTTTAGTAATAAAAATGATTTAAAAAAGAAACCATCATAAAGTATGTTTTCTTTATTCAATAAAATGAATAAATATATAATAAAAAAAATATTGTTTATTAACAATATAAAAATCCTTTAATGCACAAACATATTTCGGCAGAGCCTTTAAAAAATGCCCTGCTTTGTTTATTTGATCAACTATTCGACGTCAAGAGTAAGAAATGATGGAATTGTTCAGTTGAAATAAACTTGAGAAACTTAAGTTATTTTAAATAGTATTTCTTTAATATTATTAATAGTACGAATAAATGAAAACAATTGTAAAAATCATAAATTTAATCAATTTTAATTAATCTAAACAAGACTTTAAGGAAATCTTATTTGTTGTTCCACATCCAAATAAACTATGTTAAAGATGCATCCATAGCAGGGGTCGGCACCCGCGGCTCGCGAGCCACGTGTAACTCTTAAGATGTGAAGCTGAGGCTTTTGAGTTACATACGCAAATATTATTTATTTTATCAAAAAAAAACATTTAAAAATTGTTTTGAATCGGTTAACGAAAATTAGGCGCTGATTCTATCTCTCAGTCACTTGTACTCGACTTTTACCGCACCCCTCCCCGTGATACGAGTCATCAGTGTCGTCAGTCCGTCGGAAGCTCTCGAATGACGGTGTTGTCTGTTGTTTTTATAAGCTTTAATTCGTTTTCGACGCAAGACGATTTGGCGTCTTACCAGTGCTTTGACAGTGACGTATAGTTTGTTGTTTCGAGTAAAGAGTTAGAAACGAATTATACTTTAAAATTTCTGTACACACACACACACACACATATATATATATATATATATATAAAATAATAAAAAACCGAAGTAAAGGTAGGTAACATAATAAGTATTATATTTTTAAAATACATACTATACATATTTTTTCCCAAACTTAAACTAACTACTTTTTTGATGTCAATAAGAATTGTCAAAAAAGAAACTAAGTAATACGGTTGGATTTTACCGCAAAAGTGTTTTTATATATTCAATAGATTACCTATTTTATTATTAATCTATTTTAAAGCTTTTATTATTTAAAAATTAGCGTAAAATAATAATAATAATAATGTGTAAGTACCTATAAATTGTTGTTTAATATCCCTATTTTTGAACTCTTATTTATTTTAATAATTAAATTATTAGAAAATTATTTATTTTATTTAGATAAGTATTTTTAAATGGGAAATATCGTTGTAAAATGTTTTTGGATAAATTATATTTCATTATGCCTAGCTTCTCGTATGTATTTACTTATGTATAAATCTTTATTTTTCAATTTTACAAAGTTCAAAGATTAGCAGACAAGAGGATATCACCGGAGTAAACACACAAAGGATATCACCTCAATCGTAGGATCAAAAAACAATGTACTCTTCTTTTGGTTATCTTGTCGCTCCTACCGCAAAATTTCACTTTTACCCACTGGCCCATTGTGAATATTGTCGGTCATTTATATAGTTGTTTGACTCCCATCAATCTCGATCACATTAGGGAAATGACACAGCAATCACAAGTTTTCCAACACGATTTTGAGATGATCGACCACAATTTCATTTATAACCCACTTAGACTGTCAAGACTCTCAAGTCGTTCATGATTTATGGGCTTTCTATGAATAACTAATGAGATTAATTAATTAATTAATTTGTTTTTCGGCTTTAGACCTTCAAATAATTATTTAATTGATTTAAAATTATTTTATAAGTCTTTAAAATTCAATTTGTCATCGGTTATCACTCCCTCAAAAAATACTGATTTTCACTTTATTTGAATTTTTAATTAGCTCTTAATTAATTTCTTATAATAATAAATTTTTAAATTTCGCATTTTCGTTTTTGTATAACCTCAACAGATCATATGGACCGCATTTCATACAATAAGGAATAATATAATAAATTTACATTTTATTATTTGGCTTAAACTTTTAAATAAATGAAAACCAATAAAATTGAATAAATTATCGCGTCATATAGAAATATTATTATGATATTGTCGAATAATTTTTATATTGGTTTCAAACAATTATCTCAAAAACCACGTTTTTATTAATTTTTGATATAAAGTACTTCCACCATGATGGTACTATATAGAATTTTTAATAGATAAGCATCAGCAGAAAATTACTAAGTGTAATAAAAAAAGAAACAATTTAATAATAACATATTTAAAATTTCTGACAGAAATTTTTAGATAATTAATTTGTCCGTATGTAAACGTTGCGTTACAATAACAATTAAAGAACAAAACTGTTTCAAAATTAGCACATTTAATTAATTTTAGAAATTTTTATTTGTATAAAAGATTCGTAGAGCATGATTGAAAAATATTTTCAGAAATGAAAAATTGCTTATTGTTACTAGCTTTCGTGATAACAGTTACTTGCTCTGATAGAACTGAGATCATTCCAAGCAGGTCATGGCCAGAAATAATAGAATATATCCATTCAATTGTAACAGATCATTATGCAAATATCGAGATTCCGGCAAATATTCAAGTGACAAATGTAACCCAAACTATTCAACTGTCAACAAGTTTGCCGACCAAATGCCGCGAAACATATTTCATTAGAATTTTTCCACTTTATGATCCACCAGCTGTTATTTATGCAGAGAATTGTTTAGATTGTCAACAAGAAACTCAGAAAAAGACATTTAAAATCTTTCAAATAAAAAATTTCAAGCTAAATCAATATTTAGTTGTCGATGAAATATCGCATCAATATATATTCCAGTGCTTAATGGTATAAATGTTTCATCTGATTTAATATTGAAATACATGTTTAGTTATTAGTTTTTGAAAATTCCGATATGAAATTAAATATAATTTTAATGATTATAATTATAGCAATCAATAATACATGCGAATATTTAATCAGCGTTTCTCTTTACTTTCAATTAGATTTTTTAAGTTAATCTCCAATACTTGTATTTGTACATAATAGTTGATGTTGCAGGTTTTCGTTAGGATTGTGCAATATTACAAAATAGTTATATAATAATATAATGATAATTAATATTAGTAAAATTGCATAGTTTTAAAATTTTCTTTATCATATTTTCCGTTTCAATTTTTAGAATAAAAAATCGTTAACACAGATTGGTGATCCTAAAACATATTTATATTTTCTTAATTATAGCAATCAATAATACATGCGAATATTTAATCAGCGTTTCTCTTTACTTTCAATTAGATTTTTTAAGTTAATCTCCAATACTTGTATTTGTACATAATAGTTGATGTTGCAGGTTTTCGTTAGGATTGTGCAATATTACAAAATAGTTATATAATAATATAATGATAATTAATATTAGTAAAATTGCATAGTTTTAAAATTTTCTTTATCATATTTTCCGTTTCAATTTTTAGAATAAAAAATCGTTAACACAGATTGGTGATCCTAAAACATATTTATATTTTCTTAAATAAGATCGCATTAGGTATTAAATACAAATTTAGACTATTTTAGCAATAAAAATTAAAAAATAAAATTAATTTAATGACTATCCGTATTCGTAACATCATTGAGAATGTGCAAAATTTATTTTATTTTATGATAATTTTGATTATATATCTATATATAGAATCACCAATGGTCAAATAATATTGATATAAAAGTTATTTTACAAATTTTCAGCATAATTTTTAAAGTTACTAAAAATATATTGCAGAAAATTCGTATTAAATAAATAAAATATAAAGGAAATTGAAAACGTAAATCGATCAATTGTGAAAAGGATAAAAGATATTATTGATAATTATCAATATTTTATATACATATTATATAATTATCAATATTCAATTATAATTAAATGGAAAATGAATAGTTAACGTGGAAATTAAAAAGCACTAATTATAATCTATAATCATTTTAATTATAAACCTAAACAAATAAAAAATAAAATCAATCAAAGTATTTCAAATTTACTTCAATCTGCATTATAGCTTCTATCTCAGCAATATCTAGGTGGCCATCTTCATTTGTATCTAAAAATTCGTTTTCAAAGATACTAATAAAACATCACTTATAAAATTATATAATATAAAAGGGATAAATATTAGAAAAACCTTTCAAATAAATCAATATTCGACTTCTTTTCTTTTGATTAGACAATTTAAAATGTATTCTTGAAGGAAAAATATCCACCAAAAGTAATGATTTACTACAAACCGTATTAATTGATTTGCTAACAAACATAAATAGCATTGTTACAATCTAATTATAAATATATTTTGCTAGAAAATTCACCGACTTAAAAAATAAATTAAAGAGCATCATTTTATTAATAAAAATATTTTCATTACTATTTTTAATGTGTATTTGTGTTTTTTATTAATAAAATGATGCTGTTTAATTTATTTTTCAATTTGTAAATTTTTCAAGTCGGTGAATTTTCCTCGAACCAAATGTTCTAGTTAGACATATGTGTGTATGTATTTAAGATGACCCATTACCACACAATCCAGTAAACCACCGCTAATCCACATTAATATGCATTTTCGTTCTTGTACTTATTAAGCTAAATGTAATTTCTTAAATTTTATATATATATAGCAACTTTAAATGATTTTCTCATTACCAATACTTGAGAAAAGACTATTTTATTGGTTGATATGAAATGTCCAATAGACTAAGTACCTAACTTTTAATTGGTTGATAAATTAAACTTGGAGAAATATGAGATGCTTTGATCTGAAATACAAAAGGTAAAACCAGACTATATCTGCATCTTTGGGTCTCTGATAAATTGAGACAAAGACATCTGATCTTTAAATTAAAATGGGAGTCCTTCAAAATAGTATTAACAGCCTGATGAAAGAATGTACAAATAGTAGCATTGTACATCCTGACAAACTTTATTTAATTAACTTGTAAATAAAGTAAAATCAAAAGTTCTTTTTAATACTTTCATACTTTCATATTAGAGATTATATAAGCAACTAATATAAACTTTATATTATTATATGTAAATAAACCGTTTCATTTACAAGATAAGAAAAATCTGATAAATTTGGTTGTGAAAACTTTTGAATTCTAAGAGAAAGCATTCAAATATAGTGTCGGAAGAGTTGCAAAGCTGGGTGATGAAATCCGAAGATAGCATCGGTAATTCCCGCAGATAAAACCAACATGAAAATGGAAGCTCATGGACTTTTTCAAGTTGAAAGGATTATCTGTGACATGAACATTAAATTGTGTGATCAAACTGGTTATATTTAATAAATGTTTAAATAATAATAATAATAATAATAATAATAATAATAATAATAATAATAATAAATTCAGGTAAGAATCCCAAATTACTTTTCAAATGCAAATAATATTTTTGCTCAAATGGATGCTTCATTTGAGATGTCTAAAAACAAGTAACATCGGAACAAAATATTTCTATTTATTAATAAATTTGCCACCGGACGTGGCAAGGACCCAGAATGCAGCTCCTCATACGACAAACTAAAGTAGGCCATCATCAAGAAAACAACTCCTAAAGAAACTCAAGAAATGTATTTTCTTATGCAGAAAAAAAGTGTCAACAGTTTTGAGTGAAATAATCAATCATCACAAAATAATTTCAACAACGATCAACGTAGAAGACTCAAATCTGATCAAATATCCATTTCTCCTGAAATTATCAGTAAACTGTCGTCATCACTTAATAAACCACAGTAAACATTCGCTTTCGGGTTTAGCATAATTAGCTGATTTCCACTATGATATAGAAGCACAAACCCAAAAGATTCACCCAATCGATACAGCGAAAGACCAAGATAGAAACTGCAAGTTGAAATTAATACTAGGGAGAATCGACAAAGAAACAATGTCTCAAATCAGAAACCAACAAGACCGAAAATTTGAGAATGCATTAAAAGTATTCAAAATCATGCAGATAGGAAAGATCGACGGAAAATGATCAAGGACCTCAATGAAACCAACAGTAAAGGTCCTTGGAATTACGAAAGCGGGAGATCTGACTTATAAATTTTTGACTGACTCTGGAGCAGACATAACTGTATACCGGACTCGTATGTGCTTTATCGGAAGATTCAATCAAAAACAGGCCTCTCGTGTTTAAGATAAATAAAAAGAATAACTATGTTTATACGATTACATTTTTATTGAACTGGGACAATTCAATTCTATATTTCATTATCGATTGTGTTTCATCAAATCTTATTATATTTGTAGAACTAATAACTTTTTACCGTAGTTAAAATGAGAGTTTTAAATAAAATATTGTTAAGTATGTTTAAATATCTCAAGAAAATACAATAATGAAATTAAACTTCTTAGAATGATAATATAAAATTTACAACAATATTTACCATGAAGTCTAAAAAATGTAACAGGATTGAAAGAATTTGGATCTAATTTATCTTCTTTTTCCCAAACCTCTTTTAACTGTTCCTCGGTACCCTATAAAAAAAAATTAGATTACTTACTTGCCACTCAAGTCAATACCGGATAATGAATAGCAGGATGGCTTTTATGTCTTTTCTCTGAGGCTGCATCCAATAATCTTTGTTTGTCTCGCATTTCTTTCGATTTAATCTTTGATAACCGTAATTTTCGTTTTATTTCTTTTTCCATTTGATAACGACGATATTCTTCTTCAGCTTTGGCATCTAATTTATTTGCGATTTCTACTGTCTTTATGAAATATCTCAGTATGTTCATAGAAAATTAATCTCTCGCCTTCGATATTAATCGACGAAGATCTTCCTCCTCAAATTTTAGATCATTATGAATATTTATATGATCTTTATCGATTCTACTTAACGAGAAATTGCTCGATTTCTGGAGTTTTTCTAGTCTTGCTTCCATTTTATTTAATCTGTTTAATTCAATTCGTTTAATTTCATCAAGTTTTGTACGGACATGATGAGAAACCAAATCAAAATGGTTGACGACACTCATGATCTAAATTGAAATGAAAACAAATTATTCATTTCAATGCCTTGATTGCAAAAATATAAAGGTGATCAATCAATGTTGACTATAAACCGACCAATTCGTGTAAATTCGATCATAAAAATGGATAGAGATTTTGATTAAATTTTGTGAATCTACCTTTTCGGATGAGAAAGCCAGATTTTGATTATTGGAAAATTCAATAGCTTAAAATTACTACTGAAAATTTAGAATTTTAAATATCACAAAAACACACACATATATATATATATATATATATATATATATATATATATATATATATATATATATATATATATATATATATATATATATATATATATATATATGAGGTTTTTAATTATGTTTATAATATATGTTCATAGTGTATTACATTTATTAACAATATTTCCAATTCCTAAATTTACTATATAAACATCATTATTGATGAAAAGAAGGTTAAAAGCGATGAATTTTAATTAGCTGTCGCAATATATAATAAAATCTATTAATATTATCTGAAGAACGAAAATTCAATCGTACATAACTGATAAATTCTCAAATGTATCCTCGAATTTGGGGTTTAAAATATTTTCAAAAGCTGAATAATAGAGACATTTATTGATATGAAAATACAACATGACCAACTTTAATCTGATTCAAACAGAAAAATGTGAACACTACCAGATGGATGCACACACGAATATAAGTAACACATAATGTTTAAACTACGGGACTAATACATCTTGAATAATTCACATCCAATAAAATTATAATATTGTACACATTTTTGGCTTAATTACGATTCGTTGTAATATTCCATCTAAACTATTGTCATTTGCTTGTCATCCTATCGCCCTGGGTGGCAATATCAATTTAGATAGTGTTTATAAACATCGGGTGTTCAAATTGGACATATTTTATAATATAAACCGCCATATCTTATCTTTTGAATCAAATATTTATTTTTTGTTTTCTAATTGCAACTTTTCATTAAATTTATAATGTATTGAATATAAAAAATGTAAGATATTATTTTAATATTTAATAAAAATATTCTTATATTAAATTTTGTCCGATTTTTTTCAAAAAACAAGGTTGGCCATCATTGAACTTTATATAGCCATGAATTTAAAAAGTTAGAGTGAAAATCGCTCTGGTGTATTAACTCATCAAACATCAAAATTGTCATGCGAGAGTATCAAACAAATTATCTACTTGCAGCAAATTTAATTTGAAAATGATTTATAAGCCTTGTAAAGTGTGTAGAAAATATATTGTCATTTTCGGAAAAAAATAAATTGCATTAAATATACTTTGAAAATTATAACAATTAATGACATATATTGAATATAATATAATGTATAAATGCCATGAGAATTGTCATTCCTGATATTAATGATAAATAAGGAACTCAAACTTCGATTATTAATAAGTTCAACCCATTGAATTTATAGTACTGATCAGTAATAAATAATAAATTAAAAGTTTTATTCTTATTTACATATATGTTGTATATGAATTTTTGCTAATTTATTGTGGCTATTTCCGAAAACACCATCAAAACCAAAAAGTTGATAAATCTTCCACAATAGAGGATGACAAACTGAAAATGAAATTTTTTACTGTGATTTTAGTCTTTGAGCTTCGACGCTCGGATTCATTATATAAGATAATCCAAAAGTTCACCACAAAATTATGAATAAAATGAAAACATGTTAACCTTTTTTGTTTGTTCTCCCATACATGTAATAAATATGAAACCATGCATCCATAATAACATAATAGTAAAACAGTCGATTTCATTCTATTGCATTTTTGTAGTGTGTTGAAATTTTTCACATTAGAATCCTATAATAAAATTTATTTGATATTTGGTCATTTTACGTTACCATTTTAAATTTTATAAGTTTTATTTAATAATTTAAATGCAATTTAATATATATTTTTAACAAAAATTTCCAAATTATTTAGACATGAAATGGTTAGAAGATAGGCAAGTATTAAGGGTTTTGAAATTGAAATATTATATTGTAGGGAATAACAAATAGAGAATAAACATTCATGTAGATGGATCAAGTAACTATGGGCGACAATCGAACTTGAGAACCTCAAAAAATGATTTTAATTAAAAAAATTAAAAAACATTTTGGTTTTATTGAACGCGATAATTTTTTTTAATCACAAGTTTGATGTCGTTTTGTATGAGAGTAATTCTACGGTGATAAAATTTATTTTTCTGACCAAGTTAGAATCATATTATAAAGGTAGTATCCAAGGGTAACAAGATTTTCAACCGACAGACAAGTTGTTTTTTAATTATAGAAAATATAAGTAACAAGTAAAATACCAATAGATACACAACCATGGAACACAATACATGTAGACAATTACAATAGGAAAGAATTTTTTTTGTAATTTTAGTGGGTCAAATACATAAAGATGTATTAGTTACGAGAATCTGACTGTATGCCACTAATCAGTGTATGCTAAGAATCAGGTAGTGTAATAATTTTTCTGTTTATATAATTTTTGATTTACAAATTGTTCCTTTCGTATATATTGAGAATCTATTTGGCTGAGAACTAACATTATGTCCTCACCAACTTAGAGAGCTCATTTCATAAGAATATTGTGGTCATTAAAAGTTTGTTCGGAAGAATAATGAGAGGAACTTATGTCGAATCAGCTCTGAAAATCGTAGCTTTCTAAGGGACAGTTTCTGGACTTGATATGCTTAAGTTTAACGTTAGTGTAGCACGTAATTCGACTAAATTATTCTCATTATTATTGCTTGAAGATAATAAAATGTACAATAATAAAACTGGAATTAACGTCTCTTTTGAGATATTTGATGTAATTAGATCAAGTTTTGTTAATCGACTTAGATCTATATTTTTTATTGAATCAGGAATCTACTTAATGTATTGATGGCATACAATTCATTACATGAGAAATAATAAAAGATTAACACATCATAAACAACCACTTTTGCACAGTGATGTACCCCAGTACTAAAAGACATTCACATACGTTTAACTTTAAGTACAGCGGAACAAACTAACATAAATAAATGCAATACGGGCAAGAGAGGTCATCATTTATAAAATATCATCCGAAGTGAAAGGATTTAACATATTTTTAATAATTTAGAATGTCATTATTGCAATTTACTTTTTTATCTTCATTTCTCCAACAGAATCTGCTTGTAACAAAAATAGATTATAAAGAAAAGTTTTCTTTGAATTGAAAAATTAATTAAGGATATAGTTGACAATTATGATTCAATGAAATTATTATTTTTTAATTTTACGACTATGACAAATTACCTTCGAGATATCAAAAATTGTGCTTTTAACTTCATAAATTTTTCGTATTCTTTTTTACTGTTCTAATTTTTTTATAATATATGACCTTCATCAGTTTCCAAAATTCATAATGACAATCCTCATTTAATTTAATTTTTAAAATAGTTCAATTGATCAGAATTACAATTAGAGTTTAAAAACAGTGGCGTAACTGGGTCTTCGACGCCCTTGACTAATTTATTTTTGGCGCTCTTAACAAATTGATAAAATTTCAGCTTTGTGACTTTTTCAATTGTTCGAAAAAATAATTGAATTTCTCTTATTTATTTATGAAAATAATTACGTAGTCTGACAGTGGCAGTCATACAACGTGGATATCAAAAATGCAAAAGACAGGAACAATACGAATTTACAGTATATTATTTACTAAATAATACAAAATAAATTGGTAGATAAAACTTGATATTGTTACGTTAATACAGACTACAGCAATACTTGAAGTATCATGTAGTATAAATAAAAACAATAGTGATAACTCCTACATAAAGATAGAAATTCACAATTAAAAGTAAATTTAAGTAACACCACATTGATACACTACTAGTTCTAAATCAAAGGCTCAAAGCTTAACTTTTCTTGCTTTAATGTTTGCAAATGAAACAAATATAATAAAAAAATTATAATGGTTTTCAATGAAATATATTTAAATATAATTAATTATTAGTTTTTTGTTATCGAGGATAAAAATGAAATATCTATTTAAATAGTTTTTAGGTAATTTTTAAATATTTTTTAAATAAATATTTAAATATTTTTAAATAAGTGTTTTTTAAAAAAAATTTCTCTTACTAACACATTAAAAGACATGTTATTCCAAGGCAATTTTAAATATTTTCAAATAAATGTTTTTTAAAAATATTTCTCCTTACTAACACATTAAAAGACATGTTATTCCCAGGCAATTTTATATATTTTTTGATAAATTTTAATCATTTTTAAATATTTTTAAAATAAATTTTAAATATTCCTAAATAAATGTTAAATATTTTTTAAATAAATTTTAAATATTACTTTTAAATAACTTTTAAAAATTTTTTAAATATGTTTAAATAATGTTAAACTAATTTTTAAATATTTTTTAATAATATTTAAATATTTTTAAATAATTGATGATTTTTATTTACAAATACAGGTAGTCCCCGACTTACGACCAATTTTTTTTCAATTTTTTCATAGAAAATGAATAAAATAGTTTCGTAGTCTTCCCTATAAAATTTGTTAAAAAAACACCCAATGTACAAGATTCGATTTATTTAAGCATAAATAATACGTTTGTTTTAGTGAATAATTTTAATCATCCCAAAAATGGCTGGAACTAGTAAAACTAATAAAAGCAAAAGAAGTGTTATAGACTTGGAAACTAAACATAAAATAATATTACAATTTGAAAGTAGTAAAAAAGTAAAAGATATAGCATATGATCTTAAACTGTCTCATTCGACAATATCTACAATTTTAAAAGATAAAAAACGAATTTTGGAAGCTGTCAAAGAATCGACATCTATGAATTCTACAATAATAACAAAAAAAAGACAAGGTCCCATACATGATATGGAAAAACTGTTAGTAATTTGGATGGAGGATTTGATTCAAAAACGAATTCCTTTAAGTCTCGCAACTATACAAACCAAAGCATGCAGTCTTTTCAATGTGTTAAAATCAAAAGAAGGAGAAAGATATGATCAGACTTTTACTGCAAGCCATGGTTGGTTTCAAAGATTCAAGAAGAGAGCTAATTATCAAAATCTAAAAATTAGTGGAGAGGCAACTAGTGCTGATCATATAGCTGCTGAGGAATTTGTTGTTAAATTCAACGAGTTTTTAGAAGAAAACAATTATACAAAGGAACAAATATTTAATGTGGAAGAGACCGGTCTGTATTGGAAGAGGATGCCTGAACGTACGTATATTCATAAGGAGGAAAAAAGTATGCCAGGGTTTAAGGCTTTTAAGGACCGTATAACAGTTTTATTAGGCGGAAATATTGCTGGTTATAAATTGAAACCTTTTGTTGTACATCGCTCGAAAAATCCAAGAGCATTTAAAGGAGTAAAACGTAATATGTTACCAGTGCATTACAACTCTAATAAAAGTGCTTGGATGACACAATTACTTTTTGAAGACTGGTTTATGAACGTATTTGCAACTGAAGTAAAAAAATATTGTAATCAGCATAAAATTCCATTTAGAATACTTTTGCTACTGGATAATGCTCCTGAACATCCGCCACACCTAGGCGACTTACACCCGAACATCCAAATTATGTATCTGCCTCCGAATACTACGAGCATTTTGCAGCCCATGGATCAGGGTGCTATAGCTACATTTAAGGCCCATTATTTAAAAATTACATTCACTCAAGCAATTATGGCTATTGAAGAGGGGATTACTTTAAAAGAATTTTGGTCGAAGTTTAATATTCTTCAAGGAATTATAAATTTAGCAAGCGGATGGAAAGAAGTCAAGGCTTCTTGTATGAGCGGAATATGGAAAAAACTAACAAAAATATTTGAAGAATCTATAAGTTCGTCGATCGAAAAAGAAGTTGACAGTGAAGATATTAACCAACTTATTGCACACCAATTGGATGACCTAGCGAATGAAGATTTATTGGAATTTGAAGCACAATGTGTTGGAGAAAACGTTGATAAAGGCAAATCGGATGAAGAAAGTCCACAAAAAAAATTTTTAGTAAAAGAAATGAGTGATGCTTTTCACCAAATTAATAAGGGAATGCGTAAATTACAACAAATCGATGTAAATGAAGAACGATTCTCAGAAGTAAATAAGCTGATTCAGAAAAATTTGGCTTGTTATTATGAAATTTACCGGGAAATGAAACCTCAAACTGTTCAGACGACATTAGACAGGTTTGTTAAGAAAACTAGGATTGGATATTCTGTTTCTGAAGACAATGCAATGGATTGCTCTCTAGTAATAAGTAAACATGATGACGACATGAAAATAACGCTAAGTTGAATAAAATGTTTTTGTTTAATTATATATATTTCTTATTATGTATTTTTGTTTTGTTACATATATAATATGTGTTATTAGTACACATTTAATATATATTTTTGGGTTATTATTTCATTTTATAAATTTTAATAAAGTTTTCATTATATGAATTTTCGGTAGTTTTCTTTATTTTTCTTTAGTTATTCATGATGAAACTCGACTTACGACTTAATCGACTTACGACCGATGACTAGGAACCTATCTCGGTCGTAAGTCGGGGACTACCTGTATACCTATTACCATGCTCTATTAACTAATTATTTGATGCATATTGTTTATAAGTTAAATAATTTGTTTCTCAACAATTGGTTGATCTAACTTCATATTGGTTATTGAAATACTATAATTAATTGAAATACATAAGTTTTGTTGTAAAATCGATAAATATTTTGTCTATTTTGTAGATTTAATGAAAACACAGATTTTTAAAATTCTAGTTGCTTTTTGAATTCTGCTGTGTTTCACACTATTATTAGAATGAAATAAAAGAAATTGCTACAGATGGGTTTCATAGCATTTGCAAAGAAGAGATAAAAGTATTTTTAGAGTTATATTTTTTATGGTTATGGTGTGAGAATAGCTTTACCTGTGTCAATTAATTAATGTAAAATACCTTGATATTTTTAATTCATGTGATTAAGTTTGTTTCAATATTTGGAATTTGGATTGATAATATAATGCAATTTACATTTAATAATTATGTACCAAATTTTTATATGTAATAAGCATTATATAAACACAAAAAATACTTACTAGTTAAAAAGGTACAGTTTTAACTTTATAATATAATATTTTCTACAAAATTTTGTAGGTACAGTTTTAACTTTATAATATAATATTTTCTACAAAATTTTGTAGGTACAGTTTTAACTTTATAATATAATATTTTCTACAAAATTTTGTAGGTACAGTTTTAACTTTATAATATAATATTTTCTACAAAATTTTGTAGGTACAGTTTTAACTTTATAATATAATATTTTCTACAAAATTTTTGTCAAATTTTGTAGAAAAAATATTGTCACTTATAAAGAAATCAGAGGTGAAAAACAAAAAGTTTTTATAATAATAATAATAATTTATGCATATGCATCTTATAAATATCAAATAAATAGCCGTGAACATTAATTATTTATCCAACAATCTTTTGTTTATTCAAATTACAGACTTATTATTAAAAAGAAGAATATTTGAAATTTGTAAAATAAATATTGATTATTTATATTCTTGTCAGTGCATCAACGCCAAAACATAAATTTGAACTCGAAGACTATAATCAGCTTTCATAAGCTACCACGACACTCGTCAAATTACAACGTTGAAAACCAAATGTAGTCGTATGCGATTAATGTCGCAAATAATAAATCACTTAAATTGTTATTAAAGAGGTTTATTAGAAAAATCGCGAAAAAGTGAAAAAACTTTTAACTATATATCATATTTGTGTGTATATTATAATTCTGTAGATTCTAACAAACCTCTCATTTATCGAATTTTCTATTCCATATTTTAATTATGGATTTTTCTAGTAGTTATTTCTTATTTTACATTATAAGATTTATTTTAAGATTTAAAACTAATTCATTTTCTTACAGTTATAGGTCATATCTATGAATGGGAATTATACTCTAACACCAGAATTAAGCGATCTAAAGACACAAGCACAAAAAGTTGAATGTTGTGAACTCAAGAACACAAATTAAAAATAAATCAAAAATCTTGAATAGTATTAGGAAAATAAATAATCACATATAACTTAAAATAACATCCATTATAGTTGTTCAATCCTGATGAACAGGAAATGGAGTTTTTTTGCACCTGTATGCGCTATGGGTATTTAGTTGGTATGGATTTGTGTGGAATCACAGGCGCGAGTAGTTTTTAGATTACGATATTTTTTCATAGGATTATTTTTTATTCTAAGTTGTTTTGGAATTCATTATTTTAAGTTTGAACTAATCAAGTTATTTTAACTGTCAGTTTTTATGATATTTTGAATAGTCGAATTTAAGGATTTTTCATAGAACATTTTTTCATGGATTTATGGGTTTTGTTTGAACGCTTGTGATTTGGCGTTTTTTTGAAAATATTTTTCTATCGGAAATGAAAGAATCAAACATGTTCGAGGTGAAAACAATAGAGCAAAAATTATCTTAGTTTCGGAGAAAATATAAAAGAAAAAATGGAAAGAATAAATAATTGAAAAATTTATTGATAATCAAAAGTTTCTCAATAAATATTGAATACAAATTTATTAAAGCAATATTATAAAGAATAAAATGTTATTTTATATTAATAATAATGGTATAGACCTTATTACGCTGGGATGAGTCTCGCAGACTCATTTCCACTTCGTTCATTTATTTGCCTCACAACATATATTTCTGTAAGCCTATAACAGTCACCATTAATTTAAAATAAATGTGGAAATATGATTAACACCAGTAAATCTACTAATATCAATTATGAGTCTATGACAAATTCCAAAGAATAATTGAACAGTGTAAAAAGACATGAACATGCAAGCCGGTTAATCAACCCATTTGCATCATTTGACGAAATAATCAACAAACAATGATTGTTGCTTATCATCAAGAGCAGAATAATTCGCGATAATTTTAATAGCTCTAACATTATTTTTTAATTAAAAGGACGTTTAGTTAAGCGTATGTGATTTTTGAAATACATCGCGTGTTTAGAGTGATGATAAAAATGGGTTATAGAGACAGTCTAATGGGTAAAGTAAGAGTACATCAAGAAGCTAAGAGAATAGTGTGATTAAGCAAAAATAATTATGAGGTACAAATACAGATTCAACATTTTAAACTGCTCGTTTGCGAATGAGATAACGATCTCAGCCGAATATAGCGACTGTCATTTAATTACCAATGCACTGCAAATTATCTTTTACAAGATAATCGATCTTTTCTAAATCACCAAATGTAATACATATCATGAAACCACATGTTATAGTCAAACACTCTTACAATCTAGTAAAGAAAATCGTCACAAACCTCAAATTGCTGAGCAAGTAAATCCAGCATTAAGAGTTATTCAACTTGTTATAATGAAATTCAGTTTATAAAATTAAATTTCAGGTCATTTCAACTTTCAAAATCTATTATATTAGGACAATATCGATGAAAACTACTATCTAATATCGAAAATGCATATTTTTAATTTTGTCAATATGACAAAATGGTTTTTATTTAACCTGGAAGTATTTTTCAAGCTTCATTCAGTTGTTTAGTTTCAATGATTCTTGATTTTATGAGACAACCTGACCACCAAATAGAAATGCGCATAAAACTGTTATAATAAATCACGAATACTGATATACCAATGGGCTAACAGTTCTGATGAAGTAAGAATGTTAATTAGTGAAAGATTATTACAATTGCGTGAAATTGTTCATAAAATAAGTTTTATCGCTTCTAAATTTGTCGATATCACTAACAAATAACCTGCATCCCGTCGGTGTTAAAACTTTTGTCACTAACCTTTATCGGTACCTTTTATCATGATAACCCGGCAAAGGACAAGAATTTTAAGGACAAATAAATATGAGTAATATCTTATTTTAAAATAACGACTTACATTCTATATATTTCTTATTTCTGTGATCTGAGTACTTTTGGTTCATATGTTTTACTAATATCTATCACTTTCGAATCTGACTTCGATTTGTTCTTAGAATCCGAAAATAACACTTCAATTCAAATTTTAACAATTTAGAAAATTCAACTGACAGATAAAAAAATTAAATAAAAATATTTATATTAAGTCTATTAACTGTGGAATTTAGTTTTAAAAATCAATTTCTAGCCCAGTAATTAAAATTAACCAATGAGGGGTATCAAAAACAAAAAAAAGATTAAGTAGATGTAAAAGATTATTAGATTTGATAAAAACCGAAAATTTGCGTTTTTACATAACTAATGTACTCGTTACACAGGTTTAAAAATAATTTAATGAGAATTAGACTAAAATATATATTCATATTAATCGACTTGTTTAACTTATTTGCTGCAACGCCCATAAATATATGTATTTCAAAATATGCTTTTATATATATACATTAATGTTTTACGGTTTAAAAATTGTGTTTTTTCCGTTTATATGCGTTATAAACTGTTTGAAAAACACAGGCGATCTTGTCGGACGTGCTTATTTTTTCCAATTATATTGAAAAAGCCCACAATGTGGCTGGAATAGCTTCTGGCTATGCAGAAGCTGATTTACGCACGGGAGCAGAGGGCGCGCAGCCCGGGCCCCGACATCTAGGGGGGCCCCGCAAAATCTAATTTTTCACTTTTTTTAATGACAAGTTGGGTTAGGTCTTTTATTTATTCCTTAAAAAACCAATTGAACCATTATCAAAAATTATCAGATGAAAAAAAAACTAATTGATATTTTTAGTGCTAAAAAATTTTAAAATTCAGACATTAAAATTTTTATTGCTTTCTCGTATATCATGTCTCATGTATCCTTTTCTCTTCTCCTTACTAACACATTAAGAGACATTTTATTTCCAAGCAAAAACAAATCAGTTTAATGGCATATCTATGTATGTATAAGACATCGAGGTCAGTGCTAATATAACTAATGCTAATTATAAAATTATAATCCTGACAGTACAACAATTAGATATAATAATTAAATCTCTTGTGAGGCTTCCTGGAACCCCATGGTCTCTTGTCGCTGATTTAGAGGTTTTGCTGCGACCCGGCCCAGAATGATGTTTAACTTCATTTCGTCACTTGGATCAGCGTGGATAAGTGACGCCGGCGATTCTTATTTGTTAAATTTAGGGTGCATTTTGGCCACGATGGCGATTGCTTCTTCCAAAACCTTTGACGCATTTGAGATAATCACTGCACCGTCAGCCAAACGACATTCACAGAGTCATCTTCTTGCTGGGTGGTGTTTTTTACATGTTCTCGGTGTCTTGTCTGAATAGGCCGGTTCTTTATCGTAAACATGGATTACTGGAACCAGGTTTAATTCCATGGCAAGATTTTGGCTGGGCAATCGTTTTTTCAACTCTACTTTGATGAACGAAGCCACTAGCACCGTGCTTTGATCGTTGATTATAAGATCTTCTGGGCCCGGCATCTAGTTAACGGATGAATTTGCTGTTAGAAGTTTTAGATCTTTTCTGGGGCGAACCAAGTGTCCAGTGTGAGTTCGTGTTTGACCCGATATGCAATACACCAATATTTGTAATAACAATGCAATATAACCGCAATATCAATGCATGATTTTGATTGGTTAAAGACATGCATTTGTGTGCAATAGTTGTATAAATAATATGTGTGTATGGTGTATGTGGATTGAATCTAAGTAATTTTCTAATCTTTACTCAAATTTGATTGGTCGATGTGTGTATTTATTTAGTATATAAACAAAAGGTTTTCATATGATCATCATAATTTACAAAGTCAACAAAATATTATATATATTACTAACCTTTCTCTTAGTGAACCAATATAATTTATTTTGTGTGGCCGAAAGCCACAAAAATTTTAATTATTATAAGTCTGTTAGAGCATCCTATTTCAAAATAAATTATGATAACTGATTGGGTTATGCATGTCATGAATGTCTTACTATTACGGCAGGTAGATGGTCAATGTTTGTAAGACAACATGGGCATCATCTAAGGTGATTTGGTGAAACGAAGAATAATATGATTGCTAGGAGTAGCAATATTTATACCATAAACAATTATTAAATTTCATTTTTCAGTACTAGAAAGAATGTCAAACCCCCAAGAATTTAAGAAAAATAAATATATTACAAGTAAGACTTTGATAATCTTTAATAATTATTGATTTAAAATGTAGGTAAATAGCAAGCTGGTACATCTAAACGAAAACCTAGATCTAGCAAAAGTGGAATAACAGAAAAGCGAAATTATATCCGTTGTGAGTGATGTGTCTCAAAATTATTCACCAGAAATATATGTACCAGATAGTCTCATCAAAAAATTGAACGCTAATATTGAACGAATAAGAACAGTTAAAGTTCAATTTGGACTATGTGCTGAGTTTACCAAAGAAGATAGTGAGCTCAAGCAATGGTGTTTATCAAATAAAGCAGGAATAATGTCATCATCACTTATTGAATATTGAATTGAAAAGTTAAAGGATAAGTTGGAGAAATACACTCAACTGAGTAGTGGATGGAGAATACATCGAATATTGAAGGTTACAATGATTGTGACTAAAATATCAAATATAATACATGTATCTGGTGAGTTTCCAAATATTTTAATATATATAAATTAAATTATTTTACAGGTTCGAGTTACATAAAAAGTCAAAATATCTAAGCAAATGTCAAGCTTTAATTCATGTTCAAAACAATGATCAATTCTGCTTTTTATATAGCATATTAGCAGTACTACGTTATGATAATATACTTCGTGATAGAGAAAGAATTATGAAATATAACTTAAAAGGTAATATATATTTATATAATGAAATAATATTATTTTATTTTAGATTTAAATTGAAAATCTGATTGATTGGTTTCCAATGAAACTGGTCAACATTTGTCAATTTGAATCAATGAACCCAAATATTGCAATCAACGTACTTCAATATAATAGGAATCCGATGAAACAAAAGTATAATGATATTTTCAAGAATCCGCTTGTTGACTTGGCATATAGAAGTACTTCAACCGGCTTTCAGATATATCTCTTATTGATTGAAGAAGTTAATATTTATTTAGATTATTAACATATTAACTTAATTTTAGAATCAAATTATCACTATTTGGCGGTAGCTAATCTCGATCGATTGCCTTATTATTAAAATAAAGTGGGAGGAATCAGAATTCAATCAGATTGGTGTCATGTGTGTCTTCGTGGTTTTCAAAAACAGCTTGATTTTGAAAGACATGGGTCTTTGTTAGAAAAATGTGGAGTGTACAACATTATACTCCATGCCAGAGAATAAATATTTTGAATTTAGACAGGAGTAAAACTATAAAACAACAATTTGTTTTCTGTGCAGACTTTGAATCGATATTACCTCCAGATGATAAATATTTCCAAAAACAAACCGATTGCAGCTGAATTTGTACTTATTCGTCGGGAAATTTCAATCCGGAATAAAACATTTGTTGGTGAGAATTGTATCATTCAGTTCATGCAGGCGTGGATTGATAAAGCCGAGGAAATAGTTTACTCCTGTTGGAGTTTAAATGGCTTGAAGATCAGACTGAAATGGATAATATTATCAAAAGATGTGTGGCGGAGATGAGTTTGATGGAGATCGTGGTTATGTTCTAGAGGTAGACATTGTGATTCCTGACCACATACAAGATAAATTGGATGATTTGCCCATTGCATCTGAACTTAGTTATCCACCTGGGAGTAAAGTCGAGAAGCTTTATTAACAAATGAACAAAAGACCAATTATGTGATTAATGGTAGGGTTTTGACTGAGTGGTTGAGCTACGGTGTAGTAGTTTCAAAAGTCAATCGTGTCGTAGAGTTTAAGCAGTTAGCCATTTTCAAAACGTTTATCGATTACAGTATCAAAATGAGAGCAGCTAGTACAGATCCTTATCAACGAGAATATTATAAGTTAAAGAACAATAATTTATACGGAAAAACCATTGAAAATCTGAAGAAACGAATAAATTTCAGATTATGCAGCAACAGCAAAACACTGATAACTTACTGCAGTAATCCTATGTTCCAGTGTATTATTATGATTGTATATTGGCCAAACCATACTTGATTTATCCAAACTTCGCATGTATCAATTTCAATACAAAGAATTATAGAGTTATAGAGAGGAATTCAATTTCCAAATCAATATCGTAGCCAGTGACACTGACTGATTTTTCTTAGAGTGTAAAAATGTAAACTTACGCTCACAAATGTATCCAAAAAAATATTGCTGACGAGCTTCTAGATACTTCAAATTATCCGGTTACCTATCCATTGTTCTCAAATAAAATGTGTTCTGTAATCGAAAGTGAAAGATGAAAATAAAGGAGCTCAATATAAAGAATGGGTGTTCCTCGAACAAAGTGCTACTCGCTATAAGATAATAAAGATACTTTAAAAGCCAAAGGAATATGCATTATAAATTCAAATCTTACACATGAAAATTACAAAAAAGTAAATACTTATGATGGAATAGTGAGCATCCCTTAAAAGAGAATAGGAAGCATCTACCATCAATTGTATACTTTTAAAACAGAAAATCGAACCCTACAATGTTTGGATGATAAAAGATTTAGGTTCAATTGTAATGAAAGTTATGCTTACGGACACTATAAGATTTGATTTATACGTGTCACAACTGTTCCATCAAGAAATAAATCTTAATTCAAATCACCAAATCCTATTAACAATTAAACAAATGTGTATCTATTGTGTATATTCAAATAAATATAGAGAAAAATAAAATGGTGAATGGAGAGCATGGGGGGATTACAGAACACTAAACAACATTATTGTACCCGACAAATACCGCGATTCTAATAATAAATGATATTATCAACAGAATACACAATCCAAACTTCTTCAGAAAAATTGATTTGTAAAAGGCAAACCATCAAATACTAGTCGAGGAATAACATATAAAAACGACAACAATAATCACACCAATCGGTCTATACAAATACAATAGGTTGCTTTTAGGTCTTAAAAACGCAGCTGCAACTTTACAAAGGTTTATGGATCAAATACTTCGAAATCACAAAAACACAGTAGCATATTTAGAAGACATTTTAATCGCACCAACAAACAAAACTGAGCACATACAAGACATTAAAGAAGTCCTAAAAACACTGAACAGAGACAACACCAAAAAATATAGTGATTGTTTCCAATCACAAAAGATATCGAAACAACAAAAATAGCACACACTAACAAACTGATTTTGAACAACAAATAAGGAAAAGATAACACAAATACATTTGAGATGTAAATATATTTCACTTTTATGTTTTTAATCTATTGTGCCAAGAGGCAATTAAAAACAAAAAAAGTTTTATTATAAACGCTAACCTCCGTTTTTAACGGGGGAAGTTATGTGATATTCTTCTGTATTAATTTTTTGTGTTGTTTTTGTGGTGAATGTTGTATTTGTTTTTATTTTATTTTTTGTAAGCTCTATAATTCATAAAAAAGAATATTAAATGAAAAATAGAATAAATAAAAAAATCAATACCCAATAACAAATAATCAAAAACGAAAAATCTCCAACACAATAAGATTTGGAATTTAACAAAAGAACAACAGGAAATTCACCAAATAAATTAAAAAAAGAAAATTCAATCCAAACCAAATCAACTCCATATCGTATCCTTGGACTTTATTTTCTTACTCCTAGTCAAACTAACTGGTAATTTTACATTTAATTGTTAACACGTTTTATTGTTAATTTGTTATGTAATAATTTATTTTTCATTTGACAATAAAAATATACATTTTACATAACAAGCCTCTCAGCTGTCCCGAGTATCAAAAAATATTTTTATCAGATTCTTGTAATATATTTTGTTAAAGACAACGGACTTGGATTCGACGAGATTATAAAATTTTGGACTCAGACTCGTCGAGTTTTAAAAACCCGAGTTTTTAGAAACCCTATAAGGTTTCCATTCACTTCAGTCACTATTTCATCGTTATACACCATATTCATCATCTGATTCAAATTTTGACATCACTCTGCTTAATTTTTGTATCATTTATTCTCAATCTTCTCTTTAAAGTTTATACTCATCTCGCAGAGCATGTGTGACATAGGTACTCTTTGGTATTTCATCTTGAAATCAGATTGTCTTCTTTAAAATTGGTCTTCCAAATCTTTATGATTTTTTTTGGTCATGAATTGTATTTGTATTGTTTTTGTATTTGTATTTGTATAATTGTATTGTGCTGCGGAGGAGATGCCGATGTTGACCTGGTTCTTCAAAAACAGTTTCTGTTAATATCATTCAATATCATTCGTCCTTCTACCGTTTTTAAACCAACATTGATTTGAATAATAGCCAACTTTCTTGTAATAATCTCATACAATACTGTTTGATTTCCCGTTTCCCCGAATACTAAAAGTGGCTTTATTATTTTCAAATTTGTTACCTAATCTTGGAGATACATTGGTATTCTGCATCATTTTCTTTGACTCCTATCGATTTTGAGTTAGACTCATTGACCTTTCTAGCTTCTCAAAATTGACGGCAAATACATCTGAAGTCCTGGCACCTTTTAAATACAATTCTATTTTCATTGCTTTCTTTACCAATTCATCAAAATTTGCAAAATCCACATAACATAATGTCTTTTTAATTTCAGGATAAACTCCGGTTATGAATTGATCTTGGAGTAATCCTTTCACCTGCTTTACCATCTCATGTTCAGGTTTTGCTTCGAATGCTTTGTCAGCTAAAGTTGTTAAATGATATGTGAACTCAATCACAGATTCAGTTGGATTTTGCGCTCTATTATAAAACTTTTGATATCTCCTCCCACCAACTTTTAATTTGGTCCAATCGTTTCCAAAAACTTTCTTATCCACCTGCTGCCAGGCCTGCCTTGCTGCTCCTTTTAAATAAAGTGTAAATCTTTGTACCATAACAGCTTGCGACCAACCACAAGCTGAGGCGTACATATAGATACATTTTTCTTTCTCCGACCTTGATCACGTCAATATTTATCAGAAGAAATTTTCAATATCTCTTCCGACTTTAATCAAGTCTGGCTCAACAGAATATATATTAGGTATTAATAAATGAAAGGATAATAGTCGGTGTCACTGACTCCACTTTTTCTATAAAAATCAATTAAACAAACAGTACCCAACGTATATTTGTATTCAAAACTATACTAACTTTGTAACTTGTAATAAAATAAATATTTTTAATGGAATTCGACATTTTAAAGAAAATTAATCATAACGGGGGGTTTATTAACAAGAATGATGCCCTCCAAAAGGTAAAATTAATATATAAGGAGAAAGAATTTGCCTATTCTTATTCTAATGAAAAACAAACTGGTAGCAGAGCGTGGTTGCACGAGCGCAACCCCCACGATGAAAGGAAGATAATCTCAAATCAGGTGATATTAACATTAAATTTCAAAATGAGAAGTTGGAATCAGTAACTTTACAAATAAATTTAGGCATGTTAAATTGTAAAAATTTTATTATTAAATTAATAAATTCTGCAAGTAATAAAATATATATAAAATTTCTATATAACAATCTATTTAATTCTGTATTTGTAAAAAGTAAAATTAATATAATTACAAAGTATAAAATTAAGGGTAGAATTGCAGAATTGATAAAGATTGGTGCCCTTATAATTAGATCATTGTTTGTTGGACAGCGTGACAATCAAAACATAAGGTGGCAATATATCTGTACTCCTGGTTTATTAAGTAATCCATTAGCTGGATGTAGCTATTTTGATATGTGTGCCATTACAGGTCTTGATGTTCTAGATTCAGTATTTTCAGTAAATAGTACATAGTAAATAGTATGCAGTAAACAGTAAATAGCATGCAGTAAACAGTAAATAGTATGCAGTAAACAGTAAATAGCATGCAGTAAACAGTAAATAGTATGCAGTAAACAGTAAATAGCATGCAGTAAACAGTAAATAGCATGCAGTAAACAGTAAATAGTATGCAGTAAACAGTAAATAGCATGCAGTAAACAGTAAATAGTATGCAGTAAACAGTAAATAGTATGCAGTAAACAGTAAATAGTATGCAGTAAACAGTAAATAGTATGCAGTAAACAGAAAAAAAAAAAAAACAGTAAATAAATAAACAGTAAATAGTATGCAGTAAACAGTAAATAGCATGCAGTAAACAGTAAATAGTATGCAGTAAACAGTAAATAGTATGCAGTAAACATGAATAGTATGCAGTAAACAGTAAATAGATTGCAGTAAACAGTAAATAGCATGCAGTAAACAGTAAATAGTATGCAGTAAACAGTAAATAGTATGCAGTAAACAGTAAATAGTATGCAGTAAACATAAATAGTATGCAGTAAACAGTAAATAGTATGCAGTAAACAGTAAATAGTATGCAGTAAACAGTAAATAGTATGCAGTAAACAGTAAATAGTATGCAGTAAACAGTAAATAGATGCAGTAAACAGTAAATAGTATGCAGTAAACAGTAAATAGCATGCAGTAAACAGTAAATAGCATGCAGTAAACAGTAAATAGCATCAGTAAACAGTAAATAGTAAACAGTAAATAGTATGCAGTAAACAGTAAATAGTATGCAGTAAACAGTAAATAGTATTCAGTAAACATGAATAGTATGCAGTAAACAGTAAATAGCATGCAGTAAACAGTAAATAGTATGCAGTAAACAGTAAATAGTATGCAGTAAACATGAATAGTATGCAGTAAACAGTAAATAGATTGCAGTAAACAGTAAATAGTATGCAGTAAACAGTAAATAGTATGCAGTAAACAGTAAATAGTATGCAGTAAACAGTAAATAGTATGCAGTAAACAGTAAATAGTATGCAGTAAACAGTAAATAGCATGCAGTAAACAGTAAATAGCATGCAGTAAACAGTAAATAGCATGCAGTAAACAGTAAATAGCATGCAGTAAACAGTAAATAGTATGCAGTAAACAGTAAATAGCATGCAGTAAACAGTAAATAGTATGCAGTAAACAGTAAATAGTATGCAGTAAACAGTAAATAGTATGCAGTAAACAGTAAATAGTATGCAGTAAACAGTAAATAGTATGCAGTAAACAGTAAATAGTATGCAGTAAACAGTAACAGTAAATAGCATGCAGTAAACAGTAAATAGTATGCAGTAAACAGTAAATAGCATGCAGTAAACAGTAAATAGTATGCAGTAAACAGTAAATAGCATGCAGTAAACAGTAAATAGCATGCAGTAAACAGTAAATAGCATGCAGTAAACAGTAAATAGCATGCAGTAAACAGTAAATAGCATGCAGTAAACAGTAAATAGTATGCAGTAAACAGTAAATAGTATGCAGTAAACAGTAAATAGTATGCAGTAAACAGTAAATAGCATGCAGTAAACAGTAAATAGCATGCAGTAAACAGTAAATAGCATGCAGTAAACAGTAAATAGCATGCAGTAAACAGTAAATAGCATGCAGTAAACAGTAAATAGCATGCAGTAAACAGTAAATAGCATGCAGTAAACAGTAAATAGTATAAACAGTAAATAGTATGCAGTAAACAGTAAATAGCATGCAGTAAACAGTAAATAGTATGCAGTAAACAGTAAATAGCATGCAGTAAACAGTAAATAGCATGCAGTAAACAGTAAATAGCATGCAGTAAACAGTAAATAGTATGCAGTAAACAGTAAATAGCATGCAGTAAACAGTAAATAGCATGCAGTAAACAGTAAATAGTATGCAGTAAACAGTAAATAGTATGCAGTAAACAGCAAATAGCATGCAGTAAACAGTAAATAGCATGCAGTAAACAGTAAATAGTATGCAGTAAACAGTAAATAGTATGCAGTAAACAGTAAATAGCATGCAGTAAACATGAATAGTATGCAGTAAATAGTATGCAGTAAACAGTAAATAGTATGCAGTAAACAGTAAATAGCATGCAGTAAACAGTAAATAGCATGCAGTAAACAGTAAATAGTATGCAGTAAACAGTAAATAGCATGCAGTAAACAGTAAATAGCATGCAGTAAACAGTAAATAGTATGCAGTAAACAGTAAATAGTATGCAGTAAACAGTAAATAGCATGCAGTAAACAGCAAATAGTATGCAGTAAACAGTAAATAGTATGCAGTAAACAGTAAATAGCATGCAGTAAACAGTAAATAGTATTTAAACAATTTTAATGCAATTGCTGCTTCTTAATTTCCTCCGAGAGTGGACAAGTTGATCTCACATTTTGTGGAAGAAATTCTCCTATTTTGTAGTGTGTAATTGCAGATTACACAAAGAAAGCACTAATTAATATATTTGAAAAATTGCTTTATTTTAACGGATTTTTGTAACACAGTCGATCCCGGTTAATATCGCGTCCTTCGTGCATGAAAAAAGTCGATATTGAGTATGACGTGATATTATCTGATGTAAAATAATTTTATTTGACTATTGAATGAAATATAACTCGCTTTTACGATTCAAGTAAACTTAGAATCAATTTTTTAAATTAAAAATATGCTTAATTCGATTATAAATTCTACAAAAGCCAATTATTGAGTTGATGTTTAGTATTGCTTCGCGGGCCACTGGTTGACCATGACTAGAGTTCAATTCGTTAAAAAATACACGAATTCAATCCAGCAACAATTAGCATTGCGGGGTATACTATAGCATTATCTGGTAACAAACCGTTAATCGCGGGTTTGAATAAAATAAAGGTTGTAAGACTCAAACAGATACCAGAAGTAGATCAACAATTAGATAATGAAAGTCTAAGATCAACACCAGAAGAATCGAGAAAAGATAAAGTCAATATTAAAGTAAATATTTGTGAGAACTCTGACAGGTAGGACAATTACGTTGGAGGTAAAATTTAATGATACTATCCAAAAGGTAGTCAAATATACAAGACAAACGAGAAAGTCCTCTAAGTAAACAAAGATTGATTTTCACCGGTAAACCGTTAGAAGATGGTTGAAGTTATCTGACTATAACGTGAAATAAGAACGCGACCTTCCATTTATTGTTGAGAAAGAGGGGATAGCGAGGCTGGAGAGTCAAATGCTACAAAATCTACAAAATTATGCAGATTGAGAATCAGCTCGGATAATAAAAAATCTGGGATGAAATCAGATTAAGCCTTTGACACGGCCCTTATGAGACTGGAAAACTATTATGGCGGAGAAAAGCGAAGCTATCGAAATATTTACATAATGGATTAATGATTTTATAAAATTTTTCTATTATCTTTTTATAAATTATATATGGTAAGTAAGCTGTGTGTTTCATGTCCCCTATTTTCCCATTTGATCGTTTTAATTACGTATGGATGTTTCGGCCAAATAATGATTGAATTTGATTTTAATATAATTGTGAAAACTTTGATTTGTTTTTTTGGATCAATTTATGTTTTTGTGTGGCTGTTAATTTTTGTGAAATTGAAGTTTTTTTTAGTTTTTTTGTTGTTTATCTAAATCAATTTGTGATTATATCGTTTATTGTTTTTCGAAATTGTGTGGATTTTTGTTCAAATTATGAAATTTTGTTTTTGTGGATAAATAATAAATTTAAATAAAGTTTGGATTATCGAATTTAGTTGTTTATCTCTGTGTGGAAATAATTCTGAAGAAATAAATCTGATTTCAATATTATTATTTTGTTTTTTCTCTATTTTCCAATCAATATTGCGTGCTATTACATATAATGTTGAAATTAAATTTAGTCTATATGCTTATAAATTATTTAAATTACTTCTGAAAAAATAGGATATTTTTGGAGGGATGTCCCCTCATGGTGCTCGTGAAAAGGGACCAAAAATTGCTTATTTTGGGGGGAAATCCTTAATGGATGCTCCGTAAATCGATTTTATCATAAAAAGCAAATTCATTATTTAATCGATAATTGGTGTAGTATTGAAAGAATCACGATAATTGAACTGATAAGCTGTGTAGTATATAGGAAGTATTCAAACCGGTCAGAATTTGAGAAAAAGAGATCAGAAATTAGTGATAGTCGGTCAGGAAAATTTAATTTACCTTTATATAACTAAACTAAAATATATTTAAATTACATCCGCCCACGGGTATAAAGCTTGTTTTGTTGATTGCCTGAATTGGAGTCAAAATCTCAGAGTGATAAGAAAGAACTTGTTCTAATCAATCGCGTAAAATTTAGGAATCCCTCCAATCTTATTCCTTTCTTAATAGATCAGCGCTGAGGATACCAAGTAACCCCAGCGTGTGACCCGAACCCGAACCTAGATCACTATCAGTTTCAGAAAAATTCTACAATGCCAATTATTGGGGATCATTTTAATTCCTTTAACAAAGAATCTCAAAATTATGAAGCCACTGCTTTATTTTTATTTGTTTGCGATACCCCTTTATTCTCTTCGTGCCCTGTATACTTAATTATATATTTTTGTGGAGAAATTAATTAATCAATTTCCCATAGTAAGTTTCCAAATGACCTACTACCATGGAGAAAAAATTGAAGATTCATTAATTGGAAATAAAAAGTAAAGTAAATTTTTCACTGTACCTAAAGACAAGTATTGGAAATAACAAAGTTTACAGATAATATTGAAGAGATCAAAGAAGTAAATCTTTCGAGAATATACCGGAACAATACAGAAGAGAAAATTATAATAATCTACCTATTACCAAATTTCAACTAGAATTACAATCCCTGAAATTGATATCCCAAGTTTCGTGTTAAACTCTTTGTTATTGAGCATTCTGTTTTAGAATTTTATTAAAGGTACTATATCAGTACAACGATAAATATGTCGAAGTTATATTTTTTAAATCAAAATCTCCAGTGCCTACATAATTCAATAACTATTATAGCCAAAACTATTGCTATAAAAAGTAATTGTAATAATTAAATATTTAAAGCATAGAAATAACTATGATTATTAATTATTAAATTTCAAATTATATTAATGTTGAAAATTAAAAAATTACATCGGAATCATTTCCCAAAGATTCAATTTTTTTCTTAAATTCAGGATCTGTTTCTAAAACATCGATAACTTGTTTAAGATAATTTCCATATTCAACTCTTGGTAGCTGTATTCAATAGACATCAAACTAATAAAAAATAATAATAATTTATACCGTGCCTTCTTTAATTTCATCTTCTTCCGATGGTTTCTTTATCACCGGAGCAGACATTATTGAAAATACAAACAGAGAAATAAAAATATAGCATTGGCTATTCATCTAAAAATATTAAGTTTAAAATATTAGGTGTACTAATACGGTTACATCGATATTATTTAAAATGTGGATTATCAGTTTGATTCAATTAGTAAAGTAAATTTTTTTAAAGTATTTTTTGTTGAGGAAAAATAGATTAATTAATATAAAAAATGGCTTAATATATTAAATATTAATTAAAAACAAATGCTTGCTATTATTGAGTTGATATAAAAAAACAAAATGAAACTTAATAAAGCTTAAAGAAATGACATAAAATTATATAACTTTTCAAAAAAAAATTCAAAATCAAATTCTTTAATTTTGATCTAACAGGATCTCGCATTTTGAGACCTTATCATTTATTAGATATGTATTCAATCTAAACTATCTGAAATGTATTTAACAAAACCCTTAAAATTAAATGTATAATGAATTTGAACTCAAATGACATATTTGAAATAAGTGTTCTATCTTGTCGATCCGGCATTCCTTTCCATTTATAATTTCCCTAAATAATAAATAGTGATTTATCAAATGTCATATTTTAAAAGTTTTCTAATGAATATTGAAGAAAAACCAATTTATTGAATCAAATTCAAAAAATTGATTATCTAGTTTTGTATAATAATTAAAACAAAATTGTTTGTAATTCATTACAATAGCCCAATGTTTAGGATGTGGAACATTTAAAGAATTTGTTGGCAAACCTCTTTGGCAAAATGCGAGTCTAAACCGCGGTGAGAAGGCCAAAATTTCAGTACAGTTTCTAATAAATTTGGGATAAAAGTTAATCATACCTACAATGCGGTGCAATTTTGTTATTGTTTGAGGTCTAGGAAAGTCTTAACCAGTATTGACCTTCTCTGGTAGAAGATTTGTTCAAGATTCACTATTAATGTGTCTAAAAAAGGATACTGAGTCTTCCAAAAATACATTTTCCTTAATGACTAAAATCTGATTCTTAAATAGACGAAAAAGCTGTGACGAATGGTTTATGAGGTGTCATCTGAATCGAGTCATATCATGATGTCATCTAGGTACACTGACACATAAGAAAGTTTACAGACATTCTGCGATTCAATGTCCAACTGTTGGAGACGGATGACAGAAATTCAGGCAATTTGGAATATCATGCAATATCGTATAATAAATTACAATTAAATTAAACTTTATGCGACTACATGTTCTAAATAAAATTTTCAGCAAAGGAAAATAAAAAATAGTTGTCGAATTTGTACTGCAAAAAATAGGAGGAGTGATACTCGATATATTTCCAAATTTGTTTAATACCTCTTCATCATGTAACTTGTTTTCAAGGATTTCATACCAGAAAAAGTAGCATAAAACATGCCCAGAAAATTTTATTACAACGTTATATGCACTTTAATAAATCTTAAGTTCTGTTATGAATATCTATTTTTATTACATTTTATCAAATATTTACAAATAAATATGCATGAATTCATGCTATATACTTTTTATTACATACCGTCTTCAATGTGTTAACATGTTTGAATTTATTTTAGTGAATTAAAATTTTTGAAACTTAAAATTAAAAAATGAGGTCTATAGAGTTTTTATTGGATACGACAGAAAATTATTTTTATAACCAATTGTAATTCAGGAAACTTAGAAGTCCGAGAAAGACACTGAAAATCGCTTGATTGGATCTGGAATATTGATTTGCAGGATCTGAAACCAAAAATAGAGAAACTAATTCAAATTATATTTTATTATAATAAATAACGTTAATAATAACGTTTTATTATGAATTATTTATTTTCTAAACAAATTCTTTTAATTGCTATTTATTTTGTCAAATCTAAAGATATTTAATTGGGTCATAACATTTTTTTTCAGTTTTGAGGAAATTTGAGGAACAGGAATACCAATTTGAATGCTTAAATCGATTAATTTAAAGGAAGTTCCTAAAAGATAAAATCAATCTTATTCTTTTGGGGTCATTTTTTACCCTAATCCTTTAAGTAAATTATACTTAGTTTTAATTGATAGAATATTCATGAATTTTTGAGAAACATTTAGAATCTACTTATTATTTTATTGTAACTAAACGTTCAAATCGAAGCGCGGTAACCAAAGCGGAGTTAATAAAATCTATTTATGCATGTTTGCTAATTAGTTTGATATAAATGCAAAAATATGGACGTGCAAGAATTCTGGTTGGCAAAGTATGGTCATTCAGTGATAGAGCTAATACATTAGTAATTTATTATTGGTACTTGTTATGAAATTAGAATCAATAATACTTATGATGGAAATTAAGTCTTTTCAAAAATGAGTTGGATGTAACTAGTGAATAATCAATGCAGTTGAAAAACAATAAAATCATTAATGAAATTTTACCAAAATTATCCCAAGAATTTCTCACACTAAACAACCGACTATATAATGGACGAGGATTTTAAAAAGCAGAAAAATGAATCAGAGACATAGAAGAATGACTATTGAGAAATGGGCAGCGATTGAAAGCACTTTCGACGTATTATTAGGAGTAGAAGCAAAGATATTGTTGGGAAACGTCAGAACACAAACAACATCATTTTATCACAATTTTACACAATCAAGCTATTTAAAATCATTCAAAACATTTGTAATTATATCATTTTACACATTAATCTTTAGATCTAATGACCTTATCAGTAATGCTTCACATATAACACATTCCCAATAACTATTAAAACGTTTTAATAGTATTATAAAATCTGAAATGCCTATTTTATTCACACAACCCCTATGGATTGATATAGATCAATTCCTTCAATCGAAATTTCTCAAGAACTCAAGTACAGAGATCATAGAAATTATCCAATGTCTGTGGCATTGCAGTCATTACATATTAATTGATAAATGAGATCTAAACACAATAAACACATATAGTTTCTTACACAAATTATAAACGATCTTATAATCCAAATTTTCCAAATGCTTACTTATCTTTCTCTTGGCAATTTGAAAATAAATTTCATTTCATTTCTTGTTTTTTTAATTTTAATTTTAAAGTTTTATTTAATGCAATGATAATTTTCTAGTGATTAGTAAATCTTTAAAAATTTTATTTGTTAAAATAAATACCTATATATATATAAAATAATTCCTTATTTTACATTTTATACTTTATATTTAATTACTAAAAACATCTTTATTTTTTTCTAAATAATTATAGGAGCATGAAGATTTTAGAAGTATTTTTGGGAGACATAACAAAAAAAGGTTGAAAAACACTGATATAAACAATTAAATATTTACAATTAAAATCGTCCACTTGTGTAATTGTAAAAGATTTTTCAATGAATCCAAGTTGATCAAACTTATATTCAGGTTGCTTCAATATCTTAAAACATCCTGGCTGAAATACAAATCATAAATTCAACAAAATATTTAAAATCAAAATTCACCCTTACACAAAGGTACCGGTGCTGACAAACCCTAAATATACACTTGAAAGGCATCTTTTTATTGATTGCAATATATTTGACATTAGAAATTTGAATTTGAAAATTATACGGTGAATCGTACTCAAGATTTAGGCGGTCTCTGGTCTGGTTGCACCTGTTGTTAATGAAAACGGAATTAGTCAACTAAAATTTTACATTGTGAGTTTTACAATATATAAATACTAATGTTATACTGAGAGGTGTAAATGTCTTTCCGGCGCCCTTGGCTGGTTAATTTTTTGTGCCGTTTACAAATTTCAGATTTGTAAGTTTTTCAATCGTCACAATAAAATGAATGAATTTCTCTTAATTAAGACAATATTTACAAAGCCTAATAATCAACCATGAGTATCAATGATTATTTCATCGAGGTTTATATTGTTGGGTTATTATAATTGAAAGTAGGTTTCCTCTGACTCCTCGTGTCCTTTTCGAATCAAATAAGCAAACCCAACACAGAATAATTTTATTTACACTTTATCACAGTTAAAACTCAACCCAATTTATTTCAATGTTTTGCAATCACAATTTCACTGATTTATTTGCACCCTTCAACCACCGTATAAATTTGATTATCTTAAGGTAGGTTATCCAATGGATAATCACCCTTTCTGGTAGATAACTTTGACTTTACTTGGGGTTAGATTCTTCTACTGGCCTGACTACACTACTCGTTTGCTTCGACCACTGGCCATTTCGTGTTTTTCCCTTTTCCTTTTATACTCCTGCTCAGACTGTTTTCAGACGATTGTCAACAACATTTTCTATGGGTTTTTATGGGTCTTCTATGGGTCTTTATTCTTAGCTCGTTTATCAAATTATATATAATAAGTTTAATGCCACATACACTGGATAAACTTCCCGTCATCTCTGAGTTGAATTTGAGTTCTTAAGCATAGTCGACTGAATTGATTGACTTACATTAGTGATCATTTTAGAAAATATACGAGTAAGAAAATAGGTATGTATGATTTCAAGATACTTGCGAAAAATCTGGTAATAATTGGGAACGAATAACTTGTGAGGCACTGTTGATAATATCTTTAAATCATTTAATTAACCACTTGCCTGTCGAACGCTCAAATATGAGCGCAACCAATGTGTACCGTTTCGCGCGAGCGCGCACATATGCGCGAAAACTCATATTGAAAAATATAATGTCACTTGAATAAGAAATTTGATACCGGGCGAGACCACATATATGAGCGATATTTCCAAGAACATTATTTTACGATATTTATGTTGATAAAGTGCTTCTTGGGTCATGTTTTGGATCTAGTTTACTTATCTACCCCCGAGTTCGAGTCTTAATGAGCTGTTTTTTTAATTTTTAGTTTAATTTTTTTTAATTTACATCTCTTAAATGATTCCGCTCCGAAAAGAATTAAAGAAATTTTTGATAAAGAAGAATGTGCAGTTGAGTTTGCTTATCAAAACAATTTGATATTGCCAATAACTGCTTGTCTCAAAGATGGTTCATCTGTTATCTTGAAAAATAATTTTTTTATAAATGTAAAAAGAAGTCCTACAGAAAAATCATTTCTCTGTTAACTGATTCGATTTTTAAAAATAAATCATCAAAAATCAGTGAAGTTCTATATATAGCTTATATGTGGCTTTGTAAAGTAGGGCATAATTCTATAACTACAATTACTGGTCATAGTAGCAAAACAGTTAAAAGAATTTTAAATATATTGTTAAAAAAGGTATGTGAATCAGTCAGTAGAGAGGATTTAAGAATTGGTGGTCCTGGTGTATTGGTTCAACTTGATGAATCAAAATTTGGGAAACGAAAGTATAATCTAGGGCATAGGGTTGAAGGTACTTGGGTTTTTGCTGGTGTTGAAAAGACTCCCGAAAGAAAGTGTTTTGCTGTCATAGTGGATAAAAGAGATGCAGATACGGTTAATTTTTTAATATTAAAGTATGCATTGCCTGGTTCAACTGTTGTTACGGATGGTTGGAAAGGAAATGATACATTTAAAAATAATATTAATTTTACACATCACTGGGCTAATCATTCCGTTACATTCGTAAATAATGAAGGGTTTAATACTTATACGATTGATGGTACGTTTAATGGAATGAAAATGAATATTTTTTCAAGATATAGGAATAGAACATATTTAAAGAAAAATTTACTTGAATTATGCAGACGTCAAAATAACAATAATTTGTGGGATAATTTAATAAATTCATTAAAGGGTTAATATTCTTTTTAAATAAAATATAATTATAAGGAATCGAACTCGGTGGTAAATAAGTACAAATTAACCCATTTTTTTAAACACCTGTGAATTTTTGGCTATACACAAATGAATTTCACATATAACCCCAGGTTTGTATTTTTTCATATTTTCTAAAATATCAGTTGTCCAGCAACCACGTGCGCGACTGCATCGTTTTTGAATCGGTTTTCGCGCGACTTCATCGTTTTTGAAACTTTGTTCTTCGGACTTTTCGTGTTTTTCAAACTGTTATTTTTGTATAAGAGTGTGTGTGTGTATTTTTAACTATTTTATTTTTCTGTTTTTGTGTGTGTGCACTTTGAACTTTATTATTTTCTGAACTGTTTTCTGAGTGTAATTTTTGTTATTTAAAAAAAATATTTTATTGATTTATAAAATGGATTCATCGAGCGAGTATGAAACTGATATTGAAATTTCAACATCATCTGCATCTTCGGAAAGCGATATCAATGAGCCACTTGCACTAACTGAAAATCAAAGCCAGGTTTGGTACGAACTAAACGAAAATCTTCCACCAGAACCTTCACCTGCCAGATTTTCTTTTACTGGAAATCCAAGAATAAATGTGGAATTTGAAGAAGACAATATTCTACAGTTTTCAATGTATATTTTGATGAGGACATCATCCAAAACATTTGCACAGAGACGAACCGTTATGCACACCAACAGGCACAATTAAGACTTTCGACGTCACGAAGGACGTCTCCGGAGAGCTGGATTGATGTAACAGGACCAGAGCTGCGTATATTATTTTCGCTATATTTTGGAAAAACCATGCCACTTAAACGATTCAAACAGATTAAAAAAATTTGCATTTCTCTGATAATTCCACATATCATCCGCAAACTCACCCCAATCCAAAATTAAATAAAATTTGGACTATACACGAAAAACTTCAAGAGAAGTTTTCCAAAGTTTACTCTCTTAAAAGATATGTAACTATAGATGAAAGCCTCCTTTTGTATAATGACATATTGGGTTGGAAACAATGCATACTATCCAAAAGAGCCCGTTTTGGGATAAAAATATTCACATTGTTCGAATCTAAAACGGGATACGTTTGGAAAACAATGAAATATACAGGCAAAGACACTCCTTACGATAGTAATTTTCGGTACTAAAAGTAACAGAGAAAATGGTATTGAGTCTGATGAAACCTATTTTGGATAAGTGATACTGTCTTACCACAAATAATTATTATACATCTCCAAAATTGGAGGACATTTTAGTGGCTAGATTGACTGACATGTATGACACGGTTCAAAAAAAGCGAAAATGGATGCCTCCTAGCATCAAAACAAGAAAAATAGCGAGGGGTAAAACTCTTGCATATAGTAAAGGGAAAATGCTAGTTTTGATGTGGAAAGATAGAAAAGATTTCACCTTATTATCAACAGTGCACACCAATGACTCAGTAGAAACAATTTCTAGAAACATAGCAAAAAATAAACTAAGAGTTTTCGTTGATTGCAACTATACAATGGATGGAGATGATCGCATAGACCAACACCTGGCTGACTACCCAATCACTAGGAAAAGAGGTAAAAAGTATTATAAAAAATATTCTTCCACTTTTTAGAACTTAGTTTGTGGAATTTATTAATTTTATATAAGAAATCTGGAGGAATATCAACTCATTTGTATTATCGTTTAGATGTAATAGAAAAAACAATAGACAAATATTTTCTCTTATTGAGTTCAACCTCTCGTGGAAGACCGCCTGCTACTATTCATCCTCGACGTTTGACCGAAAGGCACTTCATTTAACCGATATCACTTACCGCCAACCTGCCAAATCCTAGAAGATCGTGTCATCTCTGTTCAAAAAAAGGGACGCAGAGGGTCAAAAAATTAGAAAACTAACAACAAACATGTGTAGACCTTGCAACGTCACTTTGTGCACTCCATGTTTCCTAGTTTATCATACAGTACCATAGGTCAGTGTTTTGAAATATTGTTTATTTTATATTATTTTTTATCGGTTATGTATGCTATCGATTTTTTTTCTCTTTTCAGATGTGTTTATATATTGTAAATGGACTGAAGCACAGTTCTGATTTTTAAATTTTCATTTATTATACTATTTTTTTAATATTTTTCTATTTATATTATAATTTTATTTTATTTTCATGTATTTGTAATAATATAACTATGTATACAAAGTTTACGTATTTTTCTCTAAGTAATTTACACATACCATCTTATAACAAGTACTTTTTGCAAACCATTCACAGGTAAGATATTGTCCGCGATTTTTTTATATATGAGGGTGGTCAGATAAGTACCTAGCCTCACCACCTTTTGGCCCCACTATTGCAAGAAAATTTCCAAAAGCACTTGCATAACGCGTTTTGATTTTGCTGAGCGATTTCCTTTCCAAAAGCATGAATCGAATCACCGACCGATATTGTTCATTTTATATTTTACCAAAATCCGCGGACACGCCCGCTTCTATATGTTGTGAAAACAAAACAATAAGTCTGATTTGGCTGAAATTTCGACAGTAGTCGTCTGGAAACATGTGCTATACGATAGTAAATTTTTCTTGCTATAGTTGGACCACAAGGCGGTAAGGTACCTAATTATCGAACCACCCTAATATATAATAACAATTATTATTAATTAGTGAATACATATTCGAAAAATTAAAAAAATATTTTTTATGTTGTATTTTGACTTTATACTATTAATTTGTGATTTTAAAAAAATAGTTTTTTTAACCCAAAACATGAAAAAAATCTCCCAGTAAGCGGTTAATGTCCAAAATGCTCAGTCTAAATGTATTTTTAATGTATTTAAATGTTTGAATGTGAATTGTATATCAGTTTTATGTAACGTTTTGGGATGCTAAAATGATTACGTTATGTAAAAATAATTAAAAATTTTTTTTGTTTTAGAAAAAACTTGTTTTTAAAAGGAATTATAATTTTTATGTTTTTTAAAATTAAAATAATTTTATATTTTTGGTACAATTGGATTACGATTATTATTAGTTAATTTGTTTAAATGTTCATTTTGTTATTTAGTTATTGGTAATGCAGTAATTTAGTTATTAGTAATTTTTCTAGCCTGAAGAAGACGATAAACGGTCGAAATATGTAGTGGAATGTTGTACAAAATATATAATTGGTGTTTTACAATTTTATATATATTTTTATGTGTGTGTATGTGTTAGGTTAATATTTTTCAAGTCCGTTAAACTCTGACTTTTCATGCTCCTTTTTATAAATCAAATAACCATAACCCAACTCTGTACATTTATTGATTTCTAACACAAACTCATAAACTGTAACAAGATTTGCACTCTTCTCTCAGAAAATTATTTAATTTATTTAACGTGAAGGCAGATAACCATATGCTTAATCGCCTTGTCTGGAACGTTAAGTTAATTTAAATTTATATTTAAAGTTTATTTCTTTTGCTTCACTAATCTCCGCTAAGTTTTCTTCAATAATTTTTCTTCTACCAACTGACAATTTCTCTTTTCCAGCTATCTTTGAATACTGTTTTCCTGAAAACATTGTAATTGTTAAACAGCAATTATTCCCAAAATTTGAATCTAATTACCTTCAAAATCTGAAGTAATTGTTCTCCAAATATTCAATTTTCTTGATCAATTCTTGGGCTAATTTATCTGAATCAAATTATTTATTTTATTTACTTCACAGATTTTCTGTACAGCTCGGCTCTCTACACGTCTTTTGATTTTCCTAACTGCTCGGGCTCTTAACTAGCTTGAGTTTTCCATTAGTGTATGTATTAATTTTAATTAGTTTGTGTTTTGCTTATAAATTTAACTAGGGAGCTCTCACTAAATTCTTATTGTCAGATTTGAGTTTGTCTCATGATTTGGCGATCAACCATACCCATTTTCCTCGATCAATATTAATTTTCACATTTTATAAATTTTTCATTAACTACTTGTGTTTTAATTATATCTGATGTTTTTTTTCAATTTTTTCATTTTACTTTCTTCAGTTTATATCAACCTTAATATACATATGTTAAATTAAGTCTTATAATTAGTTTTGGATTTACGAATATTTTATACAAATGTGGGTATGTTAGGAAATTTTTAGAGTCAAACCGAGTATCCTGTAAAAATGTTTAGGAACGGTTTGCGTGTTTGTATGTGAGTGAGTGATTTAATGTATGTTTATGTGGACTTTTATATTATAAACATTAATATAGTAAAATTTAGTAAGAATAAAAACACAAATGAAATATTATAAGGTTATAAAATTCTGGAAAAAAATTAATTTCTTTGTTTTACAAATTTTGGATTTCTATTTTTAATATTTCCCGATCCATTTACTTTATTTTTTTAAATCTATATAGTAAATTTTTTAATACCGATTTTGTTTTTTTAATTTTTAGAGGCTGGAATAATAAACAAGAATTACATAAAAATAATGTCTAACAAAAATGAAAATTTTAATTATATAAATTATGTAGAAAAAGTCTAACTTCTCACGCAGCAATTTCAATTTGATTTTTCCATTTTTTATTGCAAGATGACATTTTTCTATTGTTAAATATCTAAAAATATCTTAATTTAAAGCATCTTAGTTTTTGAAAAGAAAAATATGAAATTAATTTTACTTTGCTTTTTGAGATCCAATGTCGCCGCTAAATTTAAAATTAGCACTTTCTTTCTTTCATTTCTTTGATTTTTATTAATTTGTTTTATGTTGATAATGTTGAGGTAATCATGGAAAATTGTGTTTTGTTTTTCTATCGAGTCTGTCCATTGTCTAATTTTTAATTACAATTAATGAATTTTATTTAGAAAAATTGAATAAAAAAATAAAATTTTAGAAAAATTCACTGAATATACAGGAAACTGATTTAACTAAACTTTAATATAATTTTTAAATTTAATTTAAATTAAAATTATTTTATTTGTAATTACTTTATACATTAACTCTTCAGCCTCCTGAAATTTTAGAACTTCAATCGATATAAATACCACCGGATTTTTTTATTTTTATGTGAAATCTTTAAAATGTAAATCTATATATTTACGATGGAATTTCGATTTCACTGGACAACATCAATAAACTTTATAATATATGTAACACTCCAACTTGCCTGTGTGTTAAAAATCTTGTTATTTTTGCTTTTAATATAGAATTCTAACTTGATGATTTCTATAATATAGAAAATTACCTTTGAGGATAATAACATCGAAGAGTTAATTCTCGGATTAAAATATGTAACGAATTTTAATAAAATTGTAATGATAAATTTAAACAAGTTGAAAAGTTAAATTATGGAATGATGAAATTGCTTGATTGTAAATTTAATATTTAGGAATGTTTGTAATTTAAATATATTAAATATTTATTGAATGTTTGTGTATCACCATTCAATTGTTAATTCATACTTGCTGAAATATCCTCAAAAGAAATACTAAAAAACATTTATGATTATAAACAACTTTATATAGTTGTTTTAATATTGTTTTTTTGCAGTTTTTTTGAATAAAGTTTGGAATTTATTATAATTTAGCATCCAAATAAGTTTTTTTCGAAATTATTTTGTAATCTTATAAATATATTTTTATTTTACTATTTTCTAGTAATAATTTATTTTATTAATTCAAGATTTCCAATAATTCCATGTCTAAAATGAATGAATAATTAATTATAGAATTTTTGTTAAAAAAATTAAATTATTTTTAAATAATTAAAAAAACTTAGTCATAAATAAAATTAAAAATATTAAAGTAAAATAGCCTGATAACATGGTCAAATAAAATCTATTGGCTTGTGATGTATTATAATTCAGGGCGCATTACAAAAATGCATTAAAACGAAATCGGGTATATTTATTAAATAATGACTTGTTTCTAATTAACTTTTGATAAATTTTGTGAAGCATCATATTATTTGTATCTAACTCGAATAAAATGTTTTATCATTTATGTTTTTTTATAGTTTAAGTATATATTTAAAAATTGTATAATAATAACTGTAAATATTAATTATGTTAAATATTATTAAAATAGTATTTTCAAATTAATATAATAAACTTAGTATATTAATATGAATTGAATGTATGAAGAATGAAATCGGTCTATCTGAAAATATCAATAGTTTACACTTAAGGAAACCTCCTCAAAAATATTTTGTTTTTAAATAATATTAGAAAAAGATCAGTTTTTGAATTTTCGTCAAATAATTTATTTTCAAAAGAGTTTTAATTATGGACGTAATAAATACAAAAGCTGCTGTAGCTAATACATAGAATAAATTCCAAACATTAAAATTAATAATAACAAAAGAACTTTAATATTAACCTTTCTAAAGCATATCCGATCTGAGACTGTAATTTTCTGAGAGAAGTTCTACAAATCATTTCGTATTGCTTTTCTAAAACCGGCAATGCAATGTAACGCAAATGCCGAACTTTTACCAGTCCATAAAAATATCGAAAGTCCTAGAAAGATACATTTGCAAGGAGTTCATAATTTGACTAATTTACTTGAACCGTTTGGATTCTAATTTCACATTTGGTTTCATTCTTTTGAAATTTATTTAAAATTGACAAGCACAAGGGAGAATTGTCATAAAAAATAAGCTTTTCAGATTGACATTTGGAAGTTGATAATAACTGATTATATTTTTGAGCTTCGATTATTATGATTGGTTCAGATGCTTCACAGGGGTATTTCTGATAGTTTTTGTCGGTTTGAAATTGAAGACAAACTTCCAATTGGTCATGCCAACATGTAATAAATAAATATTTATCTTCCTCGATTTTTCTAAGGATAGGTTTATGGATTCTGTATAGTTTTGCCAAATCTTGGTGCTGGATCAATTCATTTGATACAACGCAACCATCGGAAATTGTATCATTGTTTAAATCAACACATTGGCCAATTTGATTTTGGCATGAAAGACAAAATTTGGAAGTATCGTTAACAATTGGATCTGAAATAATAATCAAAAATCATGTCACTTTTAAAATGAAGAGAAATCTAATTACAAGACCACTTGAGCTTCAAAGCAAATGGTGATTTACATTAATATTCTGGAGCAAAAGGGTGGTGCTTATTTCTGTCAAATATATTTAATAATATTAATAATACTTGATAATATTAATTTCTATTGCCTTACAATAGGTCTTTTGTTTTAACACATCTTTACACATATTCGCAGCAAAATACATTAGTTCAAAAGTTAGAGAAAAACAAGAGTTATACAAATCATTCTAATTGCTAAAGAGTAACCTAAACTCACAATGCACAAATAATTCATCACATAAACTTCTTATATTACAATGCAGAATTTAGGTTACTGTAAAACTTTTAGAGTCAAGACCCACCGTTAGATCCTGGCATTTTAAATGACAATTTTTCTTTTAAAAATCCAAACTCGAACATGCAATCGAAGAACTATTTATACTGCTTGCCAATTGTGTTATTTAGACAGAATAATATGTGTTTAATTATTGTCAATGAGACATCACCAGAAAAATTAACGTCATTTTTATGAATAATATCAAATACTCTTCAGAAGTATTTTTATGTCCGTTTGGATCTCAATATTTTTATTTGGATGTTTAATTGTATATAATTATACAGATGATCCTTGACATGGTTTTTTTTCTGTCTTAACCCTTTCTAAGGTTGTGGCAATATACTGTACACCATTTTTAACTAATAAAAATATCTAAGTATAACGCTGTAGGTATTCATTTTTACTTTTGGTACAACTACTGACATATATTGAGCCTCTTTTGTTTTTTTCTGTTTTTATTTTTTTCTGATCATTTGTAACTATATAATTGTTATCAATAAACTTTGAGTTATACATCACTTTTAGTTTCCTTTGCCTTAGAAATGGTTAAGAGATAGTAAATGAATTGGAGAGACTTCATTTTGTTTCCAGTTGATAAATAGAAAATAGTTCAAGCTAAACCGAAAAGATAATTGCCAATTGTTCAAATAATAATTTCAAAATTAATATATAGAAATTTAAAAAATTAAAAAATTAATTGTTTAATCTAATTATTCATACATAATTATTCAAAATAACTAACATTTGAGATTAATTATCTATTTTCTTGAGTTTTGTTTATAATGTAATTAATAAATTTCTAAAAATTTGTTTTTTTTAATATTAATTAACAAATGATTTTAATTTTTCTCCTTTTCTTAATTTAACTTATAACTAAGGTGACCAACTATACTCATTTACTGAGTTTTGTACTCTTTTTTCGTAAACCGTACTATTTTCAAATCCTGTACTCTGAAAGTCTCATTTGTATAATTATATATATATATATATGTAGCAAAGTGTACTCTTTGAACAAAAAATAGTTGGTCTCCTTATTATAACTATTTTTACTAAATGTTATGATAATTAAATTACTAAATGTCAATTTATTATATTTATACAATTATATACTTATATTCCCAAAACTTAACCTGAACTATAAATATTGAAAGAAGTCAGAAAAATAACAGTTTCAAATAAGTGCATTTTAGAATAAATTTTCAAAGTAAATTTTTTTATAAAATTTTGATTCTGATTTTGTTTAATTATTATTATTATTATTAATTTTATTATTATTATTATTATTATTATTATTATTATTATTATTATTATTATTATTATTATTATTATTATTATTATTATTATTATTATTATTATTATTATTATTATTATTGTTAGTAGTAGTAGTAGTAGTAGTAATAATCGAAACTTTTTCAACAAAATAATTATTACTTTCCAGCAAGGGCTTATTTTGTTATTCACTTATCTGATAATATTATTTTTATTATTAATTATTATTATTAATAATTATTATTACACTTACAGCATTCGTGATATTGAAGATGTTTTTGAAAAACCATTGTGTAGCCAGGTCTACAGAAACATATTTTTATGAAAGAATTATTAGTCTTCCGACAAATTGAATTCCTTGAACGACAAACTACTGACTTACCATTGCAGTAATTTGATATATCAACTAAATTTTAATAAAGCTAATAAAAATTTAATTAGTGAACATTTTTATTATCAAATTTATTATTGAAAAAATAAATAAATTTTTTGTAAGATATAAATAATATCTCTCAATTCTTTTTCCCAGATATATTTCCGTTGTATTGATCGTACGTGAGTTTTATTTGTTAAATATTTTATTAGTATGTTATGCTTAATTAAATCTTTATCATGCAAAATTTCAAAATTATAAAATAAATTGCTAATTTTCAAACATTCCCAACGTCATTCATGACGGGTATTCAGTGGTGATATTTTCTTATGTGCGTTTCTGATGGGAATCTCGTTGAAAGTGGTGGCATTCATTTTTTCTTTCCAATCAATAACCCAACAGATTGGTGCAAATGGAAATGAAAGTGCACTGAAAATAGAAAGTTGGTTAATAAAAAATGGTAAAAATTGGAATATCTGGAATAATCTCAACAAATTAATTAAAAATTAACATTGCTGGGAAAACAGGGATGTAAGGATAGCAAAATAGAAGATGAATACAAAGATGAATACTTATAAAAAATCAATTGGGTCCCAAAAAAAGATATTCAATAAATAAAAGTGAATTACAATTTATGAATAATTTATCAGTTATGTATAAGACCTGAGCCATATGTGAAACCCGAGTAGAAAATGAAATTGGTGTTTTTTCTGAAATCAATAAAGGAAAATAGTTTTGCTCATGGTTAGCAGAAGGGCGAGAGGTTGCCTACCCAATTATTGTGTTCGGTATTATTGATTTTGTTGCAAATTAAGAGCAAGGGTAGACAGAGAAACAAACCAACTTGTATTAAATAACTAAATATATATCATTGAACCTGTTCAATAACAGAATGCGACTAATGACAGGTATGCTAACTTATGTTATACGTTGTCAATTTAAATTTTAAATTAAATAATAGATTATTTTTGAGTGTTTTCGCTCAACTCAGTCATTCTTAAAAACAGAATTAAATTTAATTCCTTGAAATTTGTTGAGGATTTATTATATATTTGACAAACAATATTGTTGTAATTAGTGTCAGAAATATATTATTTAAGATCATTATTATTATTTATTTTAATATTGCCAATTTAATTTTATTACCTTGACAATGGTCAAAAATAGAAATTTCTTTTTTTAATGGAAAAATCAAGCGCTAATTTTATTATTTTTTTTATTTACTCAACATGATTTGTTTTGTGTTTAAACTAGTTTACCTATAAAACAAAATAAATGGAAAATTAGTAAAAATTAAGTAAACTATAATAATATATTCCCAGCACTAGAACGAAAAAATTTTAATTATTTAATTATCTATTTTATTATTGACATATAATATTTTCTACAAAATCTGATTCATAGTCAAATTTTGTAGAAAATATTATGTCACTTATAAAGAAATCAGAGGTGAAAAACAAAAAAATTCCTTATAATATTTTATTATTCATTATTATTCAATAATCTAGATAGAATTTCTTTAATAATTACGTCTTGTCGTTGATGGTGGAGACTTTTTAGTCGATGCCACCATCGAGACTGACAACAAGAACGTAGCATCAAGCCCATACTCGAAAATCAGAAATGCATAATAATCGCTGAATGGGGGAGGTAAAATCCTTATGATATCTACTACAATCTATCTATTCAATCAATTATTGCTGTGGACGAATTGTGCACTTGGTAATCAATACAAAATTAAAAATTTACTTCATTAAAACAAAAATTTTTAAAAATATTCATGTTAATTCCTACACGAAGTTTATTATATTGTAATATTTCTTATTTATGTTTCATTTCAGGCAGTTTCGGACCTTAAGAAAACAATCAAGGTCATTGATACAATTGTTTTATTTCAACAAAATTGATGTCTTAGAAACAATAGAACTGGGTGACAGAGTGCCGGATACCTTATTGCAAAATGAATAAAAATCAAAATTCCAAATCTCACCCATCAGGACTGAACACATATTATCTTTATCCGATTTGAATGGAAGAGAACAGAAACAAAACCTACAAAACATAAATAAACTATTTAAAATGAGAGTTTAAAATATTTAAAAATATTTTTAACAACTACTAAAATTATTTATCTATTTAGTAATTTATTTTTCAAAATATCAATTTATATTTTAATATATAAATTTTCATTTAAATAATATTTCGATTTATAAGAAACAACTAACATTTCCTCTTGGAAATTTTCGTAGCAATTCTTTCCTTGTTCTTTACAATTATTACACAGAGGCGATTCCTTTGTAGTCTTTGAGTCTTAATAAAATTGTGTAATTAGATTTTCAAATAAGATGAAAATTTTTCTTCGTTTTTATCGGAAATGGTCCAGCTCATGCAATGTGTATAATAAAGTGTTATTAAATTTACAATTGATGATGAGCTTTTAAAATATCTAAATAGATCTTTATAAGTATTTAATTTTTTATTTAAAATCATTCGTAACTTTATTTTTTGGTTTAATGGATATCCTCAAATATTATTATTATAGGCTATATCAGGGATGGCGAACCTATGGCACGCGTGCCCAAAGTGGCACGCAGCTAAATTTTCGCTGGCACGTATAATATTTTTCATTTTCATACATATGTAATGTACTGACTAATCCAAATGCATTTTTGATATTGGAAAAATTGTGAACTCAATTCAAATTTAATGCATAAATTTTGATATTTAAAAACAAACTTCCAGATTTCTGGCGCCTTTATTCATAACGTTATAATATAATTATATTATTTGCGTATGTAGGTATAGGTATGTACAAGTATGAACATGTAATTTTAAATATAAAAAAAAATGTTAAAATGAACATAGTATGCTTTGGATTTTCAAATATATACATACATATATATATGAACATCTGCATTCTCGCCAAAATTGAAATTCACTAATTCTAATTCAGTTCAGTTAAAAACTTTGTAAGTGCGATTGAAAATTGTGTTTTCTTATTTTAGTATTATTTTTTGCTAATAAAAAAAAATCTATTTATATTTTTAGAAGACAATTATAATTGATTTCAAAAGGTAATTCATTAACAATTTTAATGATAAATAAATAATATGTTTCAACTTTAGAATGTCAGAAAATAAGAAAAGGAAAACAGAGGCCAGCTCTAACAGACCATTTCAAGATTGGTGGACTGATAAATATGGAATGATGAAAAGCAATAACAATGCCCTGTGTGCGTTGTGTGGAAATACAGTAGTGTGCAGAACATCCTCAGTAAAACGTCATTATGAAACTACTCATTCATTTCTTTTATCTAAAAGTGATTCAGAACAAAAAGAATATATTGCACGTGACGTTAAAAATAAAAATTTACAATCAAACTCATTCACTACATTTTTGAAACATACAAATTATTTAGCTGCTGCTAGTTTTGAGGTTTCCAAGACTGTTGCTACTCATAGCAAACCATTTAGCGATGGAGATTATATTAAAGAAGCTTTCATTAAATGTGCACCACATTTATTTGAAGATTTTCAAAATAAAGAGCAGATACTTAAGCGCATTGAAGAATTAAGTATAAGTCGAAATACTGTTAAAGACAGGATATTAAGAATGCATAAAAATATTAATATTAAAAAAATAAATGATATACGTTCAGCAAAGCTATTTTCTATATGTCTTGATGAAAGTACCGACGTAACATCTTCAGCTCGCTTGTCCATAATTGCTCGTTATGCTAAAGGAGAAAAAATAGTTGAGGAATTGCTTTCACTAGTTTTCTCATCAGCAAAAACAACTGGGAAAGATATTAGTGATGCAGTTATAAAAACGTTTCAAATAGCTGAGATAGATACATCAACAATAGTGTCAATTACAACTGATGGAGCTCCCTCAATGATAGGACGGCAAGCTGGTTTTGTATCTCTTTTTCAAGAACACGTTGGGCATCCAATTATTAATTTTCATTGTATAATTCATCAAGAAGTTCTATGTGCGAAGTCTGGTTTGGCAGCATTTGATGATATTTTAAGTATTGTTTCCAAAATAATAAATTTTATAGCAGCTCGAGCTTTGAATAAGCGGCAATTTCAGTTGCTTCTACAAGAGGTAGGTTCAAATTATCATGGATTGTTAATGTATAATCACGTACGCTGGCTTAGTAGAGGATTTGTGTTACAACGTTTTGTAGAATGTTTTGATGAAATTATCATGTTTCTTAATGATAAAAAACCCGAATTTCCTGAACTTTTTGATAATAACTGGACCACCAAATTAATGTTTTTAACGGATATTTCCAACCATTTAAATGAATTAAATATTAAATTGCAAGGTCCCGGAAAATCAATTGATGTAATGTTCGATATTATTGAAGGTTTTGAGTCCAAATTAGTAATATTTAAACGCGATATTGACAACAATAATTTTAAGTATTTTCCTTTGTTGAAAGATCACCTCCAAAAATTTTCTATTCATGGAGTCTATGAAATTAATATAAATTTTTATAGCCAAGTTATAAATGACATACAAGACAGTTTTGCTAAGAGATTTCAAAATTTCAAAAAATTTCAACCATTAATTAACTTTATTAAATATCCAGACAAGTTTGATTTGGAAACTGCTAAAATGAATCAATTAGACTGGTTACAGTTGGAGAATTTAGAAATGCAGTTGGCAGAGTTTCAATCAAGTTCTATTTGGAAGCTGAAATTTATAGAGTTAAGGCAAGAAATAGAAAATAATGAAAAAAAAGATTAAATGAAGAAGAATACGAAAACATGAATAATATGTTGTTGAAGACATGGTGTTTGCTCCCAGAAACATTTAATGCGATGAAGAAATTGTCTTTAGCTATTCTAACAATATTTTCATCAACGTATAGCTGTGAAAGTCTATTTTCGATTATGAATAATATAAAATCTGATGTACGAAACAGACTTACCGATGAATGTGGGGAGGCTTGTATTTCATTAAAATTGTCAAACTATGATCCGGATATTGATGCATTATCGAGAAATATTCAGCAACAAAAATCCCATTAAAAAATATGTCAGCATATTATAGAAATGAATCTATAATATAGATTCTATATATAATTTTTAAAAGCATGTATTTTCATTTAATAAAAATAATTTGTATTGGCACGCATGTATTTTCATTTTATAAAAATAATATTTATTGGCACGCAGTCAAAAAAAGGTTCGCCATCGCTGGGCTATATTATTAAATAACATAGTTTAATCATTTTGACACTATTAAAAAGGTTTTAAGTTGTTAATATAATAGAAAATTAATAGGTTCAATTATACATCTAAAACTAAAATAATTGAAATTATATTGCATTTATTCATCATTTATATAAAAACATGACTTGAACATTCAGAAATACACACATGTCATTCTAAACATTAATGTTGTCCAACCCGTGGACCACGAAGTAATTTGAAGTGACCCACTAAAAATTTAATAATTTGTATACAAAATTAACTTAAAGTAAGTAAAATTAATACACAGTAATGTTTTTAAGTTGTGTATACAATTTTGAATTTTTTCCGGTATATTGTAGTTTGGAATCCAAATTTTATACGATGGATATAATAACCTTTGGTGGAAACTAATATAGAGTTCTTTCATAATAAAAAATCATAAGTAATTATAAACTATAGATATAAATTATAAAGCAAAAATAATTATTTAATGCTTAAAATGATTGGGAGAAATGATGATCAATGAATTGGGTATTTTTCAGGAACTCATTGGAAAAGAAGTGGAAAAAAGATGAAATAAATAATTTATGAACTAAATCCGTTAAACAGCTTTGTAGCTCACAAGCAACACTATGAAATGGTTAGCTCATATTTATTTTAGGCGATGTAAACGTGAAATTCTGGTATGTTGCAAATTTGCTGCTCAATGCAATTAAGGGTTAAAACATACAATTGAATAAAAGATAATCATGCCTAATTAATAAATACAAGTGCAAAAGAAGAAAAACAAAAACAAAGTTAAAATTATCTTGCTGTCTCACTAGGGTATTCGAGATATATAAAAACAGGTCATTGGGAAGCCGAAAATGGTATTGTTAAAAAATGTATGTTTTGACAGCTGTCAGAGTTTACAGAGTGCCAGATGGAACATGTTGGAAAATAAATGCATTATCAAACCGTGCCATTAGATGGAAATGTATATAAGCTAGAGACAAGCTGGTATAAGACAGAAGAAAAAGAGAAGGTAGAAGAAATCGCAAGGATAAATTATTGGAAATTAAAACCTAAGTACATGACAAAAAAAGTGAAACAAGAGAAGAATAGGCGTACTGAATTTATAAAGTGGTGGAAATCAATATAATAATCAGAAGTAGTTAAAGAATCTAAATCAAGTCAAAGTAATTAAATCAATTGTGGCAGATTACCCGTCGCCAGCCGTAGTCAAGTGGTGGTGTTATCAGAGTATTAGTGTTGTGCTATTCCTCGCGAAGGGAGGAATAAGCACCAAAAACATTTGAAGTGTGTTGCAATTGGTGGGTTTCTGGGTTTTGATATTTTGAAACTATATGGTTGTTACCCAGACAACCCCATACAAATATTCTTTCGCTTGCCACTCGGCACCCGTTGCTAAGCAACGTTGGAACTGTGTTCGAGTGGGTAGATCGTCCGCAAAAAGTGAGCGTTATTGCTAATGCTATAATTGACCGAACGATCTCTGGGTCCAACGAGCTGTCGATAGAAGACCTGTGCTCGCTTTTGATTCTCAGGTCCCATTATTCTCCTATCTCTTTCAAATATTAACCTATACTCTCATATCATCTATCTTTATGTCCATTCGCTTGGTCCTTCTTATTATTGTCCATGTTGATGATTTTTTTTATGGTCTGTAAACCCTTGATTATGTTAAGTAAACACACACTAGTTCTCTTACTCTTATCCCTATCATAACTACAATGTTCAGTATTATTGATACTAGTATTGTCATTGTTACTATTATTTGTATTAACTTTATTAATTGTTACTACTATTACCTTTATTATTATCTTTATAACTACCATTATTGTTATTACTACTATGATTTTTACTACTGTTATTATTATCATAATTATTATCATCATTACTACAAATACCATGATTATTATTATTATTATCATTATTGTTATTATTATTATTATTATTATTATTATTATTATTATAATTACCATTACCCTTATCATTATCGTTATTATTATTAAGATTTTGTAGGGATCCGTCCTTATTCCTCAGCGTTAAAAATTTTTTATTGATATACAACATTAGCCGTAATCCATCTGTATTTGTCGGTTTTCGATAAAGTATTTTTGTTGATTCGAAAAATTTGAGCAGCGATCCGCCCTTATTTTACAGTTTCATTTTCACTTTACTATTTTGTTAAGTATTTGAATTAATTCGGAAAATTTGAGCAGCGTCCCGCCCATATTTTCCGCCTCAACTCAAATTAATTTATTTAATTCTTGTTTAAAAACATTATTTTTCATGATTTTGGTCGTTTGGATTAATCTTTTTCCGATGGCTATTCATTTTAACTGTTGCAACGATTTCGCAATTTTCCCTGCTACCCATTCCCTCTTTTTGTCCTTAAGATCTATGTATGTTCATTTCATAGTTAGTGAGTGCCCACTGGACTACTCGGTGTTAGAGATTTTGAGCCGATTGTAGAATCATTTAGGTCGATTTTAAAGAAATCGAGAAACGAGGAAGTAACCAAAAGACCACTTCCTTACTCCTCCTTTCTTCTATACGGAATAATATTGACGTTCCGATCCCTGCGTTCCGCACGCCGGGTCTTCACGGGCACAGATCATCGGCGGTATTCCACGCACTTACGCGAATCTGAATACTGTATATGATTTTACTATCTTGCAATGTATTGACTGTGGGCCGGAAAATTTTCGACAATTAGAAAATAATTTAAGCATCATAATAATTTATTAAAACCAAAGCTAAATTACCGGCTACTTCCATTAAAATTCATAAATTCAACCATCCAAATTAAAAACATTGAATTAAACTTCCTAAATAAATCGAATGCATCCATAAAACTCCATAAATCCATATCCATAAAATTCATAATTATCCATAAAAATCCATAAATCCATATCCTTCCTAAATAAATCGAATACATCCATAAAAATCCATAAATCCATATCCATAAAATTCATAAATATCCACAAATCCATATCCTTCCTAAATAAATCGAATACATCCATAAAAATTCATTAAAAACATCGAATTAAATAATCCAAAGTGAAACTGCTGACAACCAGTGTCAAAATACGATTTAAAATCAATACTGAAAATTTTTAAATAAATTTTTTCAGCTAAAAATATTTTATTTTTATTCATTTTATTCATTAATTTTTAATTTTATATAAATGGTCATTTTACGGTCGAATTTTTTTGTTATTATGTTATTTTTTATGTAAATTTCGTGCGGTTCTTGATGCATTTTGTATTTATTTTATTTTACTTTTATGTTTTTGATTTTATATTTATTTATATTCTCTCAGATTTTAAAATGTTTAATTGGTGTTGTATATTATATTTTAAGTTATCTTGGTGCTAGGTTTTCGTGTTGTATTACTGATACATTTAAACAATTCTCAAGGCTATTTGTGTCCTGGCCCAACACAATTAATGTCATCGTTATAATCAATTATGATAATCTATAAGTGGTAGTTTAATAATCACCGACAAATAACAACAAAGTCCTCCGCAAAGCATAGACCAGGCCTAAAGTCTAAATTGTCTGAAAGAAATCGTTGGACTTTAAATCGAATTGATAGAGAGTTTTCATATAATTTAAAATGACACAGATAAAATAATAATGATCACTGTTGGTTATTTTACAAGAAATAAATAAAACCTAAATATAACGAAATTCGGTGGATTTTAATTTCATCCCGTTTTTGAAAAATTAGAAAAAACTTATTCTTTAATTAAAATTATATTGTGTTGAGGATACCTAAATAATAAAATAAAATAATTAATAAACATGTAAAATGATTGGGGGAAACAATGAGAAGTGAGTAAGATGTAGTTCTGGAGCTTAATAAAAATGGAATGAAAAAGAAATGTTGAACAACGAGAAAGGAATAAGAGAAAATCAACAAAAACAGACAATTAAATCAAAGAAGGTCATTTATAATTAACAAGTGCAAATTTAAAAAAAACAAAAACAAAAGCAAAAATTGCACGTTACCTCGAAAGCCCTTTCAAGATAAAGGAAGAAATATTGTTTGGAAATCCAGGAAAGGGCATCTCTAAAAAATTAGTTATCTGTACAGCTGTCAGTGATTATGGAGGCCCAAAAGAAATTAGCGTTAAAGATATCAGAAATTCTATTCGACATCAGTAAGTATTATTGGATTATGGAGTATAAAAAGTAAGCGCAATTGAAATCAACAACACAAAAAATAAGACAAAAATTGCAGAAGACAAAGAAAGACAAAAAGAAATTAAAGAGAAATTTGAAATAGAAATTAAGCAAGGCCAAAGCAAAGCAAAGCAACTAAATCAGAGTTACCGATCTCAGAGAACCCACCACAGTAGTCAAGTGATTGTAAAGCCAATTGATCCTAAAAGTGCTATTCTTCCAGAAGGGTCGTAATAAGCACCAAATTGTGATTGATTGATAATTCGTTGTGTCATTTTAAAGTGGAGATAAAGTGTATTAATCAATAAATTTGATATCGTGTGGAGTTCGTTACTGTTGTTTATAAGCACGCTTGGAGTCAGATTGACAATAATTCCTATTAGAATTCACCGACAACCCCAACAATTGTAAAAAATTCTAATTTCGAAATTTAACTAACTTTTTTGAATGTTATACTCCATATGAATCGTATTAGATATTCTGATTATTGTACGGCAGAAATACAGGTTCGTTCTCTTTAAAAAAATTTAGTCTAGACACAAATCTTCTTCATTAAAAACTAGTGTATTATTTGTTAATTTTTTTTAAACCCACCAAATTCAGAGTTTATCAACAACTTTTCACCCTGAATTATATTTTATTTTCTAATCTACATCTATGAGGAGTATTATATTTTTTTCAAAAACAGGATAAAATTAACATGTATTGAAAATTGTAATGAAAAAAAGTTACAAGAAACATATAAAAACTATTAACAACGGAAATTCCCATTCAAAATATCTAGAATATGGGGAGAAAATCGCATAACTTCTAAAATTTTTCGATTAAAATCGTTTTGAAAAACCGCATAACTTCACAAAAGCATTAAAAAAATCGCATAAAAAATGAATTGAGTGTATATTTATCATTAAAATATTTTCATTTTCTTTATGATTTTAAACTAAATAAAGAATAAAAGATAATCATATTGAATTTTCATATTTATATTACAAAGAATGCAATTGAAATTTTGAAATAGAATTTATTAATAATTAATTCTACAACTCTTTTATCAAAAGAATGGCGAGACATAATTTTTTATAATTAAAAATAAAAATATTTTTAGTAAAAATTTCAATTAATATTATTATTAATGTAGAACACCGATATTTCAAATTTAATTAAAAAAATTTATTAAGCTAATAAAATTAAGTTAATTAATTAAATTACCATGAAATTTTTTTTTATGATGGAAAATTTATTCAATAAAAACGTTCAATACGCTTCTCAGAGAGTAAGACTCCATAATTTTATATACTAAAAATAAGGACATTAAATTGCACCCTAGAATTGTTAAAGTGCTTTTTAAAGTTTGAATTTGCTCTGTTGTTTGTAAAACTATAATGAAAAAATTAACTTCACCATTTCTCTTTTTAATCACCCCATAACCCGATTATATGATGCCTTCTTTACTCACATGGCATCTTTTGCTAAGCAATTCGAGTTATGTGAACTGATGGTTACTAGATCTGCGAAAATGCAGCTTTGTTACAAAATCTTTTAAAGCCCAAACCTATAATGGGTGAAATGAGCTGCCATTAAAAGACCTCTTCTCGTCTTTAGCCATTAACGGTCCCTTGCGACCTAATATATATCATATGTCGGTTATTGAAAAAAAAATTAAACTTTTTTTATCTACTACGTTAATTTTATATTATGTTACAAATAAGACCTCTTTAATCCTCTCTAAATAAGTAATGTCCACACAACTTCAGTCCATTTCCGTTTCATTGATAAGGAAATCATTAGTTACTGGGACGTCCCCTGCTTTCTGAGTAATCTTTTTCAAACCCATTCGGCCTTTACTTGGTTGGGCCGTTTATTTATGATTTATAATTAAAGGATTTCGTTAGTAAGAAAGTTGAAACAGGATCACACTGTTAAAGGTAATTGTTGTGAAAAAGTGAACGAGACCAAACGCTCGCAGTGGGTCTCAACAATTGATCATAAGGTATATTGTTGCTCACTGTAATTTGTTTGGTTTATAATTTGTGATAAATTCAAATATACTTTGGGAGTATTGTGCCTTATTTTTCGAGCACGTGGAGTTAGAGACACCAATTATTTCAATTTCATTTGCTAAAACCCAACAGGTACGTAACCGCGTAACCCACTTGGCTTGCCGGTCATGCAGTTTCCATTCCCAGTATCTGTATAGCTAGCTATTTGTTAGTTCCTTTTTGTAGCGCTTGTTGAGTCTTGGTTTGTCCATGTTCATTTCTTTTGACAATTTCCAAAATGAAGTATCCGCATATAGTTGTGTCCTAATATTCACTCGTGGTAAGAGAAACTCAGCGTGTGTTTTAATTGTCCATTCCAACTGCTTGCTATACCAAGCGAAGTTTAGATAAATTCCGCTATAATGCAAGTTGAAACATAAATCAACTCATTGGAATTTATTTTTTGTGAAAAACCAATGGATTCCAGTCATTTCTGAAATGGCTGCAAAGTAAGATATTTTTTAAAGCTATAAGCTTAAAGTTATAAAGTTTTAAAAGTTGAATTATGATTTTACAAGGAAATTAAATCATTATTCAAACTTATAATTATAACTTTTGATCTACAAACTCATGTATATTTTTATTAATAATGATTATGAATATTCAGGAAATGATTTATTTATGATAACTTATTTTTCGGAAATTATTCAAAAAAAGTGAGTTAAATTATTTTTGAAGTTATAAAATTATTAATTGCATTAAATAATTATATTTTTTATGCATCTTTTGAAAAAATACTTCGAATATGTACACAAAATAATTGGGTTTATGATTATTTTTTAAATGCTTTTTTCGGATTTCAGGTTTTGTTTTTTTTCGACAGAAATGTCTGAAAAATTAAATTAATTTTAGTTTTAATGGTAAATATTATGATGATACATCTTCATTAAACTCGAGATTTCCTAGCAAAAACCTCAAAATTTAAATTAAAAATTTTTTCCTCCATTTTTCTTTCTAAAAATATCTCAAAAATGTCTATAAATTAATTTATTTTAGTGGTTTTTTCTACTTCTGATGGCTACACGTTAAAAGTTTACATGCATGTTTTATTATGGGTTGTGTTAATGTGCATTATTTTATTTCTCTATAACTTTTTGTGTTTCTATAGTTAGGGTTTGTCTCAGTGACTATTTTAGAAACAACCTCAAGGTGAGTTGGTGTGTTTATATGTTATAAATTTATTGATTTTCTTTTTATATTATAGGTGATTTGTCTCAACGTGGCTTAGTGGAATAGGTCTATACGCAAATAATTACTCATTGATGAGTCATTGATGAGTCATTGATAATTCATTGATGAGTAAGTGTATTTTATCTTGTAATACTAGTCTAAACACGATTACTTAAACCGTTACTTAATGAATCCTGGTTTCTAGTATATGAAAAGTTTCTAATTTAAGAAAAACGTGGAAGATTTATCTAGAAGTTGGACCAGATGAATGGAAAACCCAGAATTAGGTACTACTAAGTTATCTAAGCGAAATCGTAGCGAGAAATTAATATTTACCATCTCAGCTGAATCTGGGTTTCAGTTATAAAATATTTTCAGACTCTATCCTAAAGGAAGATGATGGTAACAGTGCACTAGCTTATTTACCGAGCATATTTAACTAGTGTCCTTGAAGATATTGTCAAACGTTGGTAACCCGTTTCTGGGTTATGTTATGCCTTATTTTTTAATTTTCTGGGTGTCTTTAACCTTAAAACGCTATTCTTGGGTTTTTACTTGGTTAAATTAATACGTGGTACTAAATATTTTAGATTTGCTGGATTTACTATCTACCAACATGTTTTTTAACTTAAGAATATTTGCTGACCGTATTTATGATTTTATATTTGAATGATATTTAATCGCAAGACCTTTTGACTCTTTTACTGATGAAATTTCATTGTTCTTGATCAATATGAGTTTTTGGAAGCCCCTTTTAAGTCTTAGTTTTCTTAAATCTCAGGTCCATTATTTATGCGCAATATTTAACTTTAATTTTGATTTTAATTCATTGGAACATAAAATTTTTGTAGTCCAAATCTTTTCTTTTTCTTGGTTGGCTTCTACCAATATTTTAGAGTAGAGGAAACGATTTCGGAGACTACCTGATATTTTAAAATTTAAGCTGCAGAAGACAAGTTTTGACCTCAACATACCCACTCGAATTCAAGTTCTGCTGTTATTGCTCAGTAGGGCCTTCACAGTCATAAATTCGTTGCAGATAAACTGAGCTTAAAAGGCTTGTTTGGTTGTGTTTATTAAATTACTCGTGTTGGTGGATATAGACCGGAAAAGTTTCTTTGCACATAAAAGTCAGTGATAACTTATAACCTTTTTGAGTCCAAACGAGTGAGGTTATATACCTACTTAGATTGATTTGTTTTTGTGTGTTTGTATTGATGTAGTGATATCTAATTGGTGTATTAGAGTTAAGTTTTCCTGGTGCTGGGGTTTTGTGCTTTATTACTGACTCTTTCAAACAAATCTTCAAGGTATTTTGTTTTTTGGCTCAGGTGGTAATTACTTATTAAATTACCATAATCGAGCTTCTCGTACACTGACTTCTTGCATATCAAATATTGAAAGACATTTTAATAAAGCCTTAAAAAACGAGACTTTTATTTTTATAAAATTTTAAATTTTGCTCAAAACACTTTCATAAATAGCTACAATCATTCGTTTTTTATTGGGAGTATATATTCTTCAAAAATGTTTATAGGTTAAATATATATTAAAGTCAAACTTACATGTTTGAAGGTTTTCTGTGTGAAATAGTTAATGCTGTGGAAGCACCAGAAATGGCTTCAAAAAATCTAAAACTTATTTTTAAAAATTGTCCAATTGCTAGTATTTTTTTTATAGAAATATTGCTAACCCTGATTAAATGCACGTATTTATTTTTGTTCTCGCACTAAGTTTTTGGTCCTCCTACATTTATGAATTGAACTTATCATAATTTAATGCTTATTAATATAATGCTTTTGATGTAATTTATTTTAATGTAATTGCTATTTTATTATCAATTTGTCTTTTTGTAATAAGAAATTTAAAATATTTGTTAAAATATTTGTGGGATTTATTAGCAATAAAGGTAGCATTATATATATATATAATTTGAAAAAGGCTGTGACGAAAAGTCGTGAATATCAATAAAACGTAGATATCATTACTGATTCATAGTCAAAAGAAAAATTCTTTAAATGTCGGCAATTACAGCAAAAAACAAGAAGAAAGATTTCCTCATGACATCAGGATAATGGAGAAAAGATATCAAGGCTGTTGAGACAAGCATATAATAGCCGATTACTGCTGGAGTCTCTTACGTGAATCAGCAAGTACAGCGAATAAAATAAAATCAAACAAAGTCTGTTATCAAAATTAGGCTTTCCATGTCTTAATAACAAAATCTTCTTGTTTCATGAATGCATGCGTATTCACCTACAATTTTGGAATATTCAGTAAGGTTGAGTTATTTGCCGCTTATAAAAGTATTGCTTCTGTTAAGAACGATTTTAAACCTTAGAAAAGATTATACGAACATTTTCACGTGATCACTAATAACCTCAATATAAAACTGCGATTTTGACAAGATTTTCATCATAACACAACTCAAAGCAAAGTTAATTCAACATTATAATAATTATTTCGTTACGGTATTCGAGCACTCTACCCGGTAGAGTCTACCGTATATGATACAAAAAATGTTTATCTCAAAAATTAGAGCCATTCGAGTAAAACCAACCACAGATTCGAATCCAGCGTATTGAAATTACCCAAAATCCACTATAAACTCATTGCAATAAAAATTTTGTCGGCTAGTGCAATCACTAATGAAATAATTTTAAAAATGTATTATTATTATTATATTTTTTTGTACAATTATAAAACTTAAATTAAATTATTAAATAAAAAAGCATATTAAACTTACAACAACTGTGTTTAGCGGGAATAAATTGCATTCCAGAAGGACAAATGCAGTACCCGACTCCAGAATGGCAAACACTTTTCTCGATGTCAAAGCAGTCAAGATCAGTGGAACATTTCACGGATGTGAGCACTGAAAATTTTCAAATTTTAATCATATTTTAACTTATTTAACAATGATTTTGAGTGAGAAATTTGCAATTATTATTAACATTTAATTCTCAAAATAATAGTTTTGATTTCTTTCTAATGATGAAATGATAAGTTCTAAAAACGTTTTTGTACTATAAAAAAAACCCAATACTTGGTTTGCATTCCAGTCCGTTATCCTCCAGTACGGACACATGTCCCTCTTTGCATATGCATTCATTCCTTTCTGAGCAAATACTATTTGTAATTTTTGATTCGCAGTAATTCATTATGCTTTTACAAGGTCCTAAAAAGATTTAAGAAATCATTCAAATAAAAATAAATAATTTTAATTATTTCGATGACAGTAAATTATTTTATATAAAATCTAAAAAGTTTGATATGAACTTCTAATAGTAATAATAATACCGATAATAATAATAATATAAACAATAAAAATAAAAATAAAAATAATAATAATAATAATAATAATAATAATAATAGTAATAATAATAATAATAATAATAATAATAATAATAATAATAATAATAATAATAATAATAATTATAATAATTATAATAATTAAATAAATTTGGCAACGATTTAATTAAAAGATAACGCCAATAAAAAACTTTTCGTACGATATATTTCCATAGCATAGCTATCATCTTCAGGTACTCAAAACCAACTAAAAATATTATGAATTAACATTTAATTTAAACAAATTATTTTTTATTAATTTAATTTTGTAATAAATAAATATTTATAAAATATATTCAATTCACTTTTAATTATTTTAAAATTTTCACTTATATTCTAATTTTTAAAAAATTAATGTAATTTAAAATTTTCAATTATTTTAATAATATTAAAAAAACAAACATGATTTAACATACGTAAACTATTTAAAAACATTCAAAACATTCGTATTCACAGCACTTTGCACATTAATCTTTGGATCCAATGACCTTATCAGCAATGCTTCACATATCACGCGTTCCCAATAATTATTAAAACTTCTCAACAAAATTCTAAAATCAGACATTCCTATTTCAGTTTTACAGCCTCTATTGTGTTCACTAATATTGGTCAAAGCCTTGTAAAGCCTTCAGAGTACGGCAATACTAACACATATTTAGGCAATGTAAAGATGTCCAATTAATACATAGAAGAACGTTAAGAAGAATGTTGGAATCAGAGAAAATAAGGATAACTTCCATTGATAAAAAACTAACAAATATTGGATTAATGTTAAATAATGCTACGAATGAGTTTTGTTTACAAGTATGTGTAGAATGGTGTATCAAAAATTCGATTGTGCAAATTAAATCTAAAGAGGATGCTCATATTAAAAAATTGATTAATTTGAAAAAAATAGTTGGGATTTCTAAATTTAGTGTGGAGAATACTGTGATAAATTTGAGTAAAATAGTTTTGAATGATGATGAAGAGCGTGTTTTAAAATTTGGTCCAAATCACTATATTATGAATCGCTTGGATGAAACAAAATTGTGTGCAAAAATTGAAAGTTTATATTTTCATATAGCCCGATCGATAAAAGGCATTAGTTGTAATTATGTGAAGAGCTCGTTAAGTGCAAGTACGATGGAGTATATCGATAAAAACAAAAAGCAGAATATTAGGGATTTTATGACTTTAAAAAACTTAGCTAAATAAAATATAAATATCTGTAAGTTTGACAAAGGAAATGGGATAGTTATTCTTGACCATGATGTGTATGTAAATAAGTAGAATAATTTGTTAAATTCTCCTCAGTTTGTGAAATTGCCAAAGAGTCGGAAGAATGGAAAATTGCCTCCTCTTAAGGATGAAGAGTTTGTGCGAAAAATGTTAAATGGTTTTATTGAGAAGAAGCTTATTGATGAAGAGGTAGGTAAGTCTATTCGTCCAATAGGATCGCAGCCAGCAAAAATATATGGGCTACCAAAAATCCATAAAGATGATGTACCTATGAGACCAGTTTTGTCGATGGTTGGTACTGCCCAGTATAAAATAGCAAAGTTTTTAGATGGATTATTAAAACCGTTAATGCGATCAGAGTTTGAATGTAAGGATAGCTTTGAGTTTTCGTCTTATATTGCAAAGCTACAAAAACGAAGTATGAATGATGCTATGGTTTCGTTTGATGTTTGTAGTTTGTTTACGAATGTACCACTGGCTGAGACAATTGACTTATGCTGTGCGTTGTGGGATGAAAATGATTCGGAACATCACATTTTGGATAGAAGGGCATTTCGTAAACTTCTTGAATTTCCTACTTCAAATGTCAATTTTCATTTCAATAATGAATGGTATCAACAAATAGATGGAGTCGCTATGGGTTCCCCTTTAGCACCAACGATGGCATCAATATTTTTGGCTAGTTTGGAAAAGAAAATTGATTCTTTTCAATTTGAAAAACCTTTTGTTTATAAAAGATATGTGGATGATATTTTTCTAGTATTTGAAAACCAGAAACAGGTAGAACCGTTTTTGCATTTTATGAACAGTTTACATAAAAACATTGTATTCACATGTGAAACGGAGAGAAAGTCATCAATTGAGTTTTTAGATTTGTTAATTCAACGCAAAGATAAACAGTATGAGTCAGAGATTTATAGAAAACCAACTGATACTGGTCTTTATACTTCTCCAGAAAGCTTTTGTGAATTTAAATATAAGAGAAATATGGTGAAAGGATTGATTTATCGTTCATGGTCTTTATCTTCTACTTTTGCTAATTCGGTAAAAAGTGTTGATAAATTGGTTGAGTCGTTGATAAAGAATAGATATTCTAAATCATTTTTATTGTTGATGATAAAAGAGACTGTTGATAAATTGATTAAAAATCCTAAGGATCCATGTTTTGGAAAGGCTGAATGTAATTTGTCAAATGTGTGTGAATTGAGTGTTGATCTAAATAATAGTAAAAATTGATATAAAAAATTGAGCCTAAATATGTGTTAGTATTGCCGTACTCTGAAGGCTTTACAAATTATAAAAGGAAGTTAAGTAAACAGATGGGAAATTTATAGTATAAGATCGTCTCTAATTCGTGTAAGGTACGCAATATGTTTATTAATAAATCAAAAACTCCGGTTGGATTGTGTTCTGATCTCGTTTATCAATTTACATGTAATGGGTGTAATGCCACATACATTGGAGAGACTTCCCGTCATCTCTGTACTCGAGTTCTAGAGCATTGTCGATTGAAGGGTTTGACCAATATTAGTGAACACAATAGAGGCTGTAAAACTGAAATAGGAATGTCTGATTTTAGAATTTTGTTGAGAAGTTTTAATAATTATTGGGAACGCGTGATATGTGAAGCATTGCTGATAAGGTCATTGGATCCAAAGATTAATGTGCAAAGTGCTGTGAATACGAATGTTTTGAATGTTTTTAAATAGTTTACGTATGTTAAATCATGTTTGTTTTTTTAATATTATTAAAATAATTGAAAATTTTAAATTACATTAATTTTTTAAAAATTAGAATATAAGTGAAAATTTTAAAATAATTAAAAGTGAATTGAATATATTTTATAAATATTTATTTATTACAAAATTAAATTAATAAAAAATAATTTGTTTAAATTAAATGTTAATTCATAATATTTTTAGTTGGTTTTGAGTACCTGAAGATGATAGCTATGCTATGGAAATATATCGTACGAAAAGTTTTTTATTGGCGTTATCTTTTAATAATAATAATAATAATAATAACAATAATAATAATAATCATAATAATAATAACAATAATAATAATAATAATAATAATAATAATAATAATAATAATAATAATAATAATAATAATAATAGTAATAATAATAGTAATAATAATAATGCTGACTCCTCTGGCTTGGTGGGAAAACTATAAACCTATCCGAGGATTGCGCGTTTAATTAATTAATATAACATAAGATAGAATAAATCACTGAGAGAATGGAGTTTTTTTTATATATTTATTGATCTGAAAAAACTATCAAATACAACAACAATCAAAATATGCAATACAGTTTAGAGGGAGACCTATGGATTATAAGAAAAGTTCAGTGTCGACGCTAAATCGCAATCAGTATAAACAAATCGATCTGATATACGTTTCCTGATCAACGTGTGAAAAATTAGAATGAAAGATAAGAAGTCCTAATTGATTTTTAGGCCCTAACGCACTATAACTCACCAATAATGAGCTATTGTAGTATTAAACAGTGATTTATTTGCTCCGCTGTTTTTTTCTCAATATATCCGAGGGATTATATGAGTTTCCTTTTATCCAGTTGGATAGTAATTCTCTAATTAGTAAGTCTATATTTCGTTTGATAAGACAAACTAGTGTCGAAAATAATGAATTTATCCGCAGTTTTAACTCTAAATTTTTAGGTTCATTGACCAATAAAGGTTTTGGGATTTTTGGTTTTTCCAAAATTGAATTTTTTTTATTATTTCTACTTAGATAAATTAAGTAATTACTATTTTTAGTAATTATGTCAGTTTTTGGAAAACCAGATTATAGATTAGCATTATATAGCAATTACTAATTAAAGAAATTAATAGATATATAAATTACTAGTCATATATATGTAATTGCTAATTTTAGTACAAAGGTCCTTGATATTTGAGGAATTCAATAATAATATTAATAATAATAATAATAATAATAATAATAATAATAATAATAATAATAATAATAAAAAATTTAATAATAATAATGTATCAAAGAAAGAAGTCAAAGTTTTAATTGATAAACGCCAACTATATATTCTATATAACATTTCACCATATATTTCGACCTTTTATCAGTCTTTTTCAGGCTAGAAATCACATTAACAAAAACTAAATAATAAAGGAAAATATAAGACGGAAATATACAGAAAAGCGATCATATTGGTCTGTGTACTGCGCCTGAGAGCTTTTCTGAATTTAATTATAAGCGAAATAGAGGATTAGTATTTCGTGCATTGTTTTTATCTTACAAGTTTTTTAACTCAGCAAAAAGTGTAGACACTTTGATTGCATTGCTACTTAAAAATGGATATAATAAATCTTCTCTTAATCGTATGACAAAATAGACTAAGGATAAGTGCGTTTTGAGATCTCATAATTGTTGTACTGATTTGCCTGGAGGTAATTTTCAATCGTTACAATAAAATGAATGAATTTATCTTAATTAAGACAATAATTACATAGTCGAATAGTCAACCATAAATATCACAAACCAAAAGACAGAAAAATACTTAATAATCTAAATTAATAAATTAAAGGAGATTATTTGCGGGTAAATCGGTGTAATTTTTTGTAATCCTCATCACTCCTCAAATCCATAGTTGTGGGCAAAGCATAAAATTTCCTATTTCTGAGTTTAACCTGCTCCGCAATAGCATAAATAAAAAATGAGGTTGCTCCTGACCAACCTCAGGTTTTAACAGCATATGCTCAAAAATCAGAGCATGTGCTTCCTTTTATTCATAAAGTTAAGAGCATGAAGCATGCGCTCAAAGATTCCAGAGCAAATGCTCATGAGGAAGTACTCTGAGCATTTGCTCCTAAGCATAAACTCATTTTTATTCATAAATCCCCAAGCATATGCTTCAAATTTCTTGAGAATGAGCACATGCTCAACTTTATTCATACGGCCCATTATCTAACTTTTTTTGGTATTTTTTAGTAAAACATTTAGCATAGGAAATTTATATAAGAATTTTGAGTCCTGTGATCTAACACTTGCCGATATTTTAACTGATGTTTGAGTAAAAAATATGGTGTGAATGTTTTTATTCTTTGCAAATTAACTCACTACGGTTAATTCATCAAAGATCTAAGTAACTTATACGATTCTATCAAAACAATTATTGTGGCCACAAAAAATTAATAATACGTTGATCTTGAGGCAATTCAAAATTTTCGAAAAAATGGTTAAACAATTCAAACTCGAAGTAGCACATTTGAATAGAAGACATAAAACTCAAAAAACCCTTTAATTATGTCAAATGAACTTAAAAGTATTTCGTATCATTTCCTAAAAAAATCTTTTTCTAAAGAAAGTCAAAAAATAAATGATTCAGATCATTAAAAAAAATTTTTTCCCGTCAAAAATACTATCGTGCATGTAAAACAAGTTTCGCGATGATTCATTGTCTTTATTATTCCTACTGGATGACTCATTGTATTAATTTTTGGATCATACAAAATGTTTATCAACTCCTGACTCATCCTTCGTATGAGTCATGCATTTATTCAGCAAGTCATAATGCTCTTTGCTAGATCGCTCAGTTTTCTATACTCAAAACATTTAAGAACAATCTTGAAATATATTTAGTACCGTTTATTAAAAAGCAGAAATAAACTATTCCAATTAACCATTTAGTTTTTATTACGTCACGCATTTCCGGTGACGTAGATATGCTAGAAAAACTCTATCTAGAACATAATATAATATCTTTTGTTATTTTATTATGTGGTGCATCCTTAAAAGACTTACTCATAATCCGCTTTTGGGTTTAGAATTTTATCACGAGACACACTTGTAATTCGCAGGGAAAGGGTTTTATATTTCCAGATAAATCACATTTCTGTATCCTAACAACAAACGTTTTAATTTAAAATTCTATCTCAAAATATCCATGAGACTATAGAAGAATAAACCGCAAAAATAAGCCTCATGGTAAGAACGGCCTTTGACAAATTCCAAGTTGAATTATTAAAACAAATTTTGCTAAAAAAAATCTTAGTAAAAATCTAAGTAACGAATGATTAAAAAAAATTAAAATGACAATAATAAATAACAAATAATATTTAATAAAATAATATTAAATCTAAATCTTACCGACATCTAAATATTGTAGCTGCCATTGCTTGATTCCAGCTGTACACTTCATTTCATGCGTCCTAATCGAGAGATAACAAATCCAAAATTGCAACAGAAAATTCATCCTCCAAAAACTACAATCTTTAAAAATCTCTAATTAGCCTTATCTAGACAAAAATTCACTGGATACTTCAAATGCAAATTGCTTTTGTTTCCAAGATTTTTTTTTTCAAAATTAAATGTCAAATTCTAAACAAGTAATTTTATTTCATCCATTTCTGAGCAGATTTGATTTGGTTTTTTTTTGCAAATTAAATATGATTGGTTTTCAATTGTTATTTAATATGTTCGCGAGATAATTATTATTAATTTATATCTTTGAAATATAATTTTATAATTTATTATAATTTATTATATTTATTATAGTTTTTCACAATTAAATTGTTTCATTTGTTTAATTAGGCTTTGATTTTTTTTGTTTTACATTATTATGCTCAGTTGAGCAAATAATCTATTTTAAAAATTTCATAAAGAAATGCATTTTTATTTATCTTATTTGTTTAATTACTATTAATACAAATTGCATATTTGTTTATGAAAGGTTGCCAACTTTTCGGATTCGAGTTAGCCGTTTAATTATTCACTTTTTCATTATGTTTCTCTTTGCAATAAATTCTATCTCTGAACACATTTTAATATCTCTATCTTTTACATTTAATTTTATTTTAAATATATTTCTTATTTAAAACCGTAACATTTAGAAAAATTGATTAAAATTTCTCTTTGTTCAAATTGTTTATTTCCCAACAAGGCTGTTCAAATGTCAAAATATTTGTCTTTTAACATTTCGTTGATTTGTCTAAAGTTTTGACCCTAAAATCGACTCTTTAATGAATGCACTTAATGATCTCAAGGTGTCATCATATGACCTTAAATGATCTTAAATGACCTTCTTCTGTTAAGTAATTCGATTTTGAGCTTTTGTGTAATATGACCTTTGTCTTGACCTTGAAATGACTTAATGCGCAGATCTGACGTGTTACACTAATTATGCTAAAAATATAAAAATAAAAGAAAGAGCATTTTTGAAATAATTAAATATTGTTATTTGTTTGTTTAGCATTACAAGTTAAAATTTCCAACAAATGTTTTATAAATCTGCAAAAATAATATATCAACCTTTTCAAATAAAATCTTTCGAATTCGGGACTTCAGTAATTAAATTCAGCAGTAATTTGATGCGGTTATAAAAATAACTATTAATCAATTTCGAGAGATTAGTAAAACGAAAATGAAAATCATTCAAAAGTATCAAATATTTTTCGTGCAGATTTTTATTACTATTTTAGTAATGAAAATAACTCGGAAAAAGTGAAAATTTTAAAAATGTGATATTTTTTTCAATCGATCTATCACTAGGAAAATCAACAGACAAGATCAATTAGAAATTCTCTGAGACAAAATTCAAGGGAGTCTCTAAATATAGCAATTTTTAATCACGTTGGCTTAATGTAGGTATTTAAGTATGATTTATTAATTTTTTGCCAAAATTTACACACTTTATCTTAGTTTTGTTTGAGTCAATGGAATCTTGTTAAACATGTAAATTATGCTTTCCAAAAGTCGGGTTCTCAAGAAATCTAAGGTGACATGCCTAGTACAATGAATTTTATGAAATGATGGTTCCAAGCGCCACTCCTTGAGCAATATTCTCAAGAATGGATTTAAAAGTTCGATTATTACTAATAATTTATTAAATATTATTCTAGGACTTTTTAATGACTGTAACCATTATTCTAATACATTTAAATAAACCATTTTAAAATGTTAGGTTGTTTTTATATTATTAATGATCAAACAATATAATTTCTTTTCAGACTACAAATTAATATTCTGTTTTATATTTATCACGTGGCTTTTGCAGAGCCCATTTAAATATTTGTAACATTTCGATGAATTTTCATTTCTAAATAAAAAAAGGGAATTGCATTCAAGAAATCAAAGTAGTCGTAACTGATATATTCTTGAACTCGTTTGTCTTTCAAAGAAAAATGATTAATTAGCATTTTTATATAAAAATAACAAACGTAACAACGAAATTATTAATATATTAAAACAAATATTTTCATTTCATTTTTTGTTAATCATATCAATATATCTATTTATTGAACTAGTTCATTCAATCACTGTAATAATTTTTCTTCATAAAAAAAGACTGAACTAAAAATTCGTGTTAAATATAAATTACGATATTGATATTAAAAGAAATGAAAATAAAACAAATTGAAAATAGATTAATGATGATAAAGGTTTTTATTTGAATGATAGACCCGTATTAATAAATTGCAAAATTCTAATTTAATAAATTATTAATAAGAAAGGAAAATTTTGTATTTAATCAAACAAAATTTTAAATGATAGTCGTCATATAAAGATAACTAAAACTCCTGTTTGCAATTTTCATTCTAAGTTATGCATTTTAATAAATACACATGTTTCTAATTATTAAATATTTTTATATGTAAAACTTATTTAATTCCGTAACTCATTTATATATTATATTATACTGAAAACACCCTCACGTCGATTAATATGCAGAAAATCTTACTCTTATTCTTGCACAAATGAAATTGTAGGCTCACGTGGATTTCAGCAAATTAGAGGAAGGTATCAAAATTTCTGTAAAATTTTCAATGTTGATTATAAATTTTGCTTTGATTTAGTCACACGACGTTCAGATGATTAAAAAAAGACATTTGCAAAATTAAGGTTAAATTGAGTATCTAAGATACTTTTAACCAGGACTGTAAAAGGGTTGTTAAAGGTGCAGTCGTACAGGGCGCACATTTGAAAGGGGCGCCAAATTGGGATGTAACATTTTTTTAATGTTACCAAAAAATAAAAATTTATAAATAAAAAAATTGTCAAATGACATGCACGAAAAAAACATGTTAACTAGCCTATCTTTAATATTAATGATTGGAGTGGTGCAGTAGCGTTACTATCTTTTATAATAGCTAGAGATGAATACATAGTTAACAATCTTAACATGAACATTATAATAGTTATAGTAGACTGTTTTGAATTCGCGTGTTTGGGGCGCCAAAAATATGAACCTCACAGGGCTCAATAATGCCTTGTTACGGTCCTGCTTTCAGCCTCTTAATAGTTAATTCAGTTTTGAAAATTATTCATAATTACAAAATAAATTGAGTTATTTTATTTTATTACTTTTCTACGGATTATAATTATATTTTGAATAGTTTTTAACTGTCTAAATAAATTCGCAGTGAGTTAGTATTTAAAATTATTTTTAAAATAGTTATAAATAACTTGTTGACAGAACTGCTGCTTAATAAACATCACGCGACGTGCTATGCAAATCAAAAATTGAGTTTTTTTAAGTAAATAAAATTAGAAAGATTTGTCAACACAGTGATCGCGCTTATTAAATTGTTTAAATAACAATTGTTACAATCTATATAACAAGTCAATTCCTTTTAATGGCAGATAGCCCGATAGGAGACCACCTCACAATAACTAATACGAATCTGTTCTGGGAGAATAACCCAATAAACAATATCTCTTTTCTAATCTTGTCTAATATACGGACTCATTTCCTTATTTCTACAAAATTCATGACGAATTGACTATGTCTTCTCTGCCTTTTATACAGCTATTTTTGCACAGTCATCTAAAGAAACCAAACTCTAATTTAATTTGTCTTAGTCCTGTCACAATATTTTCTAGAAAATTATATTATTTTCATTTTATACCTGATAGCATGACACCAGTCAAGCACGGGAGTAACTATTTCTTACGGCCTAATTTAATTATGGTAATTAATACCATTAATTAAATAATTAATATTTTTAAAATAAGGTTGTGTAACTGTTAAATTTGTATTCATTTTTTCATATATTACCTTCCATTCCCTTAAAAAATCAATTTTTTATTTTTTAAATTTTTAATTAATTCTTTCGCAATTCAATTGTCTTTTCTTGTTTTTGTAATAAATTTTGTATTTTAATTACTCATCACACATTTTCTGTGCCTTATTTAAAAAAACTGAAAATAAAACAGTTTATTTTTAAAAAGTTGAAATGATTTTCAATAATTTCAAATGTGAATGTATTCTAAATTAAAAATCATTAAAAATTTAATTATTTTGTTCAATACCATCTTCGTAATATTCCAAATCATCGGTGAATACTGAAAATAAATTAAAGCTAATAAATTTAAACAAAAATTACTTCCTGGCTCAGCATACTTTTCTTCTTTATGAAATTTATTATCTATAATCGTTAAAAAATTAATATTTTAAAATGTTTTAAAATAATCTTTTTTTATTTGAACTCCTGCTAAAGAAAGGCGAGAGGCGAATTTAATGCTTGTACTATCGGATTCTCGTCAGTCCCAGACCAGAGGCGTAACTAGGGTATGGCAGGCATGGCACGTGCCATGGGCGCCAAATGAATGGGTACGCGAAAAGCGCATAACGTATAAATACGCCAATGAAAATAACGCTTGGGTTGTGTTTTAAAGCCGAAACAAGCTACTTGAAAGAGCGTTGTGAAAAATTTGGAGAAGCCTACAGTTGTGATTTGTGAGCAAGAATTTTATGAAGAAACTTTGGATTTTAGAACGTTTCTAACAAGCCTTACCAAAAAAATATCAAACCCCGAACAATTACTTAATTTTATAGTTCAGAATGAAGATAAAAACGTTTTCCCCAATATGCTATAGCATTACAAATATTGCTGACAATCGTTGTTTCTATGGCGAAAGATCATTTAGCAAGTTAAAATTGATACTTTCATATTTGAGAGCCTCGATGGGCCGAAATTACCGATGAAATTGGCTTTGATAATATAATTAAACAATTTGCGAACGGCAGTCTAATTATTTCCCAGCTGTCAAAGTAAAATAACTCTCATTGCCACTATTTAATCTAAAACTTATTTAAATTTTATAGATATCGCCTTGAAAAGAAAACCGTGGTGGCTTCCAAGACAAAAATAGTTTAAAGTTCTGTGATAAATTTTCAATCTGTATAAAAACTTTAGAATTTAATTTATCTGCATTTCGATAATGGAGTAAAGTTTTTTTAGTACTAAATGTGACAAAAAAATAAATATTAATTTAAATAAAAATAAATGTTAAAAATAAAAATAAATTAAATGTAAAAAAAATAAATAAAATACCTTTTTTGTTGAAGGTAGGGCTCTTTGATGGTTTTTGATGTGTCGAGAAAGTCTCTTTAGTTTCCACATTCAGTGCTGAAAAATGGCACAATGACGATGACCAAATTGAATTTCTTACTTATTTCTATTTCCTGATCATTTATCATTAATGCTTTTTTCATTAAACAAAAGAATATTAGAAAGAGTGTTTGAAATTTCATATTTGATTAATGTAAAATTAGGTAGGCCAGCAAAATTTGTGCCATAAATAATCACACAGTCTATCAAGCCTACCTTTCTATGAGCCAGCTGACAAATAAATAGTTACAGTTGCAATGGACCATTCATTGTAATAGTTCTCTCATTGTTCACAAAATCTTTTTTATTTTGAATTAACTATTTTTTGCTTTTCTATAAATATTATTGAGTGCCAAATGACAATGAATAGTTGTTTGATGTAATACTTGAGGGTCAACGTGTTATTTCATATACGTCTTTATGTTAGCGTCAGTGCTTTGTGGTTATCTTTGAAAAGGTTTTTTGAGTTTTGATACTATAATAAAGTAGTGCAGATATTTTGTTGGTACCAAACATTACAAAATGTTAAATATTTTTCGTACTGTTTATCTTTGCACTTTATTGATTAAATTGCAAATTATATTAAATTATATTTAATTATATTAAATATTGTCCCCACATATAATACCGATTTATTGCATTCAAAGTTTGTATTAGTCTTGTGGGGGTTTTGCAAATGAGTGCAAATAAAATTTATCCGTACAAAACCTGAGTTGTAAATTTAAAATTTCAAAATTGTAAAAGCAAAATTTAAGTATAAAATTAATTATAAATTAATATTTTCGGGGGGAAATTTATAATGAAGATGGCGAATGAAAGTTAACAATAAAGTTAATAATTATTACAGACTAATTAAATAAAATTTGGCTGATGACATTAATCTTTTCTTTAAAGAAAAAATTGCTAAGTTTGATAGGGGTTTAATTAAGAGATAAGACTCTTGAAAATTAGGAAAGATAACCGAAGAAAAGTGATTGATGACACAACAGTATATTAAAGGAAATAATTTTTTCAAAGCACTCAAAGAAAAACTTGAAAATCATAAGGTGAAAGAATTATTATAATTTAAACAGTAGATAGTACCGATCAGATTTACTAGTGGTTTTCGTTGTGGTGGTTTCTGGACCGTTTGGTCGATTTTCCTAGTTTGATGAAAGTCTTTGGAATGCTGCCCTGTAAATGGTTTTCTTTAAAATGATCTTCGATTGCGATTTTTTTTAAGTAACATCAAATTACCAAATACTGTTTTTATTTTGAAAACATCATCTGCCTTAACTACTTACGTGCCGCGAGTTAAAAGTTAAACGTCATCCTAATGCCGCATTTTTTAAAATAAAAGCGTCATAAACAGGAATTGTGGATTTATACTTACCTATTTATTTAATAGAATTTAAATTTAGTAGGAAAACACGCATATTTTTATTATTAGGGTTGCTATTTACAGTATTTTTTAAATAATTAATTTTTTGGCATATTTAAATACCACAGGGTGTTCGGGATAAATTTGACGATTTCGTAAGTAAAAAGGAAATCTTCTTTGTAACTACTAAATTTAATGAATTGAAAAAAAACTAACAGGCACAGAAATTAATATACTAACAACAAGTTTCACTCAAAATAACCACCATTAACATCGATCACAGCATCAATCCTGCTTCGGAACCTGGAACAAGATGATGTTACAGTCTCCCTTGGAAGGGCCTCAAAACACTTTTAACTTTATCCATTAACTTTATATATTTTGATAAATACTCTAGTGACGAATAGTGTCAAAAATTAGTAATTAAAAATAAATATTAATGTTTAAAATCATTTTTAGTTACATAAAGAGACTCAAAGAGGCTTCAAATAAAAAATGTAAACATAACGTGCAGGGTTTGCACGGCCAGGAGCTCACCGTTGGGTCAGCGGCATTGGTGATCAAGTTTTCTTGCTGTGAGTCCATAGAACCCGAGTAATTTTAATAAAGATATCAACTGTCCACTAGAGTTTAACCCTTCTAGCTTTAAGTTTACAAAATTCCTAAGTTAAGGATGTGTAGTCTAGAGTGAAAATTACTGTAGATTCAATAGGAATTTCTAAGTTTTCCTTTGCATAATGAACTTTTTATTGATATTAATTTGGAAAAACTTCTTTACCCTAGCTAACAGAGACGGGGAGTGTTAATAAAATTCCCAGACCTACAATAGTATTTGGATACAAAGTAATTAAGTCATTTTGGCATAAATAATTTAAAACATCTAAAGATTTTATAGAATATGGTAGCATTTTTTATTGTTTTTGTGCTAAGTTTTACAAAAACAGAAATTCATCTTTCAGATGCTTGAAATGTACATTCGTAAGTTGTGCTAAGTTGGCGACATCTGCTGCATTGCAAAGGAGTCAAAACTCGAATTCTAAATCTTTGACAGCCTGCAACAGTATATTATCAGAAATCTCTGCCAAACTACTTTTAACGGTGTCAATTTGTATCGAAATATGTTTCAGCTTCTTTTAAGTATTCTATTTTGTACACCCTTTCTTAGATCTTTCATATTAATTTCGTTGTTATAGTTTTCTTCTCAGGGTCACTTTAACTCATAACTTAGCTTTTCCAATGTATCAGAATAAGTTTGTCAAACCCGATCCGTTTGAATCTCTAGCTTCAAAACCAAATAAAGAATTCTTCAATTTCATATTTATTTTGAATAAGGTTAATACCTTCAACTCCTATTGTTAAAGAGAGGTGTTTAACATGACTTTGTTATTACAATTTTTCTTTAAATTACAATTCTCATCAAATGCATCTTGCATATTATTCATCATACTTTTACTATTTATATTATTTATTATTACTTTTAGGTTATTTATTATTAACGTCTAAAGTGGCTATGACGGATATATACGAAATCAATATAAAGGACCTAAATTGACAAAATATGTTAAAAATATATCATAAATATTATTTTTGTTAACATATTATCTTAATAAATATCATCCAATAAGATATTATTTTATTTTTGTAACACAATTCCCAAGACGTATATATACGCTAGCGGATAACAAAACTCGCTGCTGAGGATCGCGTTTCGTTTGACTAAATAAACCACTTAAGAGGTTAAATATTACTAAAATTAGCCATTTTCTATTTATAGTAATTTTATACCCATTCTTAGTAATTAATTAACTCCCTATTGTTAAAGAGAGGTGTTTAGTATAACTATGTTTAACCAATTTGAATGTTATTTATCAGATTCGCGTTGATATGCTAAAACTCATAAATCAACTGCTGTCTCCAGATGAATAGCACGTACTTTATGAAAATTCCATAATTTAAAAATGTAAAAGTATAATATTACAGAATATATTCCTAATTTTGTGTTAATTAATTATTCATATTTCATTCATTGTAAAATGGAATAAAAATTATAAAATTAATTTAAAAATTAAATAAAATCCACTTCATTTAAACAAAAATTAAAAATTTGACTAGATAAATTTATTTTAGGTGGGGAGTGGTTTTGAAGCGAAATCAATAACAGGCAAAATATTTGCAATAATCAGATTAGTCCCATTTCCCTCTTATTTTATCATATTATTTGAAAGTGCGGGTTAAAACAAAATAAAAAATGAAGACAAAATGGAATAAAATATATTTAAATGAAAATCAATGAATCAAAGGCAAATCAATCTAAAACCGAAAATAAACATCAATAAATCACGACAATATCGCTGACCTCTTCCTGGATGGATTGACAAGTATAACAGAGATTATCTACACTAGGAGATCCATTGACAATTTCGGTTTTCTTGCTTGTTATCGACTGCATCAAGGTTTGACTGAATGCCATGGCATTGGCTGCAGTCGATTCTCCTAGCATTTCATTGTGGGATTTGTAATGATTCTGCAGCACATACAAATAACTTATCGCCTCATTTAAACAAATTAAATACTCCACAAAATTGACACTGTTTTTTCTCCTTCTCAGTAGCAATACTCGTCATTTTTTCCGCAGTTCTAATAGTAAAATACACCCAATAAATGCAATCCAACATCATTCATATCCAACCTGGAAATCGTGAAAATTGTCGAAGGGAAATCAGAAGTCAAAGACGCAATAAAACCCTCAGTCAGTCTGTCGATGGAGAAAGTTTTATCGGTAAAAGTTTCCTCATTTGCGGAAAATTGGCTGGAAATACCGTGAAATCTATTGAAAAAAATAATTTCCTTCACTGAGAATTGTCTGAAGGTTGAAAAAAAGAAAATACGATAAATTCAAGTATAAAAACGGAAAACCTCATCGGTTGTAAAATTGAAAGGCTGTGGCGAGTATCATGAAATGCCTAGAAAAATTTCATTAAAATAGAAAATAATATTTGATTCTATTTTGATAAATAAATTTTCAAATAAAATCACAGAAAAAGTCTATAGGAAAATCTTGTATTAAATATTTAAAAATATTGATCTATAGTCTGAAATGAAAATAAAAAAATCGATAAAATAATTAAAATTGTCACGAGTATCATGAAATGCCTAGAAAAATTTCATTAGAAAATAATATTGGATTCTTTTTTTCAAATTAATTTTTCAATTAAAATAACTTCAATAAAAATTTTATTTTAATTGATTTTATTTAACCTCTTTATGAAAAATAAAAATATCGTCAAATTTGATTCATTAACATTCAAGTTATACACAAATTCAGAAATTAAAACGTTGATCTCCTAAAATTTTTGACATGTTATGAGATAAAAAATAAAAATGATTTTTTTAAATAAAAACACGATAAAGCCAAAGAAATATGTTTCGAGGAAATTATTGTTATCATCAGTGTTATGTCGTAATCTTTGTTAAAAAAACGTTTTGAAACAGAAATTATACTCTAAATGTAATAGAATTATAATTTAGGGTTTGATTTTTAGATTCTGGTCATTATAAGTTTGAAAAATCTAATGAACGTATATTTAAATTCGTTTTTCTTTTGTATAAAGAAACCATTTATTAATCACCGATTGATTTCTTATTATATAACCCACTTTATGATCAAGGGGGACCGGTGCATATTATGAACCCAATAATTAGAAAAAAAATTAATTTAATCCTAGAAAATACCAAATAAATATAACAACAAATTTGCAACATAAAAATTATTTTTAAAATAAATTAATATAAAATTTAATTAATTAATTAATTTAATTAAAAATAATGATTGATTATGAAAATATGAAAACTGAATCCACTAAAAATTTAATAATATCCTCAACTGAAATTGTCCCACCATAATGCGATTGAGGGGAATGACAGGCTGATGGGGGTATTGAAGGGGGGAACAAGGGGGACCGGTGCATATTATGAACCCAATAATTAGAAAAAAAATTAATTTAATCCTAGAAAATACCAAATATATATAACAACAAATTTGCAACATAAAAATTATTTTTAAAATAAATTAATATAAAATTTAATTAATTAATTTAATTAAAAATAATGATTGATTATGAAAATATGAAAACTGAATCCACTAAAAATTTAATAATATCCTCAACTGAAATTGTCCCACCATAATGCGATTGAGGGGAATGACAGGCTGATGGGGTTATTGAAGGGGGGAACAAGGGGGACCGGTGCATATTATGAACCCAATAATTAGAAAAAAAATTAATTTAATCCTAGAAAATACCAAATAAATATAACAACAAATTTGCAACATAAAAATTATTTTTAAAATAAATTAATATAAAATTTAATTAATTAATTAATTTAATTAAAAATAATTATTGATTATGAAAATTGAATCCACTAAAAATTTAATAATATCCTCAACTGAAATTGTCCCACCATAATGCGATTGATGGAATGACAGGCTGATGGGGGTATTGAAGGGGGGAACAAGGGGGACCGGTGCATATTATGAACCCAATAATTGAAAATTATAAATTAAGTCTTTGAAAATATGAAATTAATTTAATAGAAATTTGTTGAACAAAAATAAAACTATTAATTATTATCAGTAGTAATCAAAATAATAATAATATAAAAATCAAAACCGAAACGAACTGTATCATCGTAACTAGCCGATCCTTGGGCAATGTTGGACAGGACTCTCATTGCTTGTGTGGTGCAATTATTAGCCAGCATCACTCTTGAGCATCCAAATTCCACTGCTAAATCACACAGAATAGATTTTAATAAAATGTTTTTTGTTGTTTTGTTTGCAGTGGAAAATTTTGGATTTTTTAAATTTTCATTCAAAATACTCAACCTAACGTCTGCCTTAATAGAGGAATAAATTTTTCAATTTATAAAATCGTATAGATTGAAAGTTATTTACTAGTTTCGAAGCACTTATAACATGAAACGGAAATCCAGAACCGGAAAGAAATTCTTTAATTTCTGGTTGTATTTCGTCATTCTCTAATCAGGCGATTTTTTTTTAAAGTAGACAGTTTTTAATAAAATCTTACCATTTATGTGTACAAAAATTGGTGAAAATCTTAATTTGCGAAACTCCTTTTCAGATAATCCCTAAAAATTATTTTGTATAGCAAATTAGCCCATTTTATCAAACTTGTTTAATTAGTAAGAGCATTGCAATAGAAGATGGACTGCCAGAAAATCCAACTAATAGTTTTTCACCTTGTCTGACAACTTGTGTTTTACCAAATTCAGACCGAAATTTATGAATACATGATAACAAAAAGCAATTCCTAAGAACAAATAAGATAGTATAATAAAAACCTATATATTACTTGCAAAATGGTTTATCATCATTTCGTAAAAGAAAAACTGATTTTCCATTTTCACCTTGACACTTTTTGCAGAGTTCGTTTGATAAGTTTAATCTAAAATTTTATTTTAATATACATTATAATTATAGAAAATTTAACTTTTTAATTAATTTAGGAAACTCATCAATATTGTCACACATTGTAAAGGTTTATAATTTCACGGTTTTAAAATAATAATTGCCATATATTTAAACAAATATAATTTAAATTCGTAAGAATTGAAATTATTTTTAAGGTAATTAATTAAAAAACTTATTAAGTAATTTAGTTAAAGAAAATTTCAAAATATATTTTTTAAATCGGGCTTTAAAATTGCTATTAAATAGTGAAGTAGTAAATTAAATTTTAGATCTTGATTCAATGATACTTGCATTAAGTGAGAAATGAACATCTTTAGTCCTTTCTGCAATTGCTGATCATATGTGGAATGATCTACTCTCTGCATATGAGTTAAATGTTATCATTATTAGTAAAAGATATTACTTATTTTATTATTTATAATATATTAAAATATTTTTCAAAAATTTGGGCAGCGTTCCGCCCTTATTGAAATGAATGCATTATTATAATGTACTTATTTTAGTCCAACAACTCATTTTAGCATTTCTATGGTCGCCACAGTTATCACAGTTCGTAAATCTCTATATTATCATCTCACAGATATATGCCAAAATGTATCATTTTATTTTAATTTTCCACCGCGATGATTATCAAACAATGTACGTGATCTAACCCTACTTTATACTTTCGTTGACCTAAATTTTTATCACTAGTCGTACCCTTGATAATATAATAATCAGCAGTAGTTAAATAAAAATTCAATTTTCCTACTTAAACATATAAAAATGTTGTCCCTTTAACTCTGACGATTGTTGGGCCAGCACACAAATAGCCCTGAGAATTGTTTAAATGCATCAGTAATACAGCACGAAAACCCAGCACCAAGATAACTTAAAATACAATATACAACACCAACTAAACACTTTAAAATCTGAGAGAATATAAATAAATATAAAATCAAAAACATAAAAAAAATTAAAATAAAATAAATACAAAATGCATCAAGAACCGCACGAAATTTACATAAAAAATAACATAATAACAAGAAAATTCGACCGTAAAATGACCATTTATATAAAATTAAAAAATAAATGAATTAAATGAATAAAAATAAAATATTTTTGGATGAATAAATTTAATTAAAAATGTTAAAAATAAATTACCAATTTAAATTAAGAAATAAATAAAAATTTAATGTAGATAACATAAATAATTTCAAAGTCGAATTTTGTTTAATCGCAGTAAAACTAACACGCAAGGTTAAGGCCAAATTATAGGTATAAATACCGATGTGTTTTCACAAATTTTCAGTCTTATTTTTCGGAGAAAAAAAATTTTCATTACAGAACTGTATAACTGGTTGTATAACTGGTTGAGAGCCGTGCATTCAGGCAATTAACACGGGTAAGTGTTTTGCCTGAACACGATCACTCTCAACTGGTGCAATATTATTAATTGATTTGTTCGAAGGGAATTGATGGGTAATTTTTCAAATTGAATTTATGGATGATTTTTGTTTTTCCAATTGAATTTATGGATGATTTTTCGAATCGAATTTATGGATAATTTTGTTTTTCCAATTGAATTTATGGATGATTTATCGAATTAAATTTATGGGATTTTCGAAGTAAATTTTATGGAATGGATACAATGAATTTCAAATGTATGTGGCCGATGTAATATGCTGAATAAATATTTTCTATCTATAGCCTTGGTGCATTGAAACTTTTATTCCAAATGCTATGGTAAAATATTATTTGTTATTCCTTTTCCGGCCCACAGCCAACACACATCGCAAGTTAATAAAATCATTATACAGTACAGAATTGTGTAAGTGCGTGGAATATCGCCGATAATCTGTACCCGTGAAGACCCAGCGTGCGGAACGCAGGGGTCGTAACGTCAATATTATCCCATATAGAAGAAAGGAGAAATAAGGAAGAAGTCTTTTGGCTACTTCCTCGTTTCTCATTTCTGTAAAATTGACATAAATTTTTAACAACAATCGGCTCAAAATCTCTAACACCGAGTAGTCCAGTGGGCACTCATTAAATATAATATGAACATAAATAGATCTTAAGAACAAAAAGAGGGAATGGGTAGCGGGGAAAATTTGCGAAATCGTTGCAACAGTTAAAATGAAAAGCCATCGGAAAAAGATTAATCCGAACGACCAAAATCATGAAAAATAATGTTTTTAAATAAGAATTAAATAAATTAATTTGAGTGAGGCGGAAAATATGGGCGGGACGCTGCTCAAATTTTCCGAACTAATTCAAATACTTAACAAAAATAGTAACGTAAAAATGGAACGTGTAAAATAAGGGCGGAACGCTGCTCAAATTTTCCGAGTCAATGAAAATGCTTTGTCGAAAACGGTAGAATGGGGATGAACCGTAAAATAAGGGCGGAACGCTGCTCAAATTTTTCGACTCAACAAAAATACTTTACCGAAAACCAGGGAAATACAAATGGATTACGGCTAAATTGTTATATAAGAAAAATATTTCTTAAAGATGAGGAATAAGGACGAATCCCTACACAAAATTTTGTTAATAATATGGATAATAATTAAAATAATTGTAATAATAATAATAATAATAATAATAATAATAATAATAATAATAATAATGGTAATAATAATAATCATGGTATTTGTAGTAATGATGATAATAATTATGATAATAATAATAATAATAATAATAGTAATAATCATAGTGGTAATAACAATAAATATAATGGTAGTTATAGTAATAAAAATAATAATAAAGGTAACAGTAGCAACAATTAATAAAGGTAATACATATTATGGCAACAATAATAATGCTGGTAATAATAATGGGAAACATTGTAGTTATAATAGGGATAAGGGTGAAAGATATAATGTGGGTGTATTTAACATAACAAAGGGTGTACCGACCAAAGAATAATCATCAGCATGGACAATAATAACAAGGACTAAGCAAATGGACATAAAGATAGATGATATGAGAGTATAGGTTAACATTTGAAAGAGATAGGAGAATAATGGGACCTAAGAATCAAAAGCGAGCACAGGTCTTCTATCGACAGCTCGTTGGACCCAGAGATCGTTCGGTCAATTATAGCATTAGCAATAACGCTCACTTTTTGCGGACGATCTACCCACGAACACAGTTCCAACGTTGCTTAGCAACGGGTGCCGAGTGGTAAGCAAAGGAAATATTTGTATGGGGTTGTCTGGGTAACAACCATATAGTTTCAAAATATCAAAACCCAGAAACCCACACGATATTCCCGCATTTTACCCTCTTACCGATTCGTCCATCATTCATGAACGCTGCGGTGAAATCCAGTGGAGTCCTACTTTCGTGATCAATGCAAAGGTGACGAGTCCCAGCAGACTCCGAGGGCTGGAAAATGATAAATTGACACTTCAACATCAACAAACTTAACTTCAGGAATTGAATATCAATTCAACATTTTTCCACTGACTTTTACAATATTATATATAAAATGAATATAAATAATTTAGGGGAACCTGCCAAGTGATGCCAAAAGACATCCAGAATAAGTTAAATTAAACAAAACATTAACTTAGAAAAATATATTTGTACAAAATAACAATACTTACAATCCACAAGTTTGTCAGTCAAGCATCCAAATTTGAAAAATTATCATAAGTCGGCATAAAAATTGTCTAAACAATTGTCTAAAAATGTTTGTGTCTAACACAAGTTTCTAAAACAAATTGTCTCAACAAATGTCTAAATTTATGAAAATGACTGCTGTATATATAGTGTTTTCATGTATGGGTGTGACAAATCAGGGTATGTTAAGCCTTTTTCGGTTATTTTGGGGGGGGGGGTTATTGGTTTTATTTTACTTTAAATATTTTATTATTCTCCTTATTTTTCTCTAATTTTTGATATTATTTTCTCAATATTTCGTAAATATTTATTTTTTATTATTTAACCATTCTCTTTGATTATTTTTCTTTTTACCCTTTGATATTTAAATTTTTGGTTTGTATTTTCTAAACCTTCTTTTGCAAGGTTTTGGCGGTTTTATGTTTTTTTCTGCATCTGTAGGCTTTTCAATGATTTTAACTGATATTTGTTTTATTTAATTTTGTTTTATTCTATGTTTTATTTTTGATTTCTGCTTGCGGCGCGTGGTTATGTTACAGCAGCCATATTGATAATTTCCAAACGTCATTAATTATTTTGTTTTAATTTACACAATTTTATCATTTTTGTTTAAATTATGGCTTATAGCCCAACAATTATTATAAGATTCCAAAACCGATTATCAATTTGATTTAAAATTATACATAACATTCTTGTGCAACATAATCAAAATAAAACTTTGGATGTGGAGAAATTTCGACGAGACATGGCTTACTACCCCAATGAGGCTCTGAAGCAAAGCCAGCGTGTGGAATCGATGATCTGAAGGTTCCGCCGGATGGAAAAAAATATGGACGCGGCCGGAACAAGTAAAGTTGGTCCAGTACAATGATTTATTAAAAGAGCAGCACGCGAAATGGAAATACATTTCCAACGTCATTTTTGACAGGTCTCCAAAGGTTATATCTCTTGAGCGCACATCTGTGGGAATACCTTAAAATTGACCTAGAAAATCTTAAATCTTTTTACATATCGGGCGCCCAGCACGTGAAAGATTATTTATGCATAAGCTGTATCAATAATGACTGCTGTGACCATTCATTTATCATTATTCGTTAGAATTTCGATGATTATTTTTGTAAAGTTTTAAATCAATAAAATTTCTATAAGAGTCATCCCCCCACAAAAAATCTTTTATTCATCAGTATGAAGGTTCCTATGTTAAAAATAATAGCCAAATAAGTTTGAAGCTATTCTACCAAAAGAAATTACCTCTATTATAACAACTCACTCTTTTTCAATAATTAATTCTCAGATAATTTTATTTCATGAAATTCAATTTAATCTTATTTCTCTAGTTATTATTAAAAATAAATAAAATCTAAATATAATCGAGTCAATTATTGAAAAAATAAGAATGTAATCTGACTTCTTAAGTAATCGCCTTGACTACTGCAACAATGGCAACCAAATATTTATCAAATTGGATTAGTTTGTGAAATGAAATTACTATAAATTTACGTATTAAAACATTAGAAGTAATTTACAATTAAAAACTTAGCTAAAATATTTTTACTACAAAATCTTATGTGTTAGAGTAAGGGTTCTCAAAGTTCAGGTCTCGAAAATCTTTAAAAATATACTCCAAGAAATGGGCAATATAAATTTTGCATTTAAACTACAATTACTTTGAGTTTGATAGCACATTTTTGTAATGCTAAATTAAATAAAAGTTGATATATAAATGTGACATTCCACTTCCTCTTTACTAGTCGAGTAGGTAGCAAAAAATGTATACTTTTCAAAATAGGTACCTGGAGCAGAAAGTTTGAGAACCTGTGTTATAGGGTTTATGTTGTATTTGTTCGAATCCAGAACTATTTATTTGGATTCACAAAAAATATTTTTTAAAACTTATCTTCATTTAAATTAAGTTTTATTTAATTAACCAGCTCTTTTCTAAGGTTATAAAACGTATCTACGAAACACTACCAGCGAAACACGATTCAATGGAATGACCCTTTTGAATATCCATCAAGAACATACCCCATCTACAGATGAAGTAATCAATGAATTTATCAAACAGAAAAAGCGTTTGGACCATGCATTATAGCATAAATTGTTGTTGGGTGATGAAGCTTAAAATAAAGTGGCAACAGACGATAGTAATTATTACGCTTATTATTCCGTTCTCTTCTTTGAACTTTCACTGTTGACTGTTGTTAACTTGAAAGTTGAAAGTCTGTGAAATATTGTTATTACTGATTTTTTGTCACATTGCTCATAACACTAATTTAGTCAATAATTATTACACAATATTAAATTTAGGATTTTAAAGGATTATCTTTTAAAAAATAACAATTACGTGAATTTTGAATTATGTTAATAAATTTAATTAAAAGTGAAATACTTGTTAATTGAAATTAAAATAAAACACCTTCAAATTAGAATTTGAAACAAATTATGTTAGATTTTAGTTAGATTTCAAACTAACTTTTTCAACAATTTCAATATATTTGAACTGGTTTCGAATCTACAAGAAATTCTGATATTTGGAACACTTTTTAAGTTGAATGGAATCTTTATTTTCCATTTGTCATAAAAATAACAACATATAATATTAATTTTTTTAAACAATTTAAACCATTTTAATCTATCAGACACCTTAATCATGAAGGGCTTCACACCTCGGCACCCTCATTCGTCCACGCTTGAAATGATTGACCATAATATTAATAAATATTTCTCAACACCAATCCCCACCCCTCATAAATTCCTGGTTACGCCAATGCATAAATACATATATACCATTCTAGCTCTAACTGTACAAACCCTTCCTTCAATGGGTTTACTGGTAAATTATTGCATTTTAGCTTTGGAAATAAAAATTTATATTTTTTTAAAGAATTAGAGGTAGAGCGGTACTAGAGGGGCACAAAAAGCGCCTAACGTATAAATACGCAAATGAAAATAACCCTTAGGGTTGTGTTTTAAAGCCAAAACAAGCTACTTGAAAGAGCGTTGTGAAAAATTTGGAGAAGCCTACAGTTGTGATGTGGATGAAGAAATTTTGGATTTTAGAACGCTGCTAACAAGCTGTACCGAAAAAATATCCAGCGCCGAACAATTACTTAACAATTCAGTATGGAGATGAAAACGTTTTTTTTAATATTTGTATAGCATTGTGAATATTGCTGACGATCGCGGTTTCTATTGCCAGTTGGGAAATGTCATTTAGCAAATTAAAAATTGATACTTTCATAATTGAGAGCCTCGATGGGCGCAAGATCGGTGTTTACCATAGGCGCCATTTACCCTAGGTACGCCACTGGTCACATTGCGTAATGTATAATTTAGTCCATGATTATTACAAAACATTAAATGGAATTACTTAGTATTAGAAATTTAGATAATCCATTAGTACTTTATAATTTCAGGTAAAAAGCATAAGTTACCAAACTAAGACCCACGCAATAGTTTCTTCATACTCAAATACCCTGTACAAATTTGTATTTGGCCCTCTACTTAAAAACATTTAGTATAAAAACATTAAAGACCTCTGGTATAAAGGTTTGTTTTTCAAACTATTTTCTTTTAACACTCGATTTACGGTCAAAATCCCATACCTATTTTATCTTGTTGCTTATGTAGCCACAGATTAATGCTGTCAAAGAGAGAATGGGTTCAATGGTCAGTGAAATATTGTTATTACTGATTTTTTGTCACATTGCTCATAACACTAATTTAGTCAATAATTATTACACAATATTAAATTAAGGATTTTAAAGGATTATCTTTTACAAAATAACAATTACGTCATTTTTGAATTATGCTAATAAATTTAATTAAAATTAATTAAAAGTGAAATACTTGTTAATTGACTTCTCAATAAGACTAGAATATAATTAAAATAATTAAATTAAAATAAAACACCTTCAAATTAGAATTTGAAACAATTTATGTAAAAAAAAACGTTTTAGAAAATACATTTATTTTAATCAATAATTTTAGTTAGATTTCAAACTAACTTTTTCAGCAATTTCAATTCATTTGAAATGGTTTCGAATCTATAAGAAATTCTGATATTTGGAACATTTGTCATCAAAATATTGTTCCCCGCTAAGCCTTCTTTTTTAAAATCTGATCCCAACCACCTATGTTTTGTCGCTTCGCAAAATCCACTCATTAAAACACTATTTTTGGCCAATTCACACATATCGGTCGACGATAATTTCCAGATCTGAGTCGCCATGCTATATTCCTCCATTAAAGGTTCTCTTGTGAAATGGAATTGCAAAGGATCATCTGTGCTGAGACTTACATTCAATCCACGACAGAAATAATCAAAGAAAGGATTTCTGTTGTACTCGAGAAAGAGGAAATTGTTGCTCAAAGGTGACATTGCTATTCCCATTTGACAGAGGTAATATAAGTACTGCATTACCGGAGATTTCCTCAACAGAACTCCATGGCTTATTCCATCTGCAACCAAAAAGGCAGCTGCTAGGTTTTTCGGTGAACCAGCTTCACCGCAATGAGGACGAAAATTAAAAGAAGACAATCCTTTACTTTTTCTGTACTGATTGAGCACAGTCATGTTGGCATACATGTAATACAAATAATATGCATAGGAAGGGTTATGCTTGAACGTCCAATGTTCTGGAGTCTGATTACTTTTATTTATTTCAATGGCTTCTGGTTTTGACTCATCGTCCACTGAATCGAATCCACTGATGTGACTCAGAAATATATTCAATTCCGGATGACTTTCAGGATTCTTTGAAACTTCGAAAAGTGGCAAAAAAAAATTAGTGATAATATCTTGAAAACTCTTAATAGCCGAAGTTGCCTTGAATATATCGTATATTCTCGGAATTTGTATCATCCATTTAACGGATGGAGATTGTACATTGTGTCGAACAAACCATGTTGCTAATTTATCCCATTCATCTATTTTTTTTCCATAAATAGACAACCGCAATTCAGAATACTGATATTTAGAGTCTTCTATATCTCGAGTCACTTCTTTAATGATTTCGGCAAAATATTTTCCTTTGATATAATTATCAGTCTTTAGAAACACGTCCCTTAAATCTGGATGGCCAGCTGGGTTATATTTGGAATTAAAAGTATCAAATCGATGAAAACTGTTATGATCACAGTGGACATCAAGTCTGTCCACAGTTATTTGATGGTCTGCAAGATCCATTTCCTCAAATACCTCTTTCAGAGACATCGGTTTTTTGGTAGTTTTGTTTACCATTACCAATTCATTTGGATTTTTTATCAGGCAAGTTTTTATAAACCTCTGAAGATGTTTTTGATTCATGCATGACGACGCATGAATGTGTGTATCAACTTTTCGGATATTGTAAAAGTCTTTGTGGGAACTCGACTTTAATTCATTCAATTCGGAAATGCTATTTAAAAGCCTGTGCATGTCGAATTGGTTTTTAAGAAAACCCAGTCGATTGAAACAAAATGTTTTCAAAGGTCCATTAGACGATAGTTTCAAAAGCTTTTTGTAGTCTTTGACGAAATTTGAAAAACTAATTGGACATTTTAAAAAAACTTCTCCTGGCTTACCAATGACTGTCATAACTCCATTTTCGAAGACAAAATTTTCAATTAGACAATTAGTAGACATTGGGGAGAAACTGTATAAATTTTCTGATTGAAAATCAAAATTTTCGGTTTCCATTTGAAGGTCTTCTTCGGCTTTAGTGTAGAAACTTTGCAAAGACGCTTTCATATAAAGGTTCTTTGTAGTGAGGGCATCGAATAATAATTTCGTATTCTGTAAATTGGTAATGAATGTTGAATGGGAGACGAATTTCGGATTTAAAATCGCAATTTTATTATAATCAAGATCTCGTTCAATTTCATGTCCACAATCTTTGTGATGTTCTAAATTATTTTCTTTTGTCTCATCATTTGATTTAGAAAACGATGAGTCGGAATCCTTTCCATTCACATCGAGTTCTGTAAAAGAATTTGTGATATCGGATAAAATCCCAGATACAGTTGAATCTTGTTCTATATTTTCCATATTTTATTAAGTATTAAATTAGTTAAATTTTAACAAATTTAATGAACTGTTTTTTATTTTAAGATTTATTGTTTAAACTTATTTACAAATATTTTGCCAATTTTATTATAATTTTAAATAAAATGTATTTAAATGTTGTGGGAAAAAATAAAGATGAATGTATTTTTATCTTTTAAAATCATCATAAAATAATATATAGGAAAATAATAATACAAATAATAACTTTATATCAGCTTTTTTCAAAAATTACAAAATAAAAAATTATTTAATGCATTTTTTATGTTTTTAATTATTGTACATCTTATTCTGTTTTTATGGAAATTTGATTTAACGCTATTCAAAAACTTTCAAACAAATAGTTTTTAGTAATAAAAACATGTACATAAATGTCTTAACAATTTAAAAAATATATTTTCTTTTCATAAACAAATTTTATAAAAGATTTTTAAAAAAAATTTTTCAGCTCACAGAAAAAAAGATAAATTTGTATACTTTAATAAGATGATTTTAGTTGATTTTTCTATCAAGAACCAATTCCCTACTTTTATTTGAATCATGTTGTTTTTTACGCGGAATTTTGAAGAACTAATCTTTTGTGTAAAAACCGAATTATTTGTATTATTTATTTTATGTTTTGATAAAAATATGTCGTCAATTTATTATCACCCTAAAACTTTTATTTTCTCCATTATTGTGAAATAGAAATTTTAAAGGAATTATTTTTCCTGAAAAAAAGTGTAAAATAAATTCAAAAATTTGTGATTGTTCAAAGGGAGTGAAAAAATATAATTCAAATGTAGAATTAATCAAAATGTGAGTGCAAAATTAATTAAAATTCAAAGATATTTCTTTGTTGCTTCTTTTTAGACAGAGGCGTCGCTCCCAACACTTGGACCTTACTGACAGAATATTTCTCTCAAATAAACTCAGTGTAACAGTGCAAAGTCGCAAATCCTTGCACATAGAAGTTAAATAACCACTGGGAAACAAAATAGTAAACTTTTTAGCAAACCATGAATAAAATGTGTTCAATAAGTTTAATTAAAAGTTAAAGAGTTTTACAAACCTTTATAAATTGAGCGTTTTTTCTTCTATTTTAAAGTAAAAACTATTTTTTTAAAAGAATGCTCACGTTGATCTTGAAAGATTATAAACAGCCATATCTCTGAACACTGCTATACTACACGATGCTTTTTAGCACACCAGAGGGCCAGTTTTACAACAAATCAAGGAAAACAAATTAGAAACTCTAGAAAGTTTTTCAACATTCTAGAAGGATGAGAATATATCATCAACATTTATATCAAGCTTTAGGTTAATCTGATAACTTCTAAAAATCCTCCATCACCACAACATTGAGTTTACTTTCAAGATAAAACATATTTTTGGTTTAACAAATGTCATTGTGGATTTATTTTTAAGACACGGCACTTCAGCCATATCCAAAACCTCTATCAATCTTTAATTACTCACACCCGACTGTAAATTATCTGAAGAAGATGTTTCTTACTTCAAAGAAAAGGCTAAACTTAGGGATACAGTGTATTACGATATTTTCTTATTCCCCCGGTTGTCCTCATCCAATGCTATCTCTTGAACTAAGAAAAAATTTATATGATCTATTTATAATTTAAGATAACGAAAACACGCTTTTCCAAATTTCTATTTCTCAATTAATTGATTATTTAAGCAAAAATCTTTATATTTGCCTTCCCAAGAGATTCTTTTGAATCTTCATTTCTACGTTTTATATCTGCTATGTTCCACGGTATTGACAGGGATCTGAAATATATCAATGCATTGTGGTATACAATACTTTCATGATATTTTCTCTAGTCCATAATGCGGCGCTTGTTTAGAATTGCCCCCGCATTTTTTAAATAAATTTTATTTTAAATAATAAACTTTTAATACAAGCTTTTATTATTAAAGATAGCTAACATGACTGTAAAAACAGTTATCTAACTCGATCATTGGGCAGGTGGCCAGTATTCACGGATATCATGTAAAATCTTTTCAAATGGATTTGCACCATTTAATCTTCGTCGCCACATATACTCACATAAATAACTATCTAACTTGCCACGATGCGTCCCAAAATGACGCTTATTTTCTTTGTTTCGCTAAACTTCAACATCCTTCAATCATTTGTGTGTTTGCACCGGTGATGGGATTAATGAAATTTACTGAATAAAATTTATTTAAAAAATGCGGGCTATTCTAAACAAGCGCCCATAATGCTGTAATTGGTTGCATATGAGAAGGTTTTATGAACATTTTGTCGTTAAATCGAAGTCTTGTCTCGTATGCATATATCAGATTTGATTACAATTTAAAGACACCGTTCACTCGAGTATTGCTGTACTAATATATTGCTTCATACATATATTGATTCATCTGGTGGTTCTCCTTCAAAAAACACTTGTCCTATCTGTTTGTATATTTCATCTGCACTTTCTTTCCTTATTTTTAATCCACAAGCAGTAATTGTTAGAAATTTTCCCTGATTATATTTCCTCACATCAACGGCTATTCTTTGGCACCTATTATCTACACCTGACTGTCCCTTGCATGTATGTACTAGTTGAGGATCGATAGATTGGCATTTGTAATGCCTGGTTGTTTAACCAAGAGTCTCAGTTTATCTCCTCTAAATTGACTAATTCGGTCCAGTCGCTTGCTTTTTATTAAAGATCTTCATCTAAATTCGTAAAAATCATATTGTATTCGAGTTTGTAACTCCAATTCGGAGGAATTCTAGTCGGTGCTTCGGCTTTGTCTTCTGTTGTTGATACAGACAATATTTTGTCTTTTAACTTTTTCTGTATTAGTCCTTTGTCTTATTTATCCCAGATTTTTGTGTTCAAGTGTTTATTAGTGTTTCAGGATACAGAACAGAAGGAAGGATTAAGAGTTTTATATGTAGATTCTTTTGATGATTTGGATGGCCTTATCTTTAAATTTTATATTGCTTAGATGCGACCCAAAAATTAGGATTAGGATTTTGCAATTTAACAAAATGAAATTAAAAGGCATTGACTTTAGTTAAACAATAAGTTAAATAATATTGAATCGGATATAAATAATATACAAAGTTGCAATAAGTCAGGTATAATTAGTAGCAAATATAAAAAATAAAAAGTTCTATAAGTGGCGGTATTCATTAAAAATCTTGAATATACAATTGAAACATATTATAGTTAGTTTTACGGTTTATTATACTAATACAATTACAACCAGTGGTTACCAACTATCTGTCCGTGGACTTAATAAGGGTATTTGGGCACTTCTTGAAGTTATGTGAATCGCCGAATTAAAAACTGGTTTTTAATTATTAATAATAATTAATAGACTCAACGACTGAATGGTAAAATCATTTCTTCTAAGAACGAGGACATTCGGTAATAAATGATAATAATATTCTTGACAAGAATTTCTTATGCGATACGATTATTTTTTAATTCAAAATGTTAAAATTGTTTCTACACACAAAATACGCACAAAAGCGTGTGAATAGTTATGGGTTAAATAATAATAATAATAATAATAATAATAATAATAATAATAATAATAATAATAATAATAATAATAATAATAATAATAATAGTAATAACAATAATAATAATAATAATAATAATAATAATAATAATAATAATAATAATAATAATAATAATAATAATAATAATAATAATAATAATAATAATAATAATAATAATAATAATAATAATAATAATAATAATAATAATAATAATAATAATAATAATAATAATAATAATAATAATAATAATAATAATAATAATAATAATAATAATAATAATAATAATAATAATAATAGTAAAAATAATTTTAATAATGTTGACTCCTCTGGCTGGGTATAAAGACTGCAACCCTATCCGTCGATAGCGCGTTTAATTAATTAATATAAATTTGATCGAATAAATCACGAGAAGACGATATCTGTTTAAAATATTTATTGATCTGAATAAAATATCAATTACAACAATCAAAATATACAACACAGTTTATTGGGAGACCTGTTGGGTTATAAGAAAAGGTTAGTATAGATACTTATCGCCCTCAGTAGAAATAAGTCAATCAGATCGACGTTTCCTGATTAACGTGTGAAAAATTAGAAGGGAAAACAAGAAGTGCGAATTGATTTTTTTTATTTCAAAAAATATCTACAAATAATTCAATATTAAAACAATACTAAATTGTTTTTTATCATAAATGTTTTTAGTATTTATTTTAGATTAGCATGGATGGTTTGGCATTGAACACACGTCATACATTCACTTCTCGACAAAGATCTGCATTACGATGTTCTGTTCATTTCCTAAATTGAAATTCTATTTCCAAACTGCTCAAACAGTTGATCCATGTCTGGAATTGTTTGGGTGATAGTTTTCTTTGTCTTCATCATATGTGTTATCGCTTTATGGACAGTGCGTAATATAAATCTTTTCACATAAAGATAATGTTTAAAATGGTTTGTAAAATAATAGATTGATAAAAGTTATTTTCTTGTTATGAAGTAGCCCAATTCATGTTTTGACTTGGCATGTGATCCATATGCAATAAAACTTTCCTTTCCAGAGTTATCTATCTGTGAAAAAACTGAATCAATACGATCGAAACTAGCATCTGTATCTAATATGAATGTTATTGAAAAGTCGTTAAACTTTAATATATCGTGCATTAACCAATTTCTCTTTCAGCTTTGTAAATGAATTTTCACATTATTCTGTTAAAATTAACTTTTTCTCTTTGCTTCTACACAATTTTTCTAGATGTTTTCTATCTCCTATATAATCTTTTACAAACTTCCTATAGTATTTGGTTTATCCTAAGAGCTCCTCAATTTCTTAAGACACTTGGGTCTTTCGAATTCCTTTACTGCTTTAATATTTTCTTCATCCGTTTTTACTCCATTTTTGCTTATTATGTCTCGAAATTTTCATTTTATCTTTCAAACATTGACATTTAGACGTACTGATCTTTAATCCTGCTTGTTCTATTTTCTTAAAAACGATTTCAATATTTTTATCGAAATACAGTACCGCTATTTGCCAATTAATTTCACTACCATGTTCATTAATTTTTGAAAGGTTGTCAGACTTGCTACTATCCCAAATTGCATCCTATTAAGTCAATACTATTTATTCTCAGTAGAGAACGCCATCATGAGGCTTGATCTGTCGTCCAACTCTACCTGATAATGTGTTCCCTAAATCGATAGTACTGAAATATTTCGCACCAACCAGTGTATCCAATAATTAATTTGCATTCGGGATTGGAAATATTGGTCTCTCTGTGACGTTGTTTAGACAAATTTTTATTAACATTCATCTGATGCAGAATCCAGCACATTAAAAATCAATAAAATTTGATAAGTCGTATTCTTCCTAGAAATATTTTACATTTTAATTTAACCATATGAAAATCTATAATAAAATTTAAACAAACTGAAACACTTTCTTCTACAAGAATGTGTGTTCTCGTGCACTAAATGGATATTCCATGTGATTTTTGATAACAGAATATTTTCGAGCATAATTGGCTCTTATTAGTACTATGTTAGAAAATGTTAAAATAAATTTTATTTATGTTGATTAAATTTTTTGACAAACTATTTTGCTGTTGGTTAAGAGCGTGATCTTTATGCATAACTGCAATAAAAAAGAAAACCTTGAGAACTCTGCGGCAAGACGTGTCAAATGCTTGCAAGTCAATTAGAGAATTTACAGTCTATTGACAATTTTGAACATTTTCAGTTGTGAAAAGTGCAAGCAATTAAGTGGTGAAGATATAACTTGATAATTGATGTCATTGTTTAAATGGATGGTCTGATTAAAAAATTTGCACGCATATTTTTGTTCTTGAAAAAAATTGAACTTTGTTAAAAAATTCTCAATGCCTGACAGTAAAATAGCACTCACGTCCATATAGATAAAAGCCAAATTGTGTTGTCCAACATTTTTATGATTATCGCAGAGTATTTTCTGATGGGTTTATTTTATTCTAAGGAATTAATATGTTTTCTGTATACAAGTAATGACTGACGGCAGTCTGTAAAATCTTTCTCTTCCAATCAGAAAATGCTAAACGAGTTATTTCGACATGTGCAAAAGCAGTTTCTAACAACAGGTTTAAACTCCCAAAACGTTGGCATATTTGCACGAACAGAAATCATTCGTTGATTGTTAGATGGTATTATAAATATAGTTGAATATTTATTAAATAAAATGGTGTTGAGTATTTATGAACAACCAAATACAATGAAGTTTATTTAGAATCAACACGATCATTAAAATATCCTCGCAATTTCATCAACAACTTTCAAGATAGAAACACTTTCAAAATAACTGTTAATATGCACTATTTTCAAATATAGCTTTTTCTCTTGCGCTGGGATGGGTTTTCCAATGAGATATCACCCTTCTTTTAAGCTAAGAGTAGCACTTTGGGCTCGCTCTAAGTTTAATCTGTCCTTGTTTTAACATTTTAAAACTCTGTTCTTTATCTTCAACCACACTGGCAATTTGACTGAGTTATCTTTCCCTTTATACATTTATGGCAATGGAATTCTCTCTGTTCTTAAAATTAATTTATCAACGAAGCTCCTCTTGAATTGATTAATTTGTTTTCCTAATTTGTTGTTTCTTGGGAAGTTTCGTTGCTTTTCCAAAATCTAATGACCTTGGGATAATTTTATTAATTTCCAATCAACTTTGAGTTCCCTTTCCCATCGGTTTTTCTCGAATTGAGCCATTTACTTAATTCTAATTGAACAATTTCGTTAACAGTTTTGTGTTTCCGATACTAATAAAGTTTTTTATTGGCTCGTGTTTTCCATTAACTCGAGTTTTACTAATTAACTTAACTTAATTAGCTTAAATATTTCCTTCTTGAGACACCCACTTGATTTTATTATATTATATTTGAACTCGTCTCATCATTTAATATTTTTTTCACTTTAATTATTATTTGAATTTTATGTTTTGATTGATTTACACCAAATTTTTATGATTTTACTTTTTACCACAACAATGGTTTTACTGTATCCAAACCAATTATTCAAATAAATGTTAAAAATAATTCCATATATCATAATATTTTCTACAAAATTTGAATATGAATACCTTAAATCTGATTCATAGTCAAATTTTGTAGGAAATATTATGTCACATAAAGAAATCAGAGGTGAAACAAAAAAAAATCCTTATAATTCCATGTATATTTTTGATTGACCCTTAAATGCGAATCAACACCAATTGATGAGTTCTCGGTTTGTTGCAATCAATTTCCAAAGAATCTTGCAATTTGTTTGTTTTAACTATATTTTGCGCCTTTTTTGGAGATGCCACTGTCTCACTTCTTGCTGCTATCCTCTCCCTTGCCAAATACTGTCAAAATTTGAGCTCATGTGAGTTTTTACTGTTGACATAAATCATGCGTTAAGAAGTTAACAACCGATTTCTCAGCAAATACTTTAGCCATTTTTTATCCTATGCATACAACAATAACAATATAAATTCTTTCTAAAAAAGCATTACTTATTTTTCTATCTTCTTCAAGCCTAATCTTATGAAGAAGAAGAAGAAGAAGAAGAAGAAGAAGAAGAATTCATGTTGAAAAAACAATGATATATTATTCATTTAATTAAAATTATCAAAATTAAATTAAAAATACCTTCCTTTTAAAAATTAAAAATTAATTTATTTGTAAATTATTATTATGAATTTTAAAATAATTATTATTTAAATAAGTTGAAATTTAAATTTTTAAAAACTGAATTGAAAACAAATGGAAAATGGAATTATTAAATCTCAATCTAGTCGATGTATCTATATAGTTATGCCAAATAGAAAAGAAAAGTAAATTTCCTTTGGAAAAGTTAAACAAATAATTCTATTTTTAAATATTGATTAAAGTGTCTTTTTTGTTTTACTGTTTGGTAAATTTAATTAAAGTTCATTAAAACTATATTTTTAAATTTTGCGAAAGCAGTCTCGTGCTCATTGGATTTATAAAGAATTTGCAATATTTTTTGATTAAAAACAAATATATCATTATATATTTGATCAAAAATTTAGATGAGGATTTCTAAAAATATTAATTTATAGTAGCAATAAATAAAAATAGATCGGTTAAATAAAAGGATATTAGTAAGAGCGCATTGCAGTTATGTGTGTCAACAGAGGGGGTCCCGTGCGCTTCCGTCAGCTTGCTTTTGTTTTAAACTTATTATTAATGGAATGATTTGTCTGGTTTACTTTGTAGTCGTCATTGTCTACCAAGTGATTATATCCTTAGTTATTGTTCTTTTGACTATTTTTAGTATGGGAAGAAATCCTTTTCAATATTTAAAGGACATATTGTTACAAGAAATTTTCAATGTACTCGTAACCCATAGAGACTGGTTAAACTTACAAAAGAACTCCGGATTTTCGAACTTTATGGATATTTCTATCAAAACAAATCATGAAATTTAGATAAATATTTGTACTTAAAAAAGATAGATATGTCATATAATACATCATTTATAACACTTTAGAGACCTATACGACTCACTGTTACACATTGTTGGGGTATGTGTTGAAATTTATTTATTATTATTATTAAAATAATTAATTATTATTTTCATAAATATTAAATATATTCATTATCTTAAGTGTGTGTAAAACAAAATGTAGATTGAATGTATAATATAATAATAAAAAATTAAATCATATTGAAAAGATTAAACAAATTATCTCATAGCAAAATCTAGTTTGGAAAAGTCAATGAATTAACATTAGTATATAGCAAATTTATTTTCCTGATTTCTTTCTTTTCAACCCCCAAGGTTATTCCATTTGCCGTTAGAAGATTATGTCCAAAATTATTTTGAATTTTATACGTTTCTAGATCAGTGATACATAAACAATTTAGTTCGCGGCACACATGTTAAACAATGCAAGGACACAAATAAAGTGATAATCTAACATTTAACAAAAATCAGCGCAAATTGGAATAGAAAGTTTGAATCCCATGATGTTGCGAAATTCGCGTAAATAAACTGTTATCAAATGGTAATTGAAAATTTTTGAAATAATTATTATTATTAATTAAATAAATAAAAATTTTATAGAGACACTTTTAATTTTCTTCTCGCACGCATAAACTTAAACATTTGTAGTTTGTATATGCAGTAAGGATACTTTTGAGTATTTTTCTGGTATTCATGGCGTTTTTTTAACTTTTTATTGAATATCACAATATTTTAAAAAATAAGTTAATCAATTATGTATGTTTCCTGTCATTGTTTACAGCCTACTCCCACCCTCGACTTATTTGTTGATCACTATTCATTAAATTCCCCCAAGCCTAGAGTCGAATGAGTTTATGAGTCAGTTTTGAGGTCCTTGTCGTTATCAAAAGTTATGTCGCGCATATTCTTCAATAGAGAGTTGGAACATGTTAATCCACAGAAGCAAAATTTGGAGAATACAGCAGAAGCTAAAGAGAATTCCAATAGAGTTCATAAAATACTTTTTTGACAACATATGCCGTTTGAGTTTGCGCAATGTAATGCAAAGCAATGACCTTGTCTTGTCAACTGGGTGTTTTTTTAATTAAATAGGCTCGTTTATTCAGTAAAACTGAGTAATATAAAAAGCTTTTCTCTAAATTCTTGTTTTTCTACTGTATTTCCCAGTGAGTCAGACACCTGATCTCACCAAAAGCAGATCATAATCTTGTTGCTATGAAGGTATTTCTTAACTTTCTTGACTTAAGCGTGTCTTTTGGGCTACATGTTCCTTCCTTGGTTTCATATTTTTCCTCTCTCGCGAAGATACAGAAAACATTCCCTTTAGCCACGCGGGTAAGATTCTAAGCCGCAGTAGTCAGTTGCTTTTCTTTGTTGTTTTCACTGAATTTATGTGGAATACAATACTGTCAATATTGTTGCGTTAGAACTGAAGCTTTTAATTTAATTTTGTTTAATGCCTAGAAAATACATAACATGAAAACCATACTGAGATGATTTAAAACACACATACAATAAGGACCCATCCATAAATGACATCACGTGCCTATGGGAAGGGGTCACAAATTTGTGAAGAATTATGGCTAAGAGGAAGGCATTTTTTAGAAATGTTACGTCTATGAAATTACATGAAATTGTTCTTAGTTTTTTGATTATTTACATTTTGTTATTCTCATCGTCATATTTCATTATAATCGTTCTGATCATTGCACACATCAGTATTATTAGACGAACCGATTGATTTAATACAAATTTAATGTTTTTTGTGGAGCAAAGTGGTGTATAGGTTTGTGGCGTAATATTTGAAAGTGTTATAACGCTTTGTGACGAGGTGGAAAAGGTGTCAAAAAAGGATTAAAATTGCGTGACGTCATTTATGGATAACCTCAAATTTTACATCCAATCCATAATCACAATTGATCCTTTAAACACACTGATATTACTAATTGTATATTGATGTCATTTACTAGACAATATATGTTAGAGGCAGTAATTTTGAAAAGATTATTTTCAATTAAAGAAAAATTGTAAATAAAATATACTGAACAGTTTACAAAGTTGAACCTGACTTTTCGTCAATGATAGTATAAATACATTTAATTATCAATTAATTAATGTAATTAAAATAGAGAAATTGTCACGATGCTTTTACAAAAAAACTAATTAAAATTTAATTTGTTCCATTATAAGGGAATTACCTAAGCAGAACTGCATAGGGCACGGGTGACCGGGAGAGAGTACGAATAAAAATTTATTACATTTGATTGCGTTAAAAAAACGCTTATAATCATTATAATTATTATAATTACCTTTCTAAGAAATAATTGCTCTGTCTTAAATAAAATTATGACTTTAAGGCAAAAATTTCTTAAATTAATTGACAAATGAAAAAAATTAATTACGGAATTCTTAAATTATATTTTAAAAATCATTCCTTTTTTGTTCACTTCTGTTTTTGTTTTCTTTTAACATTACTATTATAGATCAAATATTTTTCCTTTTATCAAATACTGAAAGTTTATGCTATATAGAGAAAAAAAATTTCATCGATAGTCGCAATGAAAATAAATGAAATTTTAGTTGACGGGATGACCTGGCGTTAGTTGAAGATTGGATTTAGGTTAATAAATTCGGTTAATACAGTCCTTCAAGAGCGTAGGAATTAGTATTTTATAGTATTTATTATATTTGTTTAATTTAAGTGTTAGAAGATGGGAAAATTATAAAGATTTTAAAGTTAAAATACTATGTGTTGGGAAATAATAGATATAGGATAAATATATACATAAATAACAACTGATGATGATGACAATAAAGATTTCAATGACAATTCAATAGTATATGAAAATGTCATGATTTTATTTTGACAATTCATGATAATAAAGAATAATGTGATTTTATTTTTATTGTTGATGTAATTTTTATTATGTTATATTTCGACTTATTTTTATTTTTCTTGGTAACAACATAAATTAAAATTAAGAACTAAGAAACCCAAGAACCCCCCCCCCCATACAAATAATAAAATTAAAATGCCCTCTAGGGGCTAATTTTGTTTTTATTTTTGTTATTGACGCAAGGCGTCAAAGTTAGTCCAGTAAAGCGACGATAAATATTTGTTTACGAAAAACAAATATTACTGACGTTTGAAGATCATTACCATTTGATATGAAGGACTGCAAAAAATAAGTATATAAACCCAGTCTTTTTAATCAAATCACCCATAAAATCATATTCAATGAAGAGTTGTAAATTCCATAGTTGATATTACAACATAAATTAGAGCATACCTATAGAACATTGTTATTTATATTATTGTTTGTAACCAGTGTTATAATAAATAAAAAAAATTATAAAAAAAGACCTTTGTGTTCTTATTTATATAAGATACCAAGTTGAGATTCTGGGAACCTCAACATAAGTATTTTATTCGTAGTGTATATAGAAAAGGTTATATAATTAATTTTTTCCAGTTATTTGATAATTCAATAAAAGCATACCCAAATGTCTCAAGAAAACTATCTTTTCGAATATTTTGTTCCTACTAAAAGAGCAAAAGAAAGTCCTAGAAATGAAATAAATGCTTTAAATGAAGAGGCAAGTAAACTTTCTGTGGTGAATATGGTTGAAACCGAATTTATGACGGCACAATCATCATCCAAAGACTTGAATAACCTTCCGAGTGGATGAAATCAAAACCAAAAACTTGAGTTCATCGCTGAAAATCCTTGGTAAGTAGTTTTGAATGGAAAACTTCGCTGTTCTGTTTGCAAAAATGTGGGATCTTTAAGCACTGGAAAACAACAAGATTTAAAATTAGAACATAGTTTGATAAAATGTAATATTTTTCCTAATGGCCTAACAAATACTCAAAACCAAACCTCATTGAGAAAAAAAATCTTCGAACACAGAAAATCTGTCGCACATTTAAAAGCAGAAAAGGTTGTTTCTATAAGGGATAAAAATATAATGTAAGGTGTTTTGGTAGATATGCATAAAAAAGAAATCGTTGTTACAGAACGAATTTTTCGTACGGCTTATAAACAAGCCAAGTTAAGTCATCCATCTTACAGGTTCGATGGACAAATACAAAGAACTCTTTTAAAGAGAATAGTTGATAGTATGCCCAAATTTGGAATTATTTTAGATGAATAAACTTCACTTAGTAATAATTCATGTCTTATTGTAAATATTCGAGTTGAGTTAATAAATATGACACAGCCAGAAAATTTGTTTAGCGCTTGATCGAATTACAGAGACAAAATGCTGAATGTATATTTACCACTCTATTATTAGAATTAAATATCCTTGGACTAACTGAAGCTATTTTACAAGAGTGTCTTGTTTCTTTAACTTGCAATGGTGCTGCTGTTATGTTGGGACGTAAATCAGGAGTTGCTAAATTGTTTCTGAGGAAGTACCCTAATCTTAAAATTTGACATTGTTTGAACCACCGTCTAGAATTATGTGTTGGTGATACGGCGAAAGAAATGACTGGTGTTAATTATCTTAGAACAATAGTTGATAAAATACGTACGCTATATCATTCTTCTCCTAAGAACCAACGAGAACTAAAAAAAATGCTCGCAATCACTAGAACAGGTGATATTGAAAATTGGACAAATTTTAGATGTTTGTTGGGTTTCATCTTTTTCGAGAACCGTTAAAGCACTTTGGATATATTATCCTGCTCTATTTAAGCATTTTCCTGAAGCTTCAAAAGGTGCCAGAAGAGACGAATACGAAAATAAAATCAATTGCATTTGTTCAAAATCTTGGACTTATGTATGATGTCAAGCTAGAGCTATCGCATTTATCTTTAAAACTGGAAGAAAATATACAATAATTACAGAATTTCTGAGATATTAGGCTAATACACACACACACATATATATAAATTAATTTATTTTAGGGGTTTTTTCAACTTCTGATGGCTACATGTTAAAAGTTTACATCCATGTTTTATTATAGGTTGCGTTAATGTGTATTATTTTATTTCTTTATCACTTTTTGATTTTCTATAGTGTAGGGTTTGTCTCAGTGTCTATTTTACAAACAACCTCAAGGTGAGTTTGTGTGTTTATATGCTATAAATTTATTGATTTTTGTTTTATATTTTAGGTGATTTGTCGTAACATGGCTTGGTGTATACATATATTATTTTTATCGAATCAATTTCAAATGACAGACTATTTTCGGTCTTATTCGGTATTATGTAAGAAATACGATACCGCCAGTCATGGTGAAATCTGATTCGAAAACCTGACCATTCCCTTCCTCTATCAGGCCTCAATAACGATATAAATTTAAGGAAAATTTATTTGAATTTATCAATTGCCAAAGAAAATATAATATTTTAACCAATCAAATTTGAAAGATTTATTTTCTGACAAATATGGACAAATAAGCACTGAAAAGAAAGTCTCAACATAAAAATATTTTCCAAATAAAAAGTAAATAAAATAGAAATACTAAATCAAACTGAAATTTTGAGGAAATTCTAATTTATAATTTCTCTAGCTGACAGAAATTGTTGGTTTTAAACCGCCGCAATTTTATGATTTTGCGTTTTTTTACATCCAGTTTTGTGGAGTTTTGTCATTTTTGGGTTGATCAATTTCTCGATGTTTTCCTCCCGGAACTTTAGTCTAGCGATATCATTGGCTACTTTACAGTTGAGCCGGATGTATTCGTAATTTATTACAGATTTTTGCACTTTTTTTTGCAAGTTTTTATCGGACGGTGGGCTCTTTTTCTGCTTTTTGTTTGATGAATTTGCCGATTTGGACTGGGTTGTTGATTTTTTCCTATTTGATGATAATATGGACTCGGTTTGACATGTTGACATTTTCTGGAATTCGATTGAATTTGTTGATGGAATTAAATGAGTGGATTTGCATCTGGAAGTGGTTTCATGATAAGTTTTAGAATCTTGTCCAGTGTCAACTCGGTGCAATTGAGATGAGGGCAGCTGTTATAAATAAGAAAAATATATTTACATTAAAATATTAAAAAAAATTTGTTCAAATATCTTTATAGCGAATAAAATATATTTTATAAAGACGACTTTTTCAATAAATTCTGGACAACATCAGGAGTTTTCATGAAAGAAAATGATGTAAATCAGGGGTGAGCAACCTTTTTAACCCACGAGCCAATTTAAAATTTAAAATTTTGTGGCGGGCCGCACTCATTAATAGTTTACATAGCTTTATATATACTAATAAACATTATAATATAAAAATACAAAAAATGCTTGGCGCGCCGCAAAAAAAAATTCACGAGCCGTATGATGTAAATGATTTGGTTAATGAAATAAACAAATTTTTGTATTAAAAAGACTTACAAAGAATCCAATATTACGGATCACGTTTTAATGCGTTTTTATAGGTAGGCGTCACAACTTGAAATACATAGCTTGCACATACATAACATACAAGGGTTCATAGATAATCCACTAAAAAATTGAAAGTAATTTTCCATTTATAACAATTTAACGTAATGACATCTATGACTCTTCTTAACATGGACTACAAAATTCTATCAAACCATTAAGTCAATTGGGGCTGAACGGAGATTTTGAATAGGCTGAAATAACTCAACAGCCTATGGAATTTCCAGAAACGCTAACAAAAGATTTTTTGTCGGCGGAATTTATTCGAAAATATGAAGAAATTCAGTCAGACTATATCGGGCACGAAATTCGTTTTCGTTAAACATTTGAGTCAAATAAGAATTTATTCGTCGATTTGGATGCCACATTACGATACAATAAAGGAAATGACAAGTTCATGGGCTTGATGAAGAACTTGGTCGAAGTTAACAAAGCATGTCCGATTTGTGTGCCAAATTATTATAATTTTTGTAAAACTGAGCAACTCCAACAAACATAAAGAAATTGATGAAGTCAATGTAAATTCTACAAGTCAGTATCGGAAGTTATTGAAGTGTAAAGATGATTGTGGCGTGGATTTTTTTAAGTTCTCTTGAGATTGTCTATATTGCCTATGTTATCTGATAATTACAAAGAGTCATTTTCCAATTTTAGAAAAATTTGTATATTTTTTAAAAATATCCTGTAAGAAATGGTATCCTTCAGAATTATGGGAAACAAGAAAAGGAAAGAAATTAAGTTTGATTCATGACTGCTAAGTGAAATTGAATAGTTTAGAGGTCATGATTGAAAGGTTGGTAACATTAAAAGACTGTATTTTAGCTTTGAATGATCTTGGTGCTTCTCATCTAGGAACTGAGGCGTCACGGTGATGAGATGCCAATTTATTAACAAGTGGAAGCGTATTTGAATTTCTATTGAATGAACTAAAAAATTTAACATTACAAAAAAACAGTTTGCATCATATAATAATGATTTCACTTCCATTTAGAAAGAAATAGATCAGCAAAATAGAGAAAGAAATCTTTATTGGATGAAAAACGGATGCAAGGTTAAATAATGATGGATCAGATGCATTTCAAAAACCAGAAAGTTGAATGTTTCATAAAATGTTAAAAAATTCTCGAAATAAAATTTATCCTTTTGTTCACCTTTAATCTGTTTGTATTATTTTTAAATATTTTATTTATTTTCACTACGAATATAAATCAATTTGTAAAAATCAAATTGACCTAAAATTGTAAGGAAAATTTGTTTTTTTTACTATTTGAGATTAAGTTAATATAACTAGTGAAACACACACTTGACAAAGCCTTTTGCAAAATATTGTATACGAGGGAATTTTTTGATCTATAGTCTCATAAATACAAATATGAAAATTATTGAATTAAATAAAAAATCAAAGGAGAAATCAAAATATAATGATAATATAATAAGTTTTATTGAAAAATTTTTATTGATGATTAAAATGATATTTAAAAATGGATATTCTTACGCTTTCAAAAACCTGTGGATTGTTAATTTTGACTGAAGCGCACGATCCTTCTTTAGCTTCACCAAATGATATGTTCGTCGACGATTTATCAGAGCTTGACAATGATATTTTCTTTTTACTTGAATTGTCAGATTTCTTCGAGGTGGTTTTGGAATTTTGCAAAACTTGAATACTTTGGATGTTTTTACTACTACAAATCTCATTGGTACGATACGTATAAACTGCACTTGGAACTGTTGACAATGCTAATTCGGTGCTTCTTATTGATACAGGAGCGCTTATATCATAGCCATTGACTTGGGGAACAAGCTCAATTTCGGCATTGTATTGAGTACTGTAGTCCAATTCTGAATTAGAACAATTGATAACTTTTTTCGCTGAACGACCTCCAAATGTTTTTAGTGTATTCTTACAATCGGGAGTTGTCGCTAAATCATAGGCTGTCAATTCTTCGTTATCACTCGTGTTATGTAATAGCTCGTTGATTTTGCTATCTTTAGAAATCAACAAGAAGCACATCGGACAATCATTTCTAACTGCAGCTAAGTGCAATGCCGTTTGTCCACTGTTGTTCTTCTCATTAACATTTTCAATTGCTGATGGCGTATTTAATAATATTTCCGCTATTTCTTTATATCCTCTATAAGCAGCTTCGTGTAATGGCATTGTACCATCGTGACATTTGGACCATGGATCAACTCCATAAGACAATAAAAGTTCTAGGCACTTAAAAGCTCCCTTTTCTGCAGCTTTATGACATAGGGTCCTGCCATATTGGTCAACGATATCCAGTTTGGCATTCAATTCGATAAGTCTTTTGACAATTTTTTCATTGCAATTAGAAACGGCATAAAAGATTGGAGTTAAGCCATTTGGATCTGTAACATTCGGGTCAAAGTTTTCAAAGACCGCTAATTGATTAAATATCTCTAAATTTCCTTCTGAACACACATAATGAACGGAGCATAAATTCTGGATATCTCTCGTCAGGAAATTTGCTCCGTTTTTGAGTAGAGTCTCAACTGCCTCGACGTGATTAACATTTATCGCTAATAATAAGGGCGTCCGACTCACTCGGTCTCGACATTCAATGTCGCCATTCATTTCCAATAGTAATTCCATATATGTTTTGCACTGACAAACTGATTTCTTGTATTTACATATTTCAATTGCGTAATGCAGGGGGTAATTGCCGGAGTTGTCAGGTATTTGAATAAATCGGGTTTTATCTGTGATGTAATCATTCATGCACTCTAACGCAGCTAAATTATTGTAAATCACAGCTAAATGCAGTGCAGTTCTTCCGTTGCCATCGGGAAAATTGACATTGGCGTTATTTTTTAAAAGCAAAGGTAACCGTTCGATTTCCTTGGACATGATGACCATGTGTAAAATCGTGAGATTTGTTTCATCAAATTTATTCACTAATTCTGGAGTTTTCTTTAAAATCAACTCAAATAGTTCTTTGTTTTTTAGTGAATAGTGCAGCAAAGTTTTTCCCGATTGATCTCTTATTTCCGACACTTCTCCTCCGTCATGAATGAATGAACAGACGATTTCAAAGTTCCCAATGCGACACGACGCAAAAAGATAATCTTTATAACTTTTCGTTATTTCAATTATTTGCCTTTTAGAATTGATTTCATTTTCGTTTTCTGTAAATTTTGGTAGAATTTGGCATTCCTCTGATGAATCTTTGATTTTCTTTGAATTTGTTAGTTTAACTGGTTCATTGTTGAAATCTGGAGACAATTCAGAAGTTTTAAGTTGATTATTAAAGTTTTGGTTGGTTTCATTCCAGTAAACTTCATCAAACTCATTTGTATCTTTCAAATTGTTTGTTTCTATTGAGTTATTAATTTCTGCACTATCGATTTGTTCTAACTTGTCATTAATTTGAATGTGTGTATGATCGACTTGCACTTCCGTGTCATTGATTTGGATGTGTGTATCATCGACTTGCTCTTCCGTGTTGTGAATTTGAATGTGTGTATGATCGACTTGCTCTTCCGTGTTGTGAATTTGAATGTGCGCATAATCGACTTCCTCATTCCTTAAATCAATTTCGTCTTGTGTATTAAGTATTTGCTCATATGTGCTATTAATTTCTTCGGCATCACTGTCGATTTTTTTTTGATTTTCATCAATTTCACCCGCTGAATCGAAACTGCTATTTTCACTGATTTCTTCGGAACTCGATTCGTCGCTGATTGATCCCGTGATTTCTTCATTGATAGTTGACGTTTTCAATAGGTCATCTGATGATTTTCCATTGAACTTGACAATTAAAAGTTTTGTTTCATTCTTATTCGCTAAATCTAAAGCAGTCATTGATTTCCCATTACTAACTCGTAGAGGAATGTTAGGATCTGCTCCATTTTGTAAAAGAATTTTACAAATTTCTAAATTGTCCTTTACTGTGGACAAATGAAGTGCTGTTTGCCCATTGGAATTTCTATGATTGATGAAATTAAGTAGCTTTTCTTTTGGTTCCATATTAGTAATGAGAAACTCTACAATTTCGTTGTGACCTTTATACGATGCCTCATGGAGAGGATAATTACTATCGTTATTTAATTTCCAAAGATTAACATTGTATTGGTGGAGAACTTGTAGATTTTTCAAATCTCCTTTCCCACTAGCAAAATGAGTCGCATTCCTTCGTTTAGAATCTTCAGCATTAACATTTGAACCTCTCTCCAACAACAATTCAACTACGTCAACATTGTTGTATGAACACGCATACATCAGAGCTGTACAGTTATTCGAGTCCGTTGTTTCCAAATCAAATTTGTAGTCTTCAAGAAGCATCTGGATGATTTCAAGATTGCCATTTGAAGTAGCATAATGAAGAATGGATAATCCACTGGAATCTTTTGAATAAATGCAGGCCCCTTTTTCAATGAGATGCTTCATTTTTGTTAGATTATTGGAACAAACAGCCCACATCAGCGGAGATCTTTTGTATAAATCTAATCCATCTATATCTGCACCGTGTTTCAAGAGAATATTGATAATTTCTAATTCGTTTTCACATTCAAGACAAGCTTTCACTTTGGCGGCATAATGCATTGGAGATACCCCATTTACATCTGTGATGTTTACTTCGGCATTATTTTCACACAGCAATTTAACCGCTTCTGGATTGTCATAAATGACAGCGAGCAACAAAGAACTTCTTGAATCATTATTTCTCTTGTTTATATCTGGATTTTTTGATAAAAGATATCGGAGAGAAGTTGGTGGTTTGATCATAGAAGCTAAATGCAATACAGTATATCCGTTCTTCTCTCCGGTATCCAGCAATTCCGGAGCGACAGATAATATTAATTCCGCACATGATTCATATTTGAAACAATAATGAAGCAATGTTTTATCAGTCAAATCACGCACATCTCCTACATCAGTACAGTTCTCTAATAACTTTTTCACTTTCTTATTATTTCCTTCTTTGCAAGCTTTTAATAGCTCGACATAAGAACCCATTGAAAAATATACTAACAATTATCAACAGCAATTTTCACTTCATAAATAATAAATGACAGTAGAATAATTTTAAATGATTTACCATTATGAGATTTGCGCTTATTTCTACAGAGATATGTAGGTCATGTTGAACTCGATTATTATATAGTAAGTTTAAATATTATATATTTAAATCATAATCTAAATTAATATTGATTTTTTAACAAGCGTTTATAAGTTTTTACAGTGCTTCGCGATGTCTTTTTGGAATTTCTTTTTCATTTTTAATAATTTGCAAATATATCAAATATTATTCTATATAAATTATACAACACGTTTCGGACGTAAAGCAACCAATTATTAAATAAATCTAATTAAATATTTTGTAAAATAATAATAAAGATTACTTAAAGATGAACTTTTTAAGGCAGTTTTTCCTAACCGGAAGGCATGGAAGGAGGTTCGGTGGGGTCCAGCAAAAATATTTAATTCGGTAAAAATTAAAATTATCAGTAATGAAACACTGGGACTGCCGAAAAATATGGTAATTTGGTATGCCGTGACTATAAAAATGTTAATAGCCACTCCTTCAAGGCAGTGGCCGCCCAAAGAATATTAAATTATTTCATTTTATTTTCTGTGGTGAATTTCTATCGGGATTGTGTTTATTTTTTTCGCTGTAACAGAAAAAATCTTGTAACTAATTTAATTTATTTTGTTTATTAAAAATTTCAAAATTATGAATAAAAATGCAGTCATGAAATTGTACATAAATGTGCATTCCTGAAAGAAAAGACTAGTTTTATATTGAACAATAAATAAATTTGATATCATTTATACTTTAAAATTATAATAACATCAACAATATCAAATATTACAAATTTCAAATAACTGGAATCAATAATAAAACTAAAAAATTATTGTAAACGTAAGCAGAGGTAATGTGGAATTGTTTTATGTATTAGCCGGAATTTTAAGATTTAACCTGAACTTGAACCTTCATTATCCCAGTTAGTGCACGATCACCTTTGCTTTTAAAAAAGTTTGAGCGATACTTCCCAACCATAAAAGACCCACGAACTAGGAAGGAATGGATCCTGGACCCAAGAAAAAGATCAGTTGCTGGATATTGCAAATGACACTGGCCTTAAGTCTTCATTAATCCAGAGAAATAATAATAAAAATTAAGATAATAACTGTCAAAATGAATTTCATAATAATGATTACACTATCGCATTGATTATATATAAGTACAACAATGTGGTTGATGATGCTTTCAATTGATAATAAACTCGGTTTATTATTGGAGACAATTTCAATTCAAAAATGTGATCAGAGAAATATATATTAGCATTTTGGAGATTATTTTGACTTTGAAAATAAATTTTATTCAAAATTAAAAATTTAATATTCGGCTTTGCACGGGTGATTAATTAGGATAGGCAGTTGATTTTTAGCCCGAATGTAAAATATCCAAAAAACATTTATTTTTTCATTCTAATCGTTCAAAAGGTGCAGAGTCCGCTTGTATTTCATTATATGTTAAAAAATTTTAAATATCAAGAAAAATACACACTCCAATAAGTGGTTTTGTAAACCGTATAATGTACGGGACTGGTTGGTTTTGAGCTTAAGGACCTGTTGGCCTTCTACAGGTTATTGTCATTTATATAAAATATTTGTATTAATTCAGTTCAAATGATATGAATCAGGCGATGTTTGTAATAATTTTGGTTTTCATATGATTTACTGTTGAAAACAAAAATTGCAGTATGATATTTGAGTAAATTTCTGATGATAGACTAGTTTCGAGTTTATTTTTATCTAATTAATTCTCATCCTAGATTTGTGATTAGACATCATAATATGATCACTCCATCACCAAGTTACATTTGTTGGGCTAGCACTAAGTTTTGTTTAAATGAATTGGAAACAGCACGCAAAACATAACACGCAGATTTAAAAAATCAGACCTATAAAACATCAAGTAAACACCTTAAAATGCGAGAAAAATATAATTAAAAATATAAAATCAAAAAAACAAAAAGTAATTACAATAATAACAAAATGCATCAAGATCCGCACAAAAGTAACATAAAAATAACAAAATAACATAAAATTTGACCGAAAAATGAACAATTTACCTAAAAGCAAAGAATTAACGAAAAATGTCGAAGTAAAATAAAATAATTTTAGTTAGAAATAATTTAAAGAAAAATTTAATGAATAAATTGTCAAATTAAATCAGGAAAATAATAAAAATTAGAGTTAGATTATACAAATAATTTCAAGGTCAAATTTTGTTTTATCGCATAAAATTTAACACGCAAGGTTAGGGTCACAGAATAGGTATAAATACCAATTCATTTTCGCATAAATTTAATCACTTGTGAGGGATCACTTTTTCTCGTAAAAAAACTAACGTTTTTTATCAGAAAAAACCGCATTGTATCAGAAAGTACTGGAACAATTGCCTTGAACTATTACCAAGCACTATCAGAGAAAATTCATTAAGTGATCCTGAATAAATATTATGCACGTAGGATGTAAGTGATCTAACTATGCTATACCAATATATTATGAATATATTAGTTCAATATATAAGCTCAAGAGTAGTAATGTTCTTTTCTGTCGAACTTTTTCCGGCCCATAGCAACACACCAGAAAGTAATTAAAATCACACATCCCTATCGAGTGGTATAAGTGCGGCTCATCCGCCAATAGCTCGCGCCGTGAGAGACATCGCCGTGAGTAACGACGGCCTCGAAGGTCAAATCATTTCGCTTATAGGGGCAGTGGGGAGATCGGGAACCAGTCTTTTGGCTGACTCCCTTTCCACTCACTCCCGAAAAATCGATCTAAATTTTAACACATATCGGCTAAAATTATTACACAGAGTAGTCCAGTAGGCACTCTTAAACTCTAATATAAACACATGAACATCTTAGGGTCAACTTGTGGTTAAAGGCAAGGGGGTTTGCGGAAATCGATGTAACGATCATGTTAGTGAAATTAAAAATAAAAAGTTCTAAATACGCCTAAGACGGTACTTGCCGGTACAGATATGAATTAGACGATAAATTTCATAAAGATCTAGCACGCTAAGAAATCACTGATAATGTCTTGAGAAAGGCAACCCAACGTACTAGTGTCAACGAATTTAAAGTAGGCCTCTAAAAACAACCCCTAAAGTCACATTAGTGAAATCATAATTGAGCATAGGACTCTGCTAGTAGTAAAAATATTTTCCATTAACTCGTAAAGATTAAAAACAGAGAATCAAAACCCATAAAATTAACCGTCAATCAACCCTATGCATTAAATCGCTAGTCGACCATACAAAAACTACACTCTACATGATGAAATATTTGAGTTAGGTTGCGAAACAGGCATACAGCAGACCCATTCCAAATCAAAAGGCAAATTCCAAAATAATTTATTCAATAATAGAATTAACCATACATAAATCCAGACTAAGACATGAATTTAACGAAACAAGAATACGCCAAGGCCCCGTAGGACATGAAATAACCCCAAGACAAATTATCAAATCGTACAAACATATGAAGGTCGTTATAATAATTTATTACCACAATAACCACAAACGTTTATTACTAAACCATAGAGATAATCACAAATCAAAATCGTTATAATAATTTATTAAACATAGTGACTATTATAATGCATACATAAAAACTAGAACATTTTACTAGTAAGATATAGAAATAGTCACGGGTAAGAAATTAATATAAGACAAAACAAAGCGAATAACTCATAAACCATTTTATTTTAAACATAAAATAAGTACAAAACACAAAAATATACCTAACCTCTTCATAAAGTAAATGGGAGACGATGAGTAACTCCATCCTCATATCTTTAAGTTGAAATCATTCGACCGTCTGGACCCAGCAATAGTTTGCCATGCATAATAAATCTTCTTGCCGTAGACGCTACCCTCAAAAGCAGAATCATAATACCAATCAATGGAAAACACTCGCCAAGAAATCCCTTCGTAGTTGATTCGACGGAGAAGTACGAACAAATAGCATATAAATTCTGCATTGGCAACAACGATTAACCAAATTTCAAATAAAGATCTAAAAATTAAGTATTATAATAGTGCAATAACCAACAAATAATTAACCGATGTGCTGAAAGATTGACCGAGTTTCAAATAAAGATCTGGAATTTGGAATTGTCCAAATATCAGATAAAAAGAAAATTCTAAAAGTGACATGATGAGGTAATAACATGCCAGTGACTATCTTTGAGTATCTTTTAATTTATGTTACAATATTGATTTTGTATTGTTGTATTATCCGTACATGCCTTTTCCCGCGATATTTCAATTTTTAATTAATTTTTGATTTTATTTGTTATCTTTGGATTTACCGATTCTATGGATTAGGATTCATTTGCCAGTGCATTCCAAACCTCCAAAATTTTCTCCAAATCTTGAATCAAACACTCCTCTGAAAATTCAACATATTGTTCATGGTTCACTGTGGGCTATAAATTTACAACTATTATACATATATAAATTGGTAAATACATAAAAATTGATTCCTGCAATGTATCCTTTCTGGTTAAGTAGAGCATTTCATTAAAAAGTACATAACTAAGGAAGCCCACGAAAATAGTTTATTTTATGTTACAAATTATTTTAAGCATAATTTTTATGGTAAAAGGTGAATACTGTAAGTAAAAGTAATATGAAAAATTGAAACAATCTGTTTTGATACAGTTCAAGTCAGTAAATTAAAGGAGATCAGGAACTATTAAAAAGATACCAGCACTTTCGAAATTTGATTTGCATACTAAATACCTACAAATTTGTTTCTATCAATAGTTTTTTCACGAAAACAATATATCTAAAGAAAATTTTCAAATCTTAATTAATCACTAAGTAATGTTTGCCAGAAATCCTACATGTTAAATATGGCACACAGCAGCAGTGAGTTTTGGTATGTTTTCAAGAGAATATTGATAATTCGTTTTCACCACCAAGACAAACATTAACGTTAGCAGCACAATACATCAGTGATGGTAACTTCGGAATTAATTGACATTTGTTCGATAGAAATTTTTGAAATGCATTCAGTTAAATGTTATCTGATTTACTAATTCAAAAGAATTCCATAGTATTTTATAAAAATTTATTGTAATGCTAAAAAGATAAGCAGCATAAACTGCTTAAAACTTCACACCCCAAAAAGCTATTGCTCTCTAAGCAAATCAACGTTTACAAGTCGCCAATATTTTTGGAATTCAAATCTAATTGTTCTTTATTAAAACCCTTTTAACTTTTATGAACAAAATCCGTATGTGTAGCCACATTATATAAAATACCTTTCTTACATAAAATTTTGAAAATCAGGTTTACTAATTTTATATTACAAATTTATGCAACAACATCACATGTAAAATCATCAAATACGATCCAGGATTAATTGGATAAGCTTTAACCGTGGAAATTTTGACAGAAAATCAACAAATGTCTTGAAATTGTTACATAAAACTAAGCATTTCATTAAACTTCTTTCAACCAAAAGGTTTTTGATTATAAATCACGTGAGAAATGAAAGAGCAATCATTGACAATCTCACGATCAAAATGTTTATATTATTAATTGAACCACCAATAATTAGTTAAAAATTATGAATATCATAACAATCCTACAAAAGCGATAATCTTGTCAACCCAATTATCATACATACGAGCAATTACAGTTTCAGACGGAATATATATATATATATATATATATATATATATATATATATATATATATATATATCAACACAAACTTATTGCACAACCTCAATCATTCAAATTCAAACCACTCTAAGGAATTATCAGTAAAACTAAATACAAATTTTCGTATGTAAATATTCCAATCAAAATTATTTAATGTCCTGTAACATGGTTATCTTCATGTCGTCGACTCTTTCGTTTTCTAGGAGAAATGGTTGGGGACTGACGAACTATAATAAATTTTTCATCAAACAAATCTAAAAAAATGAAATCACCTTTCAAATGTTCAGCAGGAATCCATTGTAGATCCAGATCTGCTTTATTGGATGTTCCCAATTCCATTACTTGCTTAGTAACACCACTTTTCTTGAATTTTTTTAAAGCGTACACGGTAAATAAATGATAAACTCCGAATAACACTAAACCTAAGACAGCAGCAACCAACATATACAAAAATAGAGATTCCGTATCAAATCCTTCTTCTATTTCGATAACCTAATATATAAATGTCAGTTAAATAGTAACTAATCAAACAGTCACATAACAAAATTGTTTAAAGTTTAAATTATTTCATTTATGGACTTCGTAACACGTAATTAGCTCTTTCATTTAAATATTCTTTGATTAATTAGCAATATATTAGAATTATTAAAAACGACATCAGCAGACCAATTTCAAGCTAATAATAAAAAGCCTTAAAATTAAATTTCTTCTAAACAATAAACTTGATAATAAAACACTACACATCAACTAACAATGTTAACCTTTTAAACATTAATCAATGAAATTTGAAATATTATGAAACTATAATTTTAAGTTTAATTAGTTAGCTTTACACATTTTGAATTTTTAGTTATTATTTATATCATTCTATTTTGAAATCAACTCTAATAACTTGTTTTTAAGAAATATATTTAAATTATAATTTACCTGAACAGTGTCGTTAAAAAATGTGCTTGTAAACAGTTTTCCTTCGTTGTTATGATAACCGACTCTTAAAGTTAATCCGAATGGTCTACCAGCTAATTGTTGAGCTGGAGTAAACGAATAAAACACTGTTGCCTATAATATGATATACAAAGATCATAATTTAAATTATTACCTCTCTTTTAGGTTCAATTGTAACATCAAGATGTCGAGATGTAAAATTTTGCAAATAATATGAGTAGTCTGATGGATAACGTAAGAAACCTTCAACATAGTCTAATTTGTAATCTTTATTATTATCCATTTCGTCATTTGTGAAACTAATTAAGATTTTAACTGGTTTATTAGCTGGCAATTCAATCCCAACTCCATTTGATCTTTTATTATATGGGGGTTCAGTAAATAATAATTCAGTTTTTACATTTTTTGAACCTGCTGGTACACCGTCAACAAAAGCCTGTTCTGTCTTTAATAAATATAAAGTGAACTACGTTATGAATCACTATGGTTTTACTTGATCTTGCTGACTATCTAGTATTTCCGTAACTATCTTGTCTTCATTTAGTTTATCTTCAGCCTCTTCAGCCGCAGAATCATCAGTTACTACATCTTCATCGTCTGATTCAACTGATGATGCAGATATCGGATCCTCATTTGACTGAGCTTTAAAATTAAAAATATTAGTTTAAATTTAAAATTAAATTCTAATACCTTTAATGAAAGGAGCGCTGATTAAGAAAAGAAAAAATAGAGCTTTGTAAAACATAATACACCACGTTAAAGCTACGACAACACGAAATAATGAAAATAGTATAATAAAACAAACTAAATAATTTAAATAAATTACATAAAACTTTATTTAAATTTAATTAAATAAAAATAATATTAATTTAAAATTTATTTATATTCCAATAAAACTTTATATTTTATATTTTACATTTAAATAACTTAATTTAATAAAGCATTAAATCACGGTGAATTTTACAGAGGCAATTCGTTAAAAAAAATGTTTAATATAATAAATTTTATGATACATCAAGAAGAATATGATCATTTTAAAATTTTTGTAAATATCCGGTAATTTTTTAATATAAATATTCATAAATTTAGCAGCGTTTGGATTGATAAAACATTTATAATGATATTAGAGACTTTTAGAGTTTATTGTTTAATATTTTTAACAATACATTCAAGTTATGGGATACCTCGAGTGAAAAGAGCTTTAGGAGCCTACAATAATAAACTATGGACTGGGAATATTATTCCTTACATTACTGATAACAGCTTTTCAGGTACGTAGAGTTATTTTTGAATAAGATTGTTATTAGGTTTCTTAGATTCCGATAAATTAAATTTGCAAAAGGCTATAGAATCCTATCAAGCAGAAACGTGTTTAAAGTTCGTCAAATATCAACCAAATATACATGCAAATTGGCTTAAAATTGAAAAGGGAGAAAAGTAGAGTATTTTTAATATTTTCAGGGGAAAATATTTATATCAAAAAAAGACATAAATTATACATCATTTGAAAGATTGAATTATAATAATATTTAAATCTGTTAGCTTTTCAGAAAAACTAGAGTTAAAATATAACTAAATAACGAAAGAAATAATCAAGAAAATTTCTATAAGTTTGAAGGTTTACGAAAAATTGTCTTAAGATTATATGAAGAATTTTAAACGTAAACAGATAATTCTTTAAAAATATTTTTCTCAATCCTGATTTCTGGGATGTTCTTTAGCTCATTTTGCCGATTTTATTTACCTCTAATCAATGTTCACTATTTTTTTGGAGTTCATGTCCTTCCCAAATTTCTTTTTAACTTTTAGAAATATGAACAATCATTAAAAAACAATTTGCTTTTAGTGATTTTAAAAAAATGAAATAAACACAAACGAACAGTATAGATGGAACATTGGCTCTAACCAGCCAAAATAGTGCAGTTGGTTCTCTACATTATTTTTATTTGTTTAAATTTGTTTGAATTCACAGTGTATAGTTGAAGATCTATTTGATATAATTAAATTGTCTAACGATATTAATTATTAAAAATATATTATATCATTTATAAACCTTGAAAGGTTTATAAATCACAACAACTGCTAAGGTGTGAAAATTTGCTCGGTTTTTATCTATTTTTGGTGAATTAACTATTTTTTCTATCGTAAAAGTTCTGACAAATCTCTATTTTTTAATCTTTGAACTCGATTTATTTAATTTAAACTATTCATTTTTAAAGAGAAATATTTAAATTGCAAATCATCATATTTATTTTCTATGTTTTTATAAATGAGATTGCGCAATGCAAAATGAAAATAAGTTTGCATAAATCATTTTGACAAATTTCCAAAATTTGTTATGTAATGAACAATTGGTTTAGTAATTATTACAACATAGAAAAAAATTAGATAAATTGCTTTCATTAATCATCTTTATTTTTACCACTTGATAATTATTTTAATATATTATTATTTTTGTAATTTTTTAAATTTATAATTTTGCTCTAAATTTAATAAATTATAAACTTAAATTAAAGTTACTGGAATATCATTCTGTTTCATTGTGAACAGATAACTGAAATCTCTTGAAATGGATATTTGGACATTCTCGACATACGTGCTCATATGCTCCACATCGAAAACACTGAATCTTCATCTTCATAATACATTTCCAGCTTATATGACCTGGTTTTGGAACGTTCAACATACGAAATTCCTAGTCCACTTATCAGGGTTTTGATATCTGTTTTACATTTGTTTGTGGAGGACTTTGAACGTCATTTCTGTAGAATATTATATGGGCCGTGTGGTGTTAATATGTCCTATATCTTTATTAACTTTTTAAAACTTTTCTAATTATGTTTTTCATTTCTTCCACCATCTTTAGTTCTTATATTTTCATTTCTTTTTCCAATTTCTTTTTTATTATTGTTTTTTAATTTATATATTTAAGCTTTAAATTTAATAAATTTAAAGAATTTAGTTTTAAATCATACTGTTTAAAAAATTCTATTTAAAAATAGATTTGATAATGAAATTAAAAATAACTTTAAATAAATTTATAAAAAATTATTGAAATATATCTATAATGCCAGTTAAAGGATTATATTATTATTATTATTATTTAAAAATAATTTTTGGTTTTTTATTTTTAAGAAAAATAAGTTTTTAAACAGACATAAATATTTATCACCAATTTCACATATTAACAGTAAATTTAGCTAAAAATTACAGTCTCAGAATAATATTTTTTCCAGAAATTTACCTAAACTATCAAACTTACATAAACAGTTTAAACAAATATTTATTCTAATTATTGGCAGATCCGGTCAATCTTAGATTAAAGTACAATTAAAATTTTCATAAAATTTAAACAGATATAATGTTTTACATAGTGGTTTGTGATCTGATTAAAGATGTCTCATCAAGGTTCAGTGTCATACTTAGCATATACAAAGTATACTACAAATAAAAAAATACATTACTTTATATACAATGTTTTATGTGTTTTTTGAAATGCAAAGACGTTAGTATCTGTTCGTTTCTTTAAACTTTTTTTTATAAATTTATAGCTTCCCTTCTTATGATTGGGTTCAAAATGCTTGTTGATGACACTATTCTATTTATTATAGAAACAAGTAGGCTGACCAAAATGTTGAAACATAAAAACTAAAAGATAAAATATCACTACAAGATTATCTACTTATGACGCTACTCAATTTTCTTTAAGATTGCAAACATTAAAACAACTGAAAATAGTTTTGACTGATTTTAAAGATTAATTTGCCAATGTGCTTTAGACTGGGAAATTTTACCAGAAAAAACAATCAAAATTAACTGAGAAGATTGTTTTTATTTATTTTCATTAATTTTCCATTGAAAAGTATTAATCTATAAACGAAAGCTACATAATATATATAAAATTGAAAAAGAAAACAGTTCAAAAGTGAACAAAAGGATAAACGATTTTACTAAAACAATATGTCATTGAAACTTTTAAAAAGTTAATGTTTTGAATTATTTATGGCAGAGAAATAAAAAAAATATTCAAATTCGACAGTATAAAGAATTACTTAAAAAACATTAAACATTGTTTGGGAAATATTGTTTTTATATATTAATCAATTCGTAATTTATTTATTCATCACACATTACAATAATACATTGATAAATTCAAATATAAAAATTAAATATAATTAATAATTAAATATATATCCTCCTTACATCCACCGCTGTTTAAAAGATCCCAGCTATTCAATATTTTGTATAATCTCTGCTGTTTCTAAGTTCTAATATATACCTACGAACATAGTCACCGTTATAAATTAAATTTTTTTCTAAGTCAGGACAAAGACATTATGTCATCGTATGAGTCATTAACTAAGTCAAGGTAATTTATTAATAAGACACATAATTATAAGGTCACGATGACTAATATATTTTTTTCAAAGCTGCTCGCCAGTAAACAAAGAAATTACAAAAATTCGGCTGTCCTTTAAAAAAATTTATAACGATGACTCATTGTGAGCTCACTTCTACCTACGGACCATGTCTCTTTCAAATTATTTTAAACAACCTATCGGTCATCTTTATTACGTATGTCTTTTTTCACAAAAACTAAGTTTCTAATTTTAAAATTTCGAATATTTGATTTTGCCGTTTAATTATTGTCTAGCTCTATTTTTCTACTACATTTTTTTAATCAATTTTCCTACTTCAACTTTTTTGATTGGTAAACTGCCTTGTATTTGATTTTTCACCCAATCTCGGATATCATATTTTTTGGCTAATTTTCGTTTTCTAAACTAATTGCATTTAACATAAATTCAATGTCTGGTAAAATATCTGCACGATTTTTATGCTCTTTGTCTCACAGTACAGTTTGAAGTGCACCTCTGATTGTAAGAAATTGTCTTTCAATCAATCCATTTGCATTATGGTTGTAAGAACTAGAGCATACTTTACTTTTATTATGAGTCTTTGTCGAATATTTAAATAACAGCGATTTGAATGACTTTCAACAATCGCCATGAACAAATTTTGATGTGCCGTTTTCTATAATAATCTACAGATTTAGATCTGTTTTTATCTTTGTGTTCTCATCTTGTTTTTGACACTGCGTATAATGATTCTAATTTACTAAATTGATCTATACCTGCCAGGATGAATTATTTTCTACGTATTACCTTCTTTTGAATTGCCAGAAGTCAACAAATACTGCTTTTAATAATGTAGATACAAACAAACCTTTTAATACAGTCTTTAGTTTTTATTGTCATTACCTTTGGTTTTTGGTACTTTTTCAAAATTTTGAATCACTTCTCTTATTATTTGTATTTTATTATCTTTACTCAAGAACCATTTTTTAAATCCAGTGTGACATAAAACTTTATGTGTATATTCTATAAAATTAACCCTTATTACTTAGAAAACACATCTTTTAAACCTTAATTTAAACCTTTTAAAACCTTTTAAAGCATATAATTGAATACTAATTTTTCCAATAAAAGCGACAATAATAAAATTAACATAATCAAATTAAAACAAAATATTAGTAATTTTCAAGGTCACACTAATAGATGAAAACCTTGTAATTCATATTTAAGAAATAATTAGAATTTTGAATGTAAACTGTGAAATGATAATATTTATTTCATTCACTAAAATGTCTAATTACACTTGTCATTTATTATGATTTCGCATAAACTAGAGTAGATATTGAAGTTCACAAATCCTCATCAATATATATGATATATTAAATTTTTGTTTTAATTATATTTGTGATTACATTTAATTAAATTAAAATTTAACAATATTAGATCGAATTATAACCTCTATTATTAGAAAATGTTTATTAATATGATAAATTTAACTTCTTTCAAAATTCTGCGTTCTGAGGATATTTAAGCAATTCCATTTTGAGAATTCTGTATTATTATTAGATTGATTAAAATTAATTATTTATAAATTTTATTTTTAATATTTATCCTTTAAAACAATAAATGTAATTTTCTCTTAACCCTTTCATTTCGTATGGCAAGTGTGTCTCGCCACGGCTACAATACATTTTCAGTAGATTATAATGTTACGTCGCCTCCTAAAATTTTAAATATATATAAATATCCTTATGCACTAGATAAACGTTTTTTAAAATCACTTTAAATAAAATTACATTTTTAACCACTTCCCGGTCAATTTATTTTCACAGTAGTCAGTAAAAAACTTTTTGTCAAATATTTATGCTATTAAATCAAATAATAACATAAAAAATTTATATTGAAAATATTTTTTATTCAGGAACAAAAAAGCACATTTAAAAAGCAAAAATTGTATAAATATGAAAAAATGTTTAAAAATTGAAAATTTTGAATTTTTTAGATTGTATACACAAATTAACCAAAATAAAAATGAATAATTTATTATATTCACAGACACCAAAATTCAACCGGCTCCAGTGTTCTAAACACAATTACAACAACCGGTTTGTTGGTCCGGTTTGTAGCAAAAGACTGGTGTGCCACGAGTCAATATTAGGTGTGCCACCTCTAGATTTTACAAAATATGAATAGTTTAATGCAGGGCTTCTTAAACCATGGGTCGCGACCCCATTTGGGGTCACGTAGCAAAATTCTGGGGTCGCGAGAGATAAAAATACAATTTAGCAGAAAATGTTTTTTAACTTGTAAAATTATTGTTATAAAGATAAAATAACAATTATCGTAGATAAATATATCATAAAATCTTCTAGTTCGGAAAGATTGTTTGTACCTGCATTTCTATTAAGAGTATTGTAATAACTTGAATAACATTTACTATAAATTAGAAGATGTTATAGGAATTTAAAATAAATATAAATTTATTTTTCTTTTATATTTGTATGGGGTCGTCAAGAAACTCGCAATCATAAATGGAGTCGTGAATTACAAAAGTTTAAGAAGCTCTGGTTTAATGCAATGTATTGTATCACAAATAGTCTTGAAACTAACAATTTTTTAAGAAATATATAATTAATAAAAACGAATTGTATATTTCAATACAAAAGTATAGATAAAAGAATAATAGTTAGGTAAAGTTTGGAATAAATTCAACTTTAAAATAATTTTAATAAATAGCACAAATAGTTCCAACTAAAACCAAAAATTCGAAAGGAAAATGTTCTTTTGATGAGTATGATTTGTGTATTTATTTGAAAAAAATATAAAGTTACGGAACATTAGTATGAAGATGCATTCCAGATTTATATCAATGAAATATAATAACTTTGAAAGTAGTTGAAGTTTGTGTATTTTAATATATTTACATATATTTACTTTTGGTGTGTCACGTAATTTGAAGAAAATTTTTTATGTGCTGTGAATAAGGCAAGGTCGCAAAGCACTAATATATAAGACGACTTTGAGTAGTCATATAGCTATTTAATATATACTTTATCTCAACCAAAAACATAATACAATATCACCTAATACATCCATTCATAAAAAACATCCTTATTTTTAAAATTAGGATTTTTACTGTTCATTAAGGACCTTTAAAGGATCGTCATTTTAGATAGAACAGTGGTGTGCGCGGGCGGTCATACCTATAGCTAAAGACAATGAAATAAAAATAATTATTTTATTTCTGAAATTATATTTTTTTTAAGTTGTTTTTCACAAATTGGAATGCAAAACACGGGAGAACAGCTACTTACTCTTTCAAAGGCGTGCCGTCAAGTAACACTTAATGTTTGCTAATTTAATATTATTAAAACATTCAGTATGGAGTTGTGGTTCATGAATTGGGTCACACTATAGGATTACTGCATGAAATGATGCGACCGGATAGAAATCAGCATATTCGGTATATAGATGAAAACATACAGGAAGAAGCCAAAATAGGATTTGAAATAGAATCAAACCATTATAAATTGTTTAATACTCCTTTTGATTTTCAATCTATAATGCTGTATTCTCCTTATGTAAGTTTTCTACTATGGGACCCTGGCGTTATTTGGACTAAAAAATGACACTGTAAAAAAGCCTGGGCCACACTAAATCTGGATTATAAAATATTAGTAGTGCAATTGACCAAACGTTATAATTCTTTGCAAATAGTTCCATATCTTATTCATTATACTCTAGTTTACCTTAAACCGGAACTCAAACGTTAATTAAAAAATTTAATTCAAACATGACACCTTTTAAATATTGTAAAATTCCCTATACACTGGACAGTTATTTTGACTATTTTTGCTGTCTTACTGAATATAAATTGTTAGATGATTTAATTTTATTCATAAGTTGTTCCAAATATAAATTATTCCAGAAACAATTTCCAAATAATGTGTATAAATAATATTCTGAGCTGTGTCATTATTCAATTTCAACATACCACAAACATCTAAATATATTAATATTTATAAATACATCTTACATGAATGCAATGGTTTTATGATTCCGTTTTTCGGAAAGATGAGCAAGAAATAAATTCATTTTTCTTCAAAAATTTGTTTTTTTAGTTAAAAGAAAACAACAAACCTCTAAACATAAATCCTAACTTTTAATGAATTGAATAAAATTTCTTATAACAACGTTATTTTTAGAGTAAAAATACAAATATTATGCTAAAATAAAATAGGTTTTCAAATTTAAAAAAGTCTATTTAAAATTAAATTATTGTTTGAATGTAATAGATTTGAATAAAAATTTAATTTTAAATGCATTAAAACTTTAAATTAATGCTTGATTGTACTGGTTTGGTTTGAGGAATTGTTGTTATTGAAATTTAAAGGATTATTATTAAAATTGTTGTGAGTTGAATTGAAATTGTTTTTGAAACTATCCATGATTGTTTTGTGGTTGGAATCGATTAAAGTTATTATTTCCACCACGCGTTCCCTGAAATCTTTGATTTCCATCATTATTTCCGTTAAAATTAGGCCTTTGATTCTAATTAGAATAATGTTGAGGTGGTTGATTAAATGAATCAGATTGATTATTATTATATATTTTATTGTTTTGAAGTACTTCGCTTCCCCCCCCCACTAACCGAATTTTTCATTAGAATCAGAAACTAAGCCTTTTTTTTATCAGGTTCAATATCTGGTATCTGTGATTTATTATCATTAAATGCTTTAATCCATGCTTCAAAATGTTTCTCATCTTTATTTTCATCCCAACTCTTTTTATGCATTGAATGCCTGTCATTGTTATTACCCCATTTTGGAATAAAATCCTATCAATACATAAAATCATAACTATAACGACAACTATTTCGCTGATTTCCTCTATAATTATAATTTCAACCTCTCATATACTGAAATTCATTTCTCTTTGGAAAAGATTTTTTTCTTCACATTTACTCGATTTATCATTGAAATTAGAAAGTTGTTTCATGTTATCATATCGAGAAACTGATTTTAATGTATTGGTTCAGATCTTTTAACTGGAGCTGCTTCCTCTATTGAATTGAACACGCTGGTTAAATAACCTTTTTGCATTTTTTCAAACCCAACTACAATCGTGAAAATAAGAATAGCCTGACTTTATTAAACCATGTGCTATGATCAATGTCTGCAAAGTTAATATTATAATCTTTAAGGCATTTTCCAATTGCTTCTTTCACTAAATCCGGATAATCAATGTCTTTAGATGGCTTAAGAAATTTTGTCATTCCGATTCCTACAACGAATACCACTCATTTTGTTAGAATTAAGAAATTTTTAATAAGTTGTAATTTTTACATTTTATTTCATGTATTTTGTATGACCTGATTGACCAATATGTTAATTTTTAGCATGTAATTAAATTAATCACTTTATATCAATTTATGATAAATTCATGACGTCTCTTATATATTCTTTAAATTACTTTTAAATTTACATATTAGATCTATAAAACCAAAATACTTTTTGAAGAACAAAGTTCAATATCTTTTAATTTAGGCTTTCTCAAAAAATGGTTTTCCGGTGTGGCTAAAAATGAATGCTTCCGACCGAACTCCGATATTTGATATCAGTGAAAAAGATCTTAGTTTTTGGGATGTTAAAGCTATAAACGATTTATATCAATGCGGAAGTACTTATATTATTATCAATGTTTGTGATAATTGCCAGTAGAAAATTGCTCAAATACTCAATGCTCTTCTGGTAATTACGTGGATAAGAATTGCGCTTGCCAAACACCGGAAAGTAAATTTCATTAATAATTATTTAAAATGTAAAATATAATTATTTTGCATAGACAATTTCAAAAATAAATATAATCGAAATAACTAAAAAAAACAAGCAATTAAAATTTTAATAAATAAATGAAAACGATAATTTTTACTGGACATGGTTCTCATATTCAGTCAGTCATAAAAATTCGTACTTCATCTTATGTAATCAAAAAGTATAATAATCAATTCTTTCAGTTGACAATGATCATGAACTAGTTTTTAGAAGTGTAAATATTATTCAATACCCTAATTTTTAGTCAACAATTGACCACTATTTAAATTAAATAATTTCTAATTTTTAAAGAAATATTCTTTAAAATTAAATTGACTGTGATTTTGCAAATTGGCATAAAAACAAGTTTTATTTTTTTGACTCACGTATAAGTACAATTCAAAAAAGATAAACAATTTGTCTAAAATTTCTCAACTTATAATCAAGAATATTCAAGAATATGTTTTTTTCGGAAAATATCACATCTATTTTATTTAGAGTGACAACTGCATATCACAAACAGCCCCGGTGCAATTGATAGAATTGTAAGAATATTTTAAAATTTGACAAATATCGAAAAAATATAAAATTTAGCCTTGAAATTTAATAATGTTAATTTCTATTTTAATTTGAATACGTACAGGAATTTAATTTGATTATAGTTTTTTAAAATTATAATTATTATTAAATATTTAATATAAATCTAGATTAAAAAATTAAAAATGAGCAATTGACATTTAAATTCAAGGTCACGCTTAGCACATTGTTTTATCACGATTTTTTTTAAATGTAAGTAGCACAGGTTGATAATAAAGATACTCTTTAATTATTTTAGTGTTCTCTAATCGCAGATGCGTAGATGATACAAATAATATGAAAAACTGTCTAAACGCATCTGAAACAAATATATGCTACAATGAACCTATTTCTGCAAGTGTAATGTGTCGGAAAACATGTGGACGTTGTTTTCGTTATGGAGATTATGGAAATGGATCTCCTCCTCCATACAGTAAGTTAATTTTTATACTTGTATTATTATAATTCTGCAAATCTTGAAATAAATTATTTTTTAAAATTCTAAAATTAAAATGGCATTAAAACGATCGATTAAAACTACATAAAATTATAAATATAGATTTTGCATAGTTTAGTAACAACAATTTTTCATGTGATGCTTATTATTAAATATGAAAATTATTAAAATGAATAATGAAATATAATTTCAGCCATACAAAAACACACTTGACAATTATATGCGACTCGCAAATAATACCTATACATTTTTGCAGCTAGCGCTAATAAATTTCATTGGTATTAAAATATTTGCTTGAAAACAGTCATAATAAAATGTTAAAACTTGAAAGATTTTTTTGTTCAAACACAATTTTATAACTTAAAAAATATCCAATTATATCCAATTAAAATCCAATGAAATAATTTATATTTATTTAACTTAGATTTAAATTATGAATATGAATTTATTTAAATAATTAATTTATCTATGTTTCATTTAATATAGTTATTAGCAGTTTGGTTTCGTAAATTTCGTACATCCATCAAAACTAATTAATAATAAATTCCAAACTTTATTTCAAAAAAACCTACAAATAATCCAATATTAAAACCACTATCTAAAATTGTTTTTTTAAAGGTTTTTTAGTATTTATTTTGAGGGAACCATTGATACTAAATTAACCATTGAATAGGGAATATTAATACTGAAACATTCAATAAATATTTAATATTTTTAAACTAGAAACATTCCTAAATATTAATTTTATAATAAAGCAAATTCATCATTCCATAATTTAATTTTAAAATTTATTATTATAATTTTATCTTAATTTTAAAAAATTTAATATTTAAAAAAAATTTGAAAAATTAGTTTAAAAATATTTATTCGAATATTTATTTATTAAAATATTTAATTAAAAAAATAATTTACTTAAATTATATATATTAATCCATAATATTTTAGATGGTTTTCTTGCTTGAAGATGAAAGTTAAACTGTCGAAATATATCGTATGACGAGTGCTTGAGTGGCGTTTCTTTTAATTTTATTAAAATTCGTTACATATTTTTAGCACGAGAATTAACTCTTCTATTTAATTTTTCTCACAATAGCATTATTAATTAATAAAGAATTCTATTTAATGGTTTTTCATTATAAATAATATAGTAAAATAAATATTTTCATTATTCGTTTGCCCATTTTTACTTTCATTACAGTCATTTTGTGTTGTAATTCATCTAAAGTTTAGATTCTAAACTATATTTATAAATAAATTATATTTGCTATTAAAAGAAGATATAATATTAATTGAAAAATAAAAATTATTAAGTTAAAAATATTAACATTTAAATGCAAAGGTAGTAGATGGTAAATCTTATAAGTAAATGATATAAATAAATTTTAAGCTATTTTCCATAAGTCATAATATTAACTTTGAGCATAAAATTTATTAAAATAAATTAGAAGCTAAAATTACAACAATTTCAAATAAAATATTTGTAAAAATATATTTAAATTTTCATAAATATTTTACATTTACTTTAAACAATAATAAAAATAAAAAATACTTTAAAAATATTAATTTTATCAAGAAGTTAAATTATATATATTTTAAATTTTTCGTTAATATAACTTTATTTTTAAGTATTTTTCTATAGAATGTGTTGACATTGATGTGGATCAGTGTCAAAGGAAAAAAGACGACGGTTTCTGCTATGTAGACACATGGACAAAGGTTTATTGTAAAAAAAGTTGTAATACCTGCGGAAATCATTCAGATACAAGCACAATTGAATTTTTATGTAAAGACAGGCATAATTCTCATTTATGCGAAGATTGGGCAGAAAAAGGTCAATGTTCTATCAATCCTGGATTCATGAAAGCTAACTGTGCCCTTTCCTGCGGGACGTGTTCAACAAACATGACAGCAAAAAAACCAAATGCTCCTTGCCGAAATTATTCACCTGATTCCTACTGTGATGCAATGTTCAGAGAAGTAAATAGTAAAAAGTTGATTTAATTAGAATTTATAAAGAATAAATGCAATGGAACTACTTTGAAGATTTGCTTGGGATCTTGTGGAAAATGTGGAAAAAACTATGAAAGAAATGAGCCAAACAAAACGGAACAAGAAGTTGCAAAAAGTCATGCAATAAATAACCGAGTCGAATGCAAAGACCTGGTATCTAATTGCCAATATTTTGCCAATGATGGTCAATGTCAGGTTAGGGGACTTTTGTTTTGTCGGTGTTGAAAGAGGATATAAAAAATAAAGTCAATATATACGTATTGCTCAATAAGAGAAGGAACACTTGTAAAATGAACCTATTTCTCTAAATGTTTTATTGTTTATTCATGTCCAATTGTTTCAATCTCTTCCATGCACTTTTATTTTGAATAAGGAAAAATCTGTCATATTTTAAAAGTTTTATTCATATTCTTTTGAGAACTTGTAAATATAATAGCAGCAAAGTCATTTATTTTTTTAACAAATGTGATAAGACTCAACTTTTTTCGAGCCAATTAAGAACGCAAAGTATTAGATTATGTATTTGTATTGTCTGAATTTAATCTGCAGACATATTTTTTTACATTATATATGATTTACAATCTTTTAGAAATATAAGGAAACCATGAAATATCATTGTGCAAAATCCTGCAACTTCTGTTCACATAAATTGTGCAAAAATGAAGATTCTGATGATGTTTGTGATGCAGTCAGTCAGCGAGGTCTTTGCACAGCCCATGCCGGATTTGCTAATAGGTGAGTGTGACAGTTCTTACTTGATAATGTCTCATCTGAACTATAATTTTCTGGGTTATTAATGTTATAAAGTTCTTGAAAACAAAATTTCAGTGACAAAAATGCTACGGACACCCATTTACAAGTTCACAACTTGCATTGGACATCCTTCTATACAATATTCTATACAAACTAATGAAAGAACTAAAATAAACACATTGCTAAACATACATATTTTTAATGTAACTTGTGATGGCAAAGACTGCTATCATATTGCAAAGTTCGTGATTATTAGAATTTTTTTAGATCACAAAGTTCGAGGAGTCCTAAAATAATTATGTTATGAGCAATATAAACACAAATAAAATATGCATGTACTTATATTAATATAATAATTAAAATTTATTTATTGACAGAATTAATTTCATAATATTGTCATATGCTTGACATTATAATATTATAATAAATTCATTATTAGAACGGATCTGCTTGATACACATTGATTTTTAAAGAGTGCCAAGAATTTCTTAGAATTTTAAGAGTTTGGGATATTTGTCCGTCAATATCCATAATTCAATTGAATGTTTTATCTTTGAATTTATTTATGAGTCGTTTTTTTAACTACACAAATTATATCTATATGTTGCTATCTTTACTCTCTCATATATATATAAAAGAAATAATTTTTAAAATTTAAATGAAGAAATTTGTTTGAATAAAGCATTTTAAGTCAATATAGTTTTAAGTTCAAAACTACTTGACGGTGACAGTGAAGCTGTCAAAATATGTTGTAGTAAAATATATATTTGTGGATTGGTGCTTTCTTTTATTTAATTCAAAGCCAATTTTTTGTGATTCTTTTAATATATATATTAAATAGTACAATTTTTATAAATTTTTAAAATAAATTTCATATAGTATTTCATAAATTCTTTTTATAAAATAGTCACTTATTTTAATGAAACTTTTTAAAATTATTTATACAACAAAGTCTTATAATTAAGGTACACTTGCGAATTCTTACATTGATTTTTTAATAAAAACTTGTACTTATTTGGAGGGAATTATTTTCTTTCAATGACTTAGACGGCGTACTCCAACGTTGGGTAAGCAGTACGCGAATCAGTGCTGTGGGGTACGCCGAGGGATTGAAAAATGTATGAGGTATCATTTACTGAGATAACGAAAATTAGAAACAAATTCTAAAATAAATTAGCTTCGGAACGGGACCTTCGAATTGCTGTATCAGAAAACATCAAACCTGGATTTCTATGATATCATTAAACATATGTAGTCTGACCGATTCCATTAAATTATAATGATAAAAATAAGACATTTAAATGGTTTAAAATAAATAATCTGTAAAAATAAATATATGTATTTTATGTATGATTGTTCATATATACTTATATATAAAAGGAATTTGAAGAAAATATTATATATGAAAAAAAATGCCATAAAGTACACAATAAAAATAATTTGTCTTAAGGGTACTAGATCAAAAAACTTTAGAGATCACTGAACTAAGATGTACTAAAAATTAATATATTATAGGAAGACAGAAACAGAGTAGGACTGCTAAAAAAAACCTCTGCATTTTAGCTTTTCAATACACGAGGACCAATCACATGTTTTATTCATCAATATACATCACTATGCGTGTGAACTTCATTTGAATTTTTATATGGTTTTTATATTAATATTTTAAAGTTTTTGAAGTATTACTTTTTTAATATTTTTAATTTAATGTTTTAAATACTTTTTAGATATTATATATGCATGAAACTATTTAACGTTACATGCAAATGATTTAAACTAAAAAATTTATATTTTTCATCGTATTTTGCTTGCATCTACATATTTCAATATTTTTCTTCAAATCCTTAGTAATTATTTATAATTATGACCTGCACCCTTTCTTGTGTTTTTTTTTATTTTCTAGATGCCACATTTCTGGAGGTGTAGCAGGTAATTAAGACTTTATCCATTTTTCATGATTGTTTGTAAAAAAAATTAAAACTTTTAAATTTAACATTGGGCAGAAATTTAATTTTTAATATTTATTTTTGAAATTTATGATATTTATTTTATTTTAATCATTCTCAAAAAATTACAGTTCCACTCATGGATAATTTAATTTATAATGTTATTTTACATATTTTTAACATCAACTTGTAAAGTGAGCCTTTTGCAACTGTGAAACCTGCATAGCCACCCCTTTTGTACTCGATGTACATACAATTTTAAAAATATAAATTTGATATGTATTACAACCTTTTTTAGTACACTTTCTTCCTGAGACCCCGAAAATCTTTTACGTCCTTTGTCAATTCGTTGATAATTAAAGTTTGATAACCGTCTCTCTAAAATGCTAGTGCTATATATGTACAAATAGTATGAAAATTTTAGAAAAAGCTTTTGTTATTTAAACATAATTTAGATGCCAAAGAACTTGTCAGATTTGTCAAGTAGAAGACAGCAAGTCTTTAGATGAATGCAAAGATCTCGATTCTCTACACATTTGCCAGGAAATAGTTCGCCGAAATCAGTGCAATACTGATAGAGGTCAACGATGCCTAAATTCGTGTAATTTATGTAATCAACCAATGATTGCAGCAACAACCTTACCAAGCATGGAGTCAGTCACAATGGTTGAATGCGTCAATGAAGACAGTGAAGAAACTTGTGAACATTTAAAGGAAAGGGGTCTATGCCAATCATATCTTAATAGAGCAGTTTTATGCCGGAAAAGTTGTAATTTGTGTGCATTACCGAAAGGTATTTTTAATTAAACGAATAAATTATTTATAATCCACTAACTTTTAGCATCAACATCAACTCCGATAATTTGCCTCAATGTCGAAGATGATGAAACTTGCAATTCATGGGCGTCCACTGGTTACTGTTTTGAAAACAAAGAATATATGAAAGAAAACTGTGCTAAAGCTTGCAAATTTTGTTTTAGCAAGGATACAACAAGTAAATATGTCTCAGATTTACAATATTTTTTTCCTTTTAGTCTCACCATCTACTGCTAATACCCACTGTAGAAACAAACAAACTTCTGAAGTATGCATTTCATGGGTCGCTCAAGGATACTGTAAGGATCATGAGGACCACATGAGGATAAATTGTTTAGAAAGCTGTGGATATTGCAATAAATCCTTCACGGGTAATGCAATTAACCTCTTGCGTTTTGTGTTTTTAACAATTTAATAGTAACACCAATTAAGACTACTGTCGAATGCAAGAACACAGAAAGTGATGAACTATGTGAATCTTGGAGGCAAAACTATTGCTCAGTGAGCCATATCGCTGATTTATGTAAGAAGACGTGCAATATTTGTTAATAAGACGAAAAACTTGAAAATTAACTATAAAACTGTTTGGTTAATTAATAATAATTATTATTGTGCTAACGATATTATTTATGTATTTTCAAGAGTTGAGAGCATCAACGCAAATCACTATCCAGACTATATGATACTTCCACTGTTGATACAAAATTAATAATAATAATAATAATAATAATAATAATAATAATAATAATAATAATAATAATAATAATAATAATAATAATAATAATAATAATAATAATAATAATAATAATAATAATAATAATAATAATAATAAAACGTCTGATATCCGAGTGTGGTATATAGTAATTTAATACTTTAAAAAATCACAATTCGACACAAGACAATTACACGAAAGACATATATTTAAGAACCCCCTATTCTTTTTATTTATTTCAAATTTCATTGGGTAATTATATAAAAATAAATTAATTGAGTGTGAATTTTTTAAAAAGAATGTAAATAAAGTCTCAATATAGATCATTTATTTTAAAATAACATAATTAACCAATAAAATATTTAATAAATAAAACAAATTAAAATAAAGTCTCAATTGAAATCATTTATTTTAATCAAATAGACTTTATAGTAATTTTTTTTATTTATTTGAAATTCTATTAGTTAATTATATTTAATTAAAATATTCTTTTTTAATTGAGTCTTTATTTTAATTCTTTTTATTTATTTCGCATTTCATTGGTTAATTATATTTGATTAAAATAAATTATTTAAATTGAGACTTTATTTTAATTTGTTTTATTTATTTAATATTTTATTGGTTAATTATATTATTTTAAAATAAATGATCTATATTGAGACTTTATTTACATTCTTTTTAAAAAATTCACACTTTATTGGTAAATTAGTTTTAATTAAAGAAAAAGAATTAAATTGAAACTTTATTTTAATTCGTTTTATTTATTTCAAATTTCATAGTTTAATTAAATTTATTTAAAATAATAGATATAAATTGAGACTTTATTATAATTTTTTTATTTATTTAAAATTCTATTGGTCAATTATATTTAATTAAAATATTCTATTAAAATTGACAACTTATTTCAATTCTTTTTATTTATTTCACATTTCATTGGTTAATTATATTTAATTTTAAATAAATGATTTAAATTGAGACTTCATTTTGATTCTTTTTATTTAATTCAAATTTCATTGGTTAATTTCCGAGCTACCGTAAAAGGTTTCGTGTAATATTTTTACTTGGTCCTCTTTCTATAACTAATTAAAATATAATTCGATAAAAAATTGTATTAAATAATGATAATATTAAACAAATTAATCAATTTAACGAAACTAAATTAAATAATAGAAGCTAAAATTGTTTAGTTTTTAAGCTAATAAGTCAAAATCTAACAGCCTTGCGAATGTGTCCCAATGAACAGGATGCTTTCACTTTTGCTTCTGATCCCGTTCAAATATTTCCGGATGAGGCTTATGTCGATTCTTTGTGGATCTTGGGATCACTTCTGAGGCCATTGAGGGCATTGTTATTACTTGCTTCCGTTCCTAAGGGTTCGTTTGCATGATTATCTGCTCCTGGTCGACTGATAACTGATCACCTAGTAGCTCGAGCTCTGTTAGATTTGTATCTTTCAACCGTAATTAAACGAAAATGGCATCTATCTGTTGCACGGTTTCATTAGCTTGTTTGAGAAAATTGACACAAATTTGCGTTAGTATTGCTGTACTCTGAAGGATTTAAAAATTATAAGAGGAAATTAAGTAAACAGGTGCGAAATTTATAGTATAAGATCTTCTCTAATTCGTGTAAGGTACTCAATATGTTTATTAATAAATCAAAACCTCCGGTTGGATTGTGTTCTAATCTCGGTTATCAATTTGAATGTAATTGGTGTAATGCCACATACATTAGAGAGATTTCCCGTCATCTCTGTACTCGAGTTCTAGAGCATTAGCGATTGAAGGGTTTTACCAATATTAGTGAGCACAATAGAAGCTATAAAAGTTAAATAGTAATGTCTGATTTTAAAATTTTGTAGAAATATTTTAATAATTATTGGAACGTGTTATATGTGAGTCATTGTTGATAATATCATTGGGTCCAAATATTAATGTGCAAAGTGCTGTGACTACGAATGTTTTGAATATTTTAAAATAGTTTGAGTATGTTAAATTGTCATATTTCATATTCTTTTCAACTTTAAGTTATTATTATTATTATTATTATTATTATTATTATTATTATTATTATTATTATTATTATTATTGATTTATTATTAATAATAATAATAATAATAATAATAATAATAATAATAACAATAATAATAATAATAAAATTAAAGATGGAATTTACCGGCTATCTAGATTTTCTATAATCAGAAATTTATTGATTTTATCGTCTAATTTTATCGATAAATTCACCTGTACTATCCCTGGCATTTGGATTTATTGCCACGATCAATTGATTTGATTCTCGGAAAAATTTTGGATTTTACTGTACCCATTATGCTTTTTCAGCTGGTACTGTTATTTTGTTTTTAATAAATTTCTTTGCTTTAATTATTATTATTATTATTATTATTATAAAACTAAATTCAACAAATTTATATTTATTTTAATAAAAATTAATGATAAGAATAATTGAATGCAAAATTTTATAAGATTATAAAAAAACATAAGAAATAAATGATTTGACTCAATGGTATGGTAACCGCTGTGGTACGATATTTGATATGTAATTTCGACCGTTTTTCTCATTATATATTTCAACAAAAATAATAATTCATGCTCTTTTTGTCAGTTAGTTGAGGCTACTTCTACATAATCCAAATATTTATTATTGGAAACTTCTCTGTATTTATGGTATAATTTTACAGTTATTTCATTTAGTATTGATTGAAATCCTTTTGATTGTTATGTTTTTAATCAAATGTTTATGAACCAATTATTCCGAAAATCACCACTGTAGTTTATTTCAGATCTTAACCTATCACTTTTCTTATGTTTTTCTTCTCTTGTTCTTCTGCTCAGTTTATTTTTCAATATGTATATAATTCCTTTTGTAATCCTTTCCCAGGACCATACACGCACTCCAGTGAGGGTCTGGCGATAGGAATGGTAGGGGAGAGTTCTGAGTGAATTGATCGAATGCCCCACTGTGGCTTATCCGCTACACACCGGTTTTATCAACAAGTTATGGTAAATTTTCGCTCCTGCGTGAATAAAATTTTTTTTATTATAAATAGTTAAATCTTCTCGTAATGGAGTCGATCGAAGCAATCACCGACATATAAAAGTTTTTAAAATAAATTATAATTAAAGACAATTTTTAGAAATGAAGAGAAAACAAAACACGAAAGTGAAAATTCGTAATTTAAGAAAAGCATAAAATATGAATTCCTGAATCGATATCATTATATAGAAAACTAAAACAAAATATGCAAATGAATAAAAATGTTACAATAAACAATTATTACTTCTATCTTTTCCCACGATTAATAATAAATGAATGTAATTGAAATAATTTCAGGAAATAATAACATTTTTTAACTTTATTAAAAGAAATTGTAATTTTTACGTGAAACCTTTAAAGAATTCATATGAAATTATAATTAAAATCCACTAGTAAAATTTCATCCTAATTAGCAAATAATTATGATAAAAATTGGTGTTTCATACGCATATTGACTCAATAATGAAATAATACATGAAAATAACACTCCTGCCATTCAACATAAAATTAAATATCATAATAACATAAAGACTTTAATAAAAAACTAACCGTATAAACATAGTTTTTAAAACTTTCTATATATCTCACTCTTTTACATTCTCAAAATTAAAATTTCAATGTGTTTTTATACGCAATTAATATTTTCTCATATATGTGATCAAGTTGAAACTTTTCAAAAACGTTAATTACAATTGCTCTCGATGACGAATCTATATGCCAAATTTCAGCCCGGATCGATTACGGGCAGTGGGTTAATTTGACGTCGCAAGATTTCCATGGCTCATTCAAATATACATAGTTAAAACTCATTAAAAATGAGAATATTTTACGGAAACTTAAAGTTTTATAATTTCGTAATAGTCGCTATAAAAACATTTGTAAAAAATGAAAAATCATATCATGGACCTGAATATCATTATAATAATTATTGCATTGACAATATTCTTAACAATAATTCCAATCGTATTTATCATATTTTATCAAGTTTCTCTATGTCTGGAAGGATATGAAAATGATAAATTCTTGAATACTTGTCCTGAGGTGACAATTGTCTGACAGTTGTGAATGCTCATTGCAATATTGAAAGGAGATCATCGAGAATTGGCATTTTATAAAATAATGACCAAAATGAACAAAACATAATATAATGAATTACAGAAACACACTTTAGTCACAATATTACAATAAAATCAGTTTTTCTTTGAATTTGAAACTTTTAAATATTTAAGAATATCCATTCGATCTTGTCTTTAAATTTTCAGACTTTTAGCTAGTGTTCTGTTTTCAAATTTTCACTAATAAAATAAAATAATATAATATATAAATAATTATGTATAAAAGACAATAAATTAAGAATTTGAAAATAGTTTTTAATAAAGTTATTAATATTATATTGAAATTCTTTGATTTTTTTTGTTTTAGTATTCAGAGAAAGAAATATTGTTGTAAATAATTATTTGTAAAATATTATAACGAAAATTATTTGTTATAAAAAAATATCATTATAAATAGAATTTAAATAAAATAAAAAGGTAATGGAATTAAAATTTAAATTAAGTAAATATGTTTTTGTTTATACAATCCTATTCACTTATCTCCTTTCATTTTCCAAAAACAAATAAAGATGGCTAATATTACCTCAGAAGCTAAAACTAAATTCAGTGAAATGAAAAAGTTTGTATTTCAAACATTCTTAATAAAATTGGCGCTCAAAGTTAAACAAATTAAGCATGGTAATGAAGCCAGCCGAAATTAGAGTTCAGTGTAAAGATTTTATGAATTATTAATGAAGGAGATTTCGTGTTTATCGCATTGTTTTAATGATTTCAAATTTCTTTCAAAATATTTTAGTGTTCAGAACGTGAAATATTTTTACAATGGACTATGTTTTTAACCCACTACTGGGTAGTTGATGGCAAAAAGAAAATAAGATGTTCTGACCACTTTCAAGGCGTTTCCATCAGATATGTTGATAACGGATATTAACATTGGATACCCATCAAACATGAAGTTGTAATTGTATTCTAATGGGCGGTTTCCAGTAAAAAATGAGCCATATTGCCATGACTACTAGTACCCTAGCAAATCTTTGGGTTCAAGAGCTACCATAGAATAAATTCATACAAATTTTAGTTTAGGGTCCCTTTATCAGAGTTTTAGTTGAATCAATATCGAAAAATATAAAAATAAATGAAGCATTCTAGATAAAATTTTAATTAACATAGTTAACACCCCAACCAAACTGTGTAAGTGCGGTGTAAGTCCGCCAATAGTTTGTGCCCATGAAGGCTACGGCGTGAGAACGCAGTAGCTGAAGCGTCAATTATTATTCCGTATAAGGGAAATGGGTTGGAGAGGGAATAGTCTTTTGGCTAGTCCATCACCACCTTTTCCCTAAAAATTCGACCTAAAATTATAGTAACAAAACGGCTCAAAATCATATCACTGAGTAGTCTAGTGGGCACTCATAAATTCGTAATATCAACATAAATTCGCCTAGGATCAATTAAGGGAAGGTGACGAGGAATTTAATGCCAAAAATCGTTGCTATGATTTCTAAACTATTTGAATTGGTTATAACTACTAACTTAAATTATTGACTACGAATCTGAAATTACTATAATTTCTAATTTACTCCAATTCATTATAACTTCTAACTCAAATTATTGGCTACGGCTCTAGACTTGATAAGATATCTAAATTATTGGATATAACTGTTAAACCAAAGTGGTATCTACGACTCCAAACTGACTAGGACTTCTACTTATCTCAAGTCACTATGACTGCTAAACCATTATAGTTTGCTACGACGTCTGAAACTAAAAAGGTAAATATTAGGCTTAGTAAAACCCCATTTAATCTACTAGTGACATATAACATAACATGACATGATTCCTTGACATAAAAATGTTAAAATAAGCAATCTTAAAAGTGTGGTAAAGCCCAAAAAATTAAACCCATAAAAACCTAATGTTAAACCTCTAACTTCTAAATTCACCATTATTCACAACCCTATTGATAAGTCGATAGTGAAATTGCAAGCTGCAGCTATGACCATCTAACGAATAAATGACTAAGGATAAGGCTAGATAGGCAACCGAGATTTCAGCTACTAACTACTTACGTGAATTTACGACGGAATTTAACCTTTAAGTCTTATAGTTAATAAAGTAGTCGATTAACTTAATTCTGGGAAAAGATAACCGGGCGATAGGGAACCCATAATCATCCAAAAAAATTTTTTATTAAATTACATTGAAAAATGAAAGGGTAAAAATGTTTAAATATCAAAAAGTCGATAAACACTATCTAATACATAGGATTATAAATACGGGAATGCAAACTTTCGAGTAATTACTTTACATTCGCTCACTTGAAAAATAGACATAAAAAAGAAAAGATCATAATATATCCAATAAACTTATATTTCGATAACCATCAAGAAAACTCCCCAATTTAGAATTATGTAGTTTACAAACATACCCAACCATAGATATAAACTATAAATCCACCGAGACCCCACACAAAGGCATACAGACACTGACAGACAGTAAGCAGTCGCACAATCACCTTCGAAATAATCCATAGCAACCGGTTAATGAAATTCACCGAGCAAGACGACTTTTCGAATAAATATATTTGTCAAAATCACACAATAATATCCAAAATGGAAGACGAAAACAATCACATAGGTTCGGTGAACCGATTAGGGACGCAATCTCATATCTGTCTTGAATAGGAGAGAGAGAGATTTTACCAACGCTGATGTTTTCGTGGCGATAGTGTCGAGATTCGGTCGAAATTCCGGTAAAATAAATGAAACTTGTCAAGTGAATTCCCATGTCGACATTCATTATTAAGAAAATCACAAGAGGAATATCGCATAAAGAGTGTCCCTAAATCCTTTCTCACTTTATATCCATGAACGATAAGTGAGGTAAATAATCCTACTGATGAGAATCAAACGAGGAGCACGGAGTATACACACCTTGACCTGCCGAGAATGCAAAACCTGAAGAATAATACGTTCTAACAAAGGGGTAATTATAAGTAACGGCTTACCAGGGAAAATGACCATGATATCTGTATTAGTTATCGCCCATATTTTACGAGTCGACTCCCGCCTAACGAGATTCACTGTAAAGTTTCCCAAAAAAAAAATATTAATGATTGGAAATAGCTTGATTGCGAAAATATGAGGTCAAATCATAGATGGAGAGAATCCGATAATGTCCTGACATTTTACTAAAATGTCAATCAATAATGAGATAGGATTTACTAGCGAACAAAGTCCCGACCATCGATTCGGTAATAGAGATTATCACAGTTTTTATCTATGCAATTTTAATACAATCCTGGCTTATGGATGTAATGCGTGTGCGCATCACAGTAATACTGTAGTGTCAGAAATGTCTAAAATTTGGCTATCATTTATGAGTGAATTGAAATTGTCTATACCACCTAGATTTTTACCCCGATTAACTCTGATTACAACGGCCCCTCTCCTCGATGAAATAGTGTACAGACAAACCGCAGAATTTCCCTACCCCGAGACGTGCACACCCGTGCGTATAAATTTCGCTTAACGATTAGGTATTGTCATTTCTTGTGATCTCTAAGTAAAATATGTCTTATAACTCTAAATATTCGAAGAACGACGCCCCGGCCAGGTTTCAGGAAATCCAGGATGATGAGATAATCGTGGAGCCAAAACCACAAACCAAAATGGTAATTTTCGTTTCTTATTTAAATAACTTACCGTAAATCCGAGACCTAGATTCGACCAACTATGCTAATTCCCAATCAAACGCAAGCCTCCCATTTAGATAACGAACATACTTTATTTGCAATGAATAAAATCTTTATTTGACAAAGAATTATTTTGTTTATTATTTTTGATAACCAAAGAGAGAAGCGATCGCGCAACCGTTTTTATGCTTTGCCCAGCTTAGGGCGAAATACCTCAAATTTCGAGAATTACCTAGCATTACATATGATTGACAATCCAAACGCGCCATAATGCCGAGATCCAAGATGTCAACGAAATCCCAGACATGTGATAGAATAAGACACGGAAAGTTGGCATTACCCTGATCAATTTGTCGTGGAAAATGTAATTTAATAGATCATATGACTAGTCCAGAAAGTTCAAGAATGGTTAACCGGTATTTCATAAAAATTTAAGCTTAAAAAGCTAACCAAACTATAATTTGTTTTTTTTATTAGAACTGAACCAATCACGGATTTCTGTCTTAATAAAATTTAGGTTTAAAATTTGTAAATATCAATATGATTTTTTGCGACGAACAATTTATATGGATCTATTAAATGATTTTTGATACCTGATATTCTTTGGTCATCTTTACGAATTAATCAAACCACATCAGTACCCACGTGTGATTAATAAATCGAATAACCTCAGATACTTGATCATCAACCGACCCCGGAATAGATCGATTCACTACCATGATACACCCTTGCCCACGAGTATGGGATGAGTCCACTCGAATGAACTATAAAATCAAACGTGGTAGACCCAAGCACGAGGATTAGGAACTAGTCAACCTGACAAAATTGGTAGCCCGAACCACCAGCGAGAATCCCAACCACCTGATAAAGAGAAACCCTTTGTGGATTTACCATTGCTAATGCCCTGAATCAAGCACGGTGGTTACACATTTTTGGAGATAGACGCTTCTAGATCAACGTTGCTCCAGCAACCGCTATATTAAGGGGCGACAGATGAATTCCGAGTAACTAATTTTCGTAAGAGGAACTATTTAAATGTGAAGTTGGGAAAGGGAGATTAAAACCTCGAATTAACTACTAGAACGAGACAAAGATTGAATAACCACCATAAAGAGCCAGGCAAAATAGCATACTATAATCGACACAAACGCCACAAACACTTAGGCGACCCATAATTAAGTAGACCATTGAAATAAAGTTAAAGGCAAACTGGTTGACTATTGAGGTTTTTCTAGATGATTCATGGATCTATGCATCCCGAATCACGGTGCGCTTCCCCGCACATGCGGCTAATCGATGTCGCCAAGCCATGTGGGATGCGGGATTCACCGTCTCCCAGGTGAAGGATTCGAGATTCAACACACAACAGCTTCCGTTTGTCACTATAAAACTGGAACCAAGACGCAACCCGGCACGTGAAATCCCGGGTCAAGCTGAGTTTCTCCTCGCTCGCCTTGAGAAGCATCAACGGCAAACCAACGCTCAAGTGGAGAGGGCCAGACGTTATCTGGCCAGAATTAATGAAGACATTGCAGCAGGGAGAATTCCCAGTACGGATGGATAAGTTCCTCCGTACAACACCTCTTTTAAACTCGATGACAGCTGGCTAGATGCGATGTCCACAGCAATCGATGTGGTGGTCCTACGGAGGATCCTTCCCATGAAATGAGGATGGAGGGAAGTCGACCCGATGGCCACCACGAGCACCCTATGCTCGGACAACTCCAAGGCGAGATAGCAATAGACACCATTGTGAATTGAATTACAAATAATTGTTGAAAATAAAATATTTTAGTTCTTATTTACGAGCTTTCCTTTTACGATCCGAAACCCTAGGGATTCGTATATATAAAATTCCACGATTACAAGATTTTTGATGAAATAAATAGCATTAGTGTGGAGTCGTATGGCATAATAATAATTCTTTTGTAGATATGGAATCATGTCAAATCCTACAGCGCGAATTGGACAACGCATGCAAAGCAAACAAGAAATTGTACGAGCAAATTTTACAATTAACGAAGGAGGTACAACAAATTAATGCCACCTAGGTGGAGCCGAAGAAAGCCAAAGCGCTCTATCAAAAGATGACTGTGTCACAGAAGGGTTGGACTGAGGAAAAACAGCTCAACCAACACTAGAAAACTCAAATCCGCGGACTAGAGGTAGCACTATCCGCGTGTCAAGAGGGCGCAGCTGTAACATACCCTCTCGTCTTCGCACCGGCCCAATTAGCCTACCAAGACGTGACCGCAGCTCAGAAACCTGCAAATAGACCACCCAAACATCGTCCGTGAAAGTCGGAGCGAGCCAAGTGACGAGCGGCTCAGGCTAATAATTGAGACTCACCTGTTCTTTAATAAATGTTAAAAATTGACATTTTTATTGGTGCTAAATAATTGATCAGTCCCAGAAATTTATAGATCAAGATCGAGTGTGAGTTAACGTTTAAGGTAAATGACGAAAATGTTGACCTTAATAGTGAGGGACCAGGAAAAGAAAGCTCACTTGAACCTTCCATCGGTAGTGCGTTGAACCCACCTTGAGGTCGGGCCAGAGTAGTTCCTGCGTGGCGCTCACCTTTGGCGATCTCAAAATCAGTGGTTACATCACCAACGTTACTTAGCAACGGGTAACCATTGGGGGCGAAGAAAAGTTATATCTGGGGTCAAGGTTATCCAGACGATAAAACCTCACAATAATAAATGTATTTTCAAACAAATTGCCTTCATAATTTGTTAAAATTTTATATTAACCTTTAAACTCTTTTAAATAATAAAAAAATTTAAGATAAGATGCCGTTTCGTTTATTGCGAAACCAAAATATTTGTTGAGTAGGATTTTCTAATAAATGTTTTAGCGACCAAATTTATTAGGCCGATGATCGTCGGTTTTTGGAAGAACTTCCGACAAAGAATGATGAAAATTAAAAACAATTAAATATTAGCAATTAAAATTAAATAATAAAGAAATATCATTTTAATTGACAGCAATTAGTCGATCCATGCAAACTCAGAGGTGGAATTGGATCTAGTTAAGTCAAACCATTAGGTCGAATTGCTAATAAGGTCATTTTTAACACTTGTATAATTAGTTTGAAGTAGTTGTGGTTTTTTGATGAAATAAATAATAAAATTCCTATTAATAATTAAAAGGCACACATCAATGTTGATATTGGAAAATAAGTGATACAAATTCAAATATGCATATGATAATCAAAATTCAGAACAATAGGTTTAAATATATAACTTTTATAGATCACTTTTTACGAATGCCATTGTTTTTTCATTAACTTCACTCATAACCTTCTACTGTTTATCTACCGAATCACTAGACTGTGTCCAGAAGGCCAATCTTTGCTAATATCATTTGCTAATCTTTCAACTTTTACTTCTAAAGATACAGGTAGCGTGCCATTGTTGATTTGACGATTTTAGCCATATGTGGTTACTTGTAATTGTTTCCTTCATTGACTTTGATACTTTCAATAATTCAGTTTTGGAGAGATATAAGATTTCCAGGCCACTTAAATTTATTTGCAGGAAGTATATTTTCAATCACCATTTTGCAGTACTCCTTTTTATAAACAACAAGGGAAAAGAGAGTGCCTCTTCTACGATCTTTGCATTTCTTTTTTGCATGTTCCATTTTTATGAATGGCCAAATTCCAATTTTTCCATCAAACCATTCATTTTTATGTGCATTAAATCTAGGTCTCGAAACAGCGGCAAGAAACATCATTTTTGTTATGAAGCTTTTTGATTTTACTTGGCGACGTGGTTCAAAAATGAAATGACAAAATGATTGAGCATATCCAGTAATCATAAAACATTGTTAAATGTGAAAAATAAAGTTAGAAATTATCAGAAAATTATAACATTTTTTAACTTTATTAGAAAACAAAGAGAAAACAAAACACGAAAGTGAAAATTCGTAATTTAAGAAAAGCATAAAATACAAATTCCTGAATCGATATCATTATATAGAAAACTAAAACAAAATATGCAAATGAATAAAAATGTTACAATAAACAATTATTACTTCTATCTTTTCCCACGATTAATAATAAATGAATGTAATTGAAATAATTTCAGGAAATAATAACATTTTTAAACTTTATTAAAAGAAATTGTAATTTTTACGTGAAACCTTTAAAGAATTCATTTGAAATTATAATTAAAATCCACTAGTAAAATTTCATCCTAATTAGCAAATAATTATCATAAAAATTGGTGTTTCATACGCATATTGACTCAATAATGAAATAATACATGAAAATAACACTCCTGCCATTCAACATAAAATTAAATATCATAATAACATAAAGACTTTAATAAAAAACTAACCGTATAAACATAGTTTTTAAAACTTTCTATAAATCTCACTCTTTTACATTCTCAAAATTAAAATTTCAATGTGTTTTTATACGCAATTAATATTTTCTCATATATGTGATCAAGTTGAAATTTTTCAAAAACGTTAATTACAATTGCTCTCGATGACGAATCTATCTGCCAAATTTCAGCCCGGATCGATTACGGGCAGTGGGTTAATTTGACGTCGCAAGATTTCCATGGCTCATTCAAACATACATAGTTAAAAATCATTAAAAATGAGAATATTTTACGGAAACTTAAAGTTTTATAATTTCGTAATAGTCGCTATAAAAACATTTGTAAAAAATGAAAAATCATATCATGGACCTGAATATCATTATAATAATTATTGCATTGACAATATTCTTAACAATAATTCCAATCGTATTTATCATATTTTATCAAGTTTCTCTATGTCTGGAAGAATATGAAAATGATAAATTCTTGAATACTTGTCCTGAGGTGACAATTGTCTGACAGTTGTGAAAAATATAGAACCTGAAAATCACGTGCATGAGGTGAATTGAACACTTACATAATCCCTCAAGGAATGATTCGACGATTGTTATGACCAAAACAATTTTGCGAAAACAGCGATAATGATATCCGAACAATTGCTGATAGATGGGAGTTTTCACGAAATAATAATTCAAATAATGATAAAAGTCCGAACAGCGAATAACTAAATATGGACGCATGAAATCTGACATTTAGTAATAGTCAATCAATAGAAACACCACCGATCGACACAGTCAGGCGGAATATAACCTCCGCATTTTCTGTGCAAGAGAAACGACATGCCCTTTATGACAGAAGTAATATGCGACCAAAGGTTGATACACACACTACGCCCAATACACCCATAAATTCGGCGGATCGCATGAATACTATCATTTATCATACAATCACGATTAAGAGATGAAATCGAATTCCAGACACCCGACATGTGGAACCTCAGCCAGGTCACAGGAGAATCAGGACGACGAGATTATGATGGAGCGAAAATTCCCCAATCGAAATGGTAATTCCCATAAGCTGTACAGTACAGACCTGGAATTTGACGGATCATTTGTTATTAAATACAACTTATGCTTTTCCATTAATTCGAGTAAACCTGCAAACGATTATTCCACCGAATTTAATGTCGATCAAAATCCAACCGAAGCAGTTGGCAAAACCATGCTCTCACCGACTATCGATATCCGCGACATAAGCTAAACAAAAGAAAAAAAAATAAAATAAGTTAACTTGATTGCATAACCTTTTGTTTTAGTTGGTTATTCAGTATAGTAATGCTATTTTCTGTAAATAAGTATTTTAAAAATATAAATGATACTTGCAATGATTTAAATTTAAAAATAGCCGAAAAACTTAAAGATTATAGTATCATTTTCAGCTTTAATTGTACGTCTTTCTGATAATGGAAATTTTGTGACTCGATATTTTTCTTTCTAAAAGGTTACCTAATAAAATTTAAATTTGAAGTGATTTAATTAAACTAGTTTAAAACAATGAGCCGATTTTTGGGTTATATCTTATGTAATTAACTTGAATGAATTTAATTAAACTTATTTGAACCACGTTTTGATGTTGTTCATACCTCGTGTAAATTTCTTCTGCGAAACCCCTTTAAATTCGCATCTAATAGGCATGAAAAATACTTTGAACAATCCTACTTAAGCTAACATCATTTCGGTAGCTATTTGAAACTCTATTAGGGTAATATGTGGTTATTTACCTTCACCTAAATCAGGCACCATAATCCTCGAATATCTGATCCCGATAGAAATTTCTGGTAAATGTGATAGCTGGAAGGACACGAAACAGTTAAGACCACGTCAACAAAAGCGAGCTAGTTCACAATAAAGATGCCATGACGACGATCCCGTAGAACAGATCAGGATAGGTACACGTACTTCAGACGATTCAACCACACTGCTAGTGCCACGGAAGTAGACTACCCTGCAAATTATATATATATTTTTCTAATTTTGACATGCGAATAACCAACTTCGGTGAACTTACAAGGCAACCTACGACCCAATCTACGAAATCTTACCCACAATAATTTAACATTGTTGGGCCGGAACACAAATGACCTTGTAAATTGTTTAAATGAATCGGTAATACAACATGCAGATTTAAAATCGGACCCATAAAACATCAACTAACCATGCTAAAATATTAGAAAGAAAACAATTAAATATAAAATTATAAAACACAAAAATAAATTAAAATAATAACAAAGTGCAACAAGATCCGCACGAAATAAACATAAAAATAACACGTTAACCTAACAATTTGACCAAAATTTGACAATTTACCAAAAAAATGCGAAAATCCATGAAAATGAAATAAAAATCAAATAATTTGAATAGGAAACAATTCAATTAAAAAATTCAAAAGAAAAATTTTCAAATTAAATTACAAAATAATAAAATTAAGAATAGAATATACTAGAAAATCACAACGTCAAATTTTGTTTTACTAATATACCGATAGATATTACAATAGGTAGATATACCGATTTATTTTCACATAATTTGTTATCGTAAAACTCGGTTTCAACCTAGAATCAACTTTGTTAGAAGATCACCAGAACTTTTCAAGGTGAGTAGAGGAATGTTCGAAGCTCTCTCCACGTCGTGTCCTCGCAACCTCGTATGAGCTCTGCTTGGGCCTCAGCGTGGGGAGAGAGTTGTGTTATTATTATGATGAATGAAGTTATTGTGGTACACTATATTTCAATAAAATATTTAATTCAGAATCTACATTTTGTTTTGTTTTCGTCGAAATTTTTCCGGCCCACAGCCGAAACATACTGCAAGATATTAAATTCAAACATACTATTCGAAATCGTGTAAGTTCGTGTATTATCGCCAATGATTCGTGCCCGTGAAGGCTCCGGCGCGAGAACGCAGGAGCTGTAACGTCAATATCATTCCATATAGTGGAAAAGGGTGGAGGGGAAATGGTCTTTTGGCTATTTCGTCGACACTCATTTCCCGAAAAATCGACCTAAAATCATTGACAACAAATGGCTCAAAATCATCACACCGAGTAGTCCAGTGGGCGCTCAATAATTATAATATGAACACAGTGACCCTAAGCTCAATCAAAGGGCTAGTCACGGGGAACTAATAAAATGAAATCATTGTTATAAACTTCTAGTATAATGTCTAGAGTCAATGAAATTACTTAAGAGTAAAAAGTAAAATAAGGTAGTTGTTATAAACTTCTGATAAAATGTTTAAAATCAATGAAATTACTTAAGAATACAAAGTCAAATACCGTAGTTGTTATAACTTCTAATATAATGTTTGAAATTAAATAAAATTGCTTAATAAAAAAAAGGTAAAAGAAAATAAATGGCTACGGACTCCCGATATAACGTTTAAAATCAATGAAATTATTTACGAGTAAGAATTTAAATACTGTAGTTTAAAGTCGATAAAATTATTTAAGAGAGAAAATTAGTTAATGTAAATATTAGAGACTCCTAATACGATGTTTAAAACCCATAAAATTTCTTAATAGTAACGAATAAATAATGTGAATGGTATAGCTTTCCGATACAATATCTAAAGCAATGAAACTTATTGAATGTAAAGAATAAATAACGTTAGGGTTGTTCGCTAAGTTATTTTGAATTAGAATTTGACTCTGAATAAAAAGCAGAAAATTAATAAAGAATGAAGAATAAATACTACAACGTTTTTGAACAACTCAAATTCCCAGGTTAATATTATAATTTCAAAGATTTTAATGTGATATTAAACCCCGAACCGCATCCGTGTCAACTGTAATAAAAATTACTACGATCTAAACTCTAAAGCTGATGAATAACCACGAAGCAAGGTTAGTTAAAATCGAAGAGAACATAATGAATAATCAATAAATAAGGATCAATATCTCCACTACACGATAGAAATCTAAGCCTACGGAAGGGCGGCACGTCAAGCATCGACACTGTTAATGACTGAGTGATAAAAAATTTCATCAACACGGAGAACTACTAACAGATATGTCCTGAACTCTATTAAAAATCATAACCACAACTTCTCAACTCAAGCGAGTATTCGAATTAACCATTCATTTGCCCAAAACACTCCCTGAACTCAATAACAAACAATATCTCTAAAATTTTTATTAAATAAATAGGGTAAATTGAATCCACAGATGAAGTCCTGCCGAAAAGAATTCCCGTTTTACCATAATATACCTGAAAATGATGCGACCGGTTCGATCCGGGGTAACGAAAAAATATTTTCATTTTATTGACTTGTGTGCTTGTGGTCTATCATTCAATTTTGGTCGATAAATTTTAATTCATGTGCTTTAAGAACAAATCCTTTTATGATGGAGGTTCAACAATACGGTCGAATCTCTCGATCACGAAAGGACGTTTCTTGAAAACTTTTTCAATAGCAAAATTTGAAAAATAAAAATAAAAGAATTATCGTGAATAAAATCATATTAAATATAAAACAAAAATAAACTAAAATTACTTTTTCCAAAGAATATGACAGTGGTATAATAATAAAAGTATTAAGATTAAAAGTATTAAGAATAAGAGTGTTTTTTGTTCAGCCAGCTTCGCCTTATATATCATGATTGTTTGTGTGTGTGTTTTGATGCAGTAAAACAAGGAATTTCTCGAATATTCCAAAATTAATAAAATTTTTATTCGTTTTGATTTAAATTTAAATTTTTACATTTTTATGACTCGAAATTTTTATTTATTTTATTTTTCTTTAAATTTCCGTTTTTACATAATTTTAAATTTTCTGCTCAAAACCACAAAGGCGTTATCGTGCTGGCTAAACAAATGTAAAAGAAAAAGGGTTTTTATCAGTTTTTGCCCAACAATATGGCATATTACAAGCATAATTGTAGGCACACCTTATGTGCAGGTGGCATATCCATATGCAATGCCAGAGACTGCCGGGAATTGTAGATTGACGTGACATTAACCAATACACACCCATCCAATATAGAATGGTCGGATACGAATGAAAATGCTGAATTTCCGAAATGAATATGGAACATGACATTTTAAGAGTGCGTCTTCCACCAATGGCTACACCGGCAGACACACACGCCCAGTCAGCAAATTCGCTTGAAACAATGTCAACCAGGTTAATATGTAACCACACCAGTAGACACACATCGCCGCCTGATTACATAAGGAATCCCGACGATTCAGATCGACAGTTAAGTTTCAAACGATTTTTCTTTTAAATGTATCGCCAAGGGAATTACATCGACAAGAGTACAACGACCAGGATATCAGGCGGGGACATAACGCCAGATCCAGGATCTCAAAATTTCTAATTTTTTTAAACTACGACATTAATTCATAAGAACACCTGTTAGAAAGTTTGCCGCATCGACCCCAACACTAGGAACGCCGATAGCCGTAATGAATTACCGAATCCAGAACGCGATACTGAGAAATACAGGACTGAGTTATATTACTATGCAAAACCTCGATTTATAGTACTATGCCATGAAACCAGTCAAAAGCGTAACCGACCTCCTATTTATTTCCAACGACGATAGCCGGTGATATGAAAATTTCTCCGAGATATTTTGATTGCTCGCGATCCACCAGTAGGAGAGGGACCATCTCAGCGCCGAGATAAGTGCAAGCTACGTTTAAATTTTTGAAAAGGATGCGTTGGAATACTGTGATTCAAAACCCTTATTGCCCAATGTAGTGTTTCATTAATTTCGACGACCTCCCCAACCTCAGGTTATTACTAACTGGATACCAAAATTATATTAAATTGATTTGATTTAACTTTTTTGAAGTAGTAATTATTAATTGATTCTTAATTTCATTTACTGAGTACTTTTAGGAACATTGATTATGATTTTTTTTTAATTTGTAATAATTATTTTTAAGGATATTGATTATGAATTTTTTGATTCTTAATAATTATTGTTTATGAACATCGATTATGAATTTTGATTTTTTAATAATTATTTTTAGGAATATTGATTACGTTTTTTTTGATTTTAATAATTAATTTAATGAATATTGATTATGAATTTTGATTTTTAATAATTATTTTTAGGAATAGTGATTACGATTCTTTTGATTTCAATAATTATTTTGATGAACACTGATCATGAATTTGAGTTTTAATAGGTATTTGTATGAACATCGATTATGAATTTTGGATTTTTGGAGCTTAATTACTATTCAATAGACGGAATCATGATTTTCTTCAATTTCAACGAATTGTTTTTATTGTCTTAGCAAGTATATATTTTTATGAAAGCTATTTATTAACCGATGAACAATCTTCAATTTGAATTTTGCCTAACGAATAGCTCCATAAATGTTAATTCGAAAGCAGATTTTGGATTTTTGTTTTATTTTCCCCTCAATAAGTTCGGCAGTGACAACGGACGACCATAACATGTCATAGGTAAATGATGCATGGTAATTTAGGTACATATAAATGTGTCATTAAGACGATCTACGTGGGTGGTAGTGATGATTAGAACCGTAAACAAAACTTAGGGAATTCAAGGCGAAGAACCTGATATTTACTAGACCAAAATATTTGAATGAATAATTTAATCAAATCTTATTTAGGAGAATCAAGGGCCAATATTCGACTCCACGCACAGGCCACGGATCGATGGCGACAGGCCATGTGGGATACGGGCTTTACCGTGTCCCAGCCGAGAGAATCCCAACCGAACACCTCACGTCAAACAGAAAAGGCTGAACTACCGTTCGTAGCAGTAAAACGAGAATCGGGCCGAAACCCGGCCCAGGAAATTCGCGATCAGTTCCAATTCCTCCTCTCTTGGCTCGAGGAACACCAACGCCAGGTCAATCAATACAATCAAATAGAAATTTGGAGGAAGACATAGCGGCCGGCAGAATTGCGTATACCGACGAATACACACCGCCGCACAGCCCCACTTTCAATCATGCTGATGAACGAATGAAAGCTAGTGTCGTCGTTCCTCCTATGCTCCGTGCCAGCCGAACCCGAAACACAAAACGACCGGTCTTCGTGTATCATGAGCGCTCTTACGCTCAGTGGTCCCTGACGAATGTGTTGAGAGGCATCATCAAAACCCTCAATTCCGTTAATGACTCGAATACGGATTTCAAATTTACAATAACATTAGTGAAATTTAATTTAGGTTTAAATAAATGATTAGTTGCTATCCAAAATTTTTTTTTATTGGTTTAATACTGTAAATATTTATATGATTAATTAAATAACTTAAGATTTGTTGACCAAAGTTAATTTCATTGTTTACAGAGATGGAATCACTGAAAATTCTACAGCAGGAATTGGAGCATGCGCGAAAAATCAACAAAAACTTCTACGAACAAATGGTCTAGTTGTCAAAAGAAATCCAGCAAACAAAAGCCACCTAGATAGAACCAAAGAAAGCAAAGTTGCTTTATCAAAGGCTCACAGCAGCACAAAAGGGTTGGACGGAAGAGAGGTAGTTAAATAAAAGCCTGAAGACCCAGATAAAGGGGCTAGAGATCGCATTGTCAGCCTGCCAAGAAGGAGCGTCAGTGACATATCCCCTCGTTTTTGCTCCCGCCCAACTAGCCTACCGAGAGACAACAGGTCCAAAGACTACACCAAAGGCTAGCGGTTATCGACCCAGACGTAAAGAGCGGGCTAAGCGCCGAGTCGCTCGAATATTAAACAACACGTAACTGACGTATCGAAATGTGTTGTTTCATTTATAAAATATATATTTGTCGTTAGTTAAATGTTATTTAAAGAACTTGATGGATACGAATGATGAGATTAACGGTATAAGGGACCTAAAAATCAAAAGCGAGCACAGATCTTCTATCGACAGCTCGTTGGACCCAGAGATCGTTGGGTCAATTACAGCATTAGTAAAAGCGCTCATTTTTTGCGGACGATCTACCCACTCGAAAACAGCTCCAGCGTTGCCTAGCAACGAGTGCCGAGTGGAAAGCGAAAGAATATTTATATGGGGTTGTCTGGGTGACAACCATATAGTTTAAATATCGCCACCCAGCAACCCACCAAAATCTTATTTAATAAAATTTGAAAGATAAAATTCTTTAACTTACATTACTGTACAATGATTTATAAAAATTTTATTGTAAAATGAAATTAATTTTACTATAATGTAAAATGTCTTATTTTAAATTACAGGCCATCACTCCGGCCCCCAAAATTAAAGGACTCAGGAGAAATTTAGCTATATGTCCTTTTTTCTATATGTGATTTAACCTGCTTGCTGCTTATTACTATAGCAACGGGTTAAACAATTTGTAAGTTCTATATTATAAATTTTTTGTCTATTTTAACTAATATTTTCAGGTATTTTAGATCCCCCAAACAAGCCAGATCCTCTCAAGTTTCAATTTCCAGCATCAACATTTGCTATCAAGTATGATCTTCAATTTATTATTTATTTCATTCCCCATTAAGTTACAGGACACTCAGAAACATACTGCAAAGAAAATCCCGAGATTGGAATTTATTTAAATGCAATATTTCTACTTTTGGTGAAGGTGATAATTTTTATGATGTATTTTTATTTTAATAAAGTTTGGTGCTTTTATTTTTTATTTTTATAGTTATGATAGTTATTCTAATAAAATAATAATGACAATTGTAATAATAATTATCTCTGAGTAATAATAATGATAATAGCAACAATAATAACAATATTAATGTAAGGAAATAGGGCCTCCAGAATAACAATAATAATAATTTTAAACTTGTTGTGATAATAGTATTAATACGAATGGGAATTTTAAATCAGTTAATAAAAGTTTTATTATTCATTGTTCACAGAAATGGAACCCCTACAAATATTACGGACAGAACTGGCCGGTGTCCAACAAGCCAATAAAACCCTTTATGACCAGATCATACAGTTGACTCGTGAAATCCAGCAAACAAAAGCCACATGGGTGGATCCCAAGAAGGTCAAATCAATACATTAAAGGCTTACCGCAGCCCAAAAAAGATGGGCAGACGAAAAGCAGATGAACCAGAACCTCCGAACACAGATACGGGGGTTGGAAGTTGCTGTCAAGGGGCAGCCGTAACTTATCCCCTCGTCTTTGCCCGGCTCAATTAGCCTATCGTGAGTTAGTGGCAACTCCAGCAACGACCACAACTCCAACCACAACAGTAACGAATAGTTATCGGCCTGGACGGAAGGAGCGGGCTAAACGTCGAGCCGCTCGACTACTTAATACTACTTAAATGAATGTGTTTATTCGAAAATTAGATCTTTATTTCAAAAGATTTATATATTTCTTGCTGTTTAAACGATATCTTCAAAGGTTTGATAAATGCCTCTAATCCCCGCAACCAACACAAAAGAATGCATCATTACGACATCCAGCCGCTCGTTTTGTTTCTAAAAATCATTGTCGGATTCTTTTTATACTATGATGAACTCCAACATTAAAACCTACGATATACAGAGGACCAATAATCTAAAGCGAGCACAAGTCTTCTAACGACAGCTCGTTGGACCCAAAGGGCGTTCGAACAATTACAGCATTAGAAATAGCGCTCACTTTTTGCGGACGATCTACCCACTCGAACACATTTCCAACGTTGCTTAGCAACGGCTGCCGAGTGGCAGTAAGAAATATTTATATGGCGTTACCGGGGTAACCACAGAAAGATTTAAACAAACAACAGTACCCAGTAACCCACCAATCAATTGTTTTCAGATTAATTTCTTATAAATATTTTATTAATACTTTAAAAAATTATAAAAATATCTGATAAAAACAATAAATATGATTGAAGTAGTTCCTAGAATAAAGTGACCAGATATTTTTTATTGTTATGCAGGACACGTTCAAATCATTAGCGGAAAGAATTTTCATAGATTAATTATTCATGCGTTAATATAATGCATTAATTACTTTAAAAATTGAAAATAAAATTTATTTCTAGTAAATTTTAAAAAATATTTTTTCTTTTACAAATGATTTGATATCGCAAATCATTGTTGCTGATTAAAAGGAAAGCAAAATCTAATATGAAGTAGAGGAAACATTATTTAACCCTATGACTGCTGTGGACGTATATGTTCGTCCAAAAAATATGTTCTCCATACGCTCTGAACGAGTATTTTCGCGTCTTGTATTTATTTAGTTTATTGCTCAACACGACTATATTCGCTGAGAATAAATCAACATTAAACATCTGTGTGAATGTTCCAACCAAAATCAACCAAAACTTAAAATGACTCAATTATTTACTCAAAATGATTTGAATCTTCAGATTATGATTGCGCGCTTCATTCAGGTAATGCAACAGTTGTCAGGATCAAACGCTGTAATTTTAATTTTTTACAAATTTTTTAAAGCTTAATTTATTGACACTAAAAATTTTATTTATTAATTGTTTTCAGATTAATTTCTTTCTTATAAATATTTCATTAATACTTTAAAAAATTATAAAAAAATATCTGATAAAAACAATAAATATGATTGAAGCATGTTTCAACCAAAATTGACTTAGTCTGTCGTATACAAATAGTTAATTTTCTACAATTTATTTAGTTAAAATATTTTTAATAAATATAATATCATATTCTTAAAAATTTATTTAATTAATTATATAAATTTTTAATCAAAGATGGGTGGAAAAAGAAGTCTTACTGATGCGGAGCTGGAGGAAATATTTGTTGGGCTTAAAGCCAAAATTAAAACAAAATAAAAATTAAAGCAAAAGTGAAAGTAATGAAACAAGTCACTGAACATAAACACGCACCACAAGATACTAAAAATTAATATAAAACATATTAATTAAAACAAATTAAAAATATAACAAAATTAAATAAAAACAAATAATTAATTAAAATTCATAAAAAACCTACAGCTGCATACAGAAACATACAAAAAATAAAATAAACTGCCAAAACCTTGCAAAATAAGGTTTAGAAAAACACAGGCAGAAGTGGCGACCAGAAAACAAATGATAAGGGCTAAAAATAATATCATAAGAAAATAATAAAAAAAATAAAATTCAACCATAAAGTAATTATATATCAAAAAATAGAGAAAAATGTAGAAAAAATAATAAAAATAATTTAAGATTAATATAATTATTAAAAAGCCCTAAAAATGCCGAAAAATCGCTCATTGGTCACACACAGACACAAAAACAGTATATATACAGTGACAAATTTCATTATTTTTAACTTATTCTTTAAATTTCAATCCTTCAAAAAACTTACTGAATCGCTTAGACGTAAGGATTTTTGTTATTTTATTTTTGTTTTGAAAGTTAATGTATTGTCTATGAAATTTTATACGTGTTTATAATGTCTCCTATTTACTCATTTGCTTTAATTACATGTTTTATTAATGCTGTTATATATATTTGAAATATATTGGTATATATGTTCGAGTCCATTAAATTTATATACTACAAGTATGTCAATAGACATCAATGGGACAGATCTCGTGCGGCTGGTGGATTAAGTTCCCTAGTTGAGCTCGTGGGTCATGCCTCGTTGATACCTCGGTAGTCCGCAGTAGGGTCTGGCAATTGCACAGGACCTCCACGCAGGGCATTGTGGCCGGGGCGAGTAGAATCTAAAATCATGGGAAGTGCGAATTTCAGATAAGGGAATTAGGAAAGATCACATGATGATTTAAATGATTTTTGAAACTCGAATAAAGATAATAAACCTGACTGGGCAGAAAGGATTGGCACAATCGAAAGAGGCAAAATGAATGGATAATTGCATAGGAAATTAAATTTAATAACCAAAAGTGTCAGTGATTTTTATTCCGCTCTATAACACGACATATGGCCTCCAGGAAGGATCAGAAAAACACCTTTCATGAATTAGTCCTCCAATTTCTAAGTCAAATCTGGCATACGCTACGATCTGTATCTGTATCAGCATATGTGAGTCTCGTTAAATTCTTTCCTTGCGAAAGCGAGCTGTTCATATAGAATAAATTTTCCAAATCGACGTCGAACCAATAAGAGATACACCCGAATATTAGATCCACGAGCTTCTAATACGTGTATTTCCAGTTTCCCGTAAGTTGGTTGAGATTCTGGGATGGATGCACTAGGAATATGTAATTTCCCAGATGGCCGAGACGAATGTAAGCTAGCTATATACCAAGATTCTTAGGGTAATAATTGCCCAAGTAGCAACAACCTCGGTTAAACTTCTTTGTCTTTGGGAAAGCTAAATTCACTAGATTGAAACCGATCGTAATACGAGTAGACATTTTCTGCTACACTTCTACAACCGACAAGTCGTCAATGAAGAATCTATCCTAAAGTACTAAAAACTCACCAGCATTCATGTATCCACATTATTTCCATGAGACATAGAGTAGCTAATCCACCTCACTAGATGTGATGTCATCCCTCCCAAAGGCAACTAGAACGAGACATTTTTCCACTACGATTATAATCCATTACCGAAAGAAATCAATATTCCATTATAAGCATCATAATTATTGATAAAAATCCCCGAACTAACCGGTTAGCATAATTGTACTGATAAGAAATAGAGAGATGGATAACATTATATGACTCATCGTTGTGCATCCCATTACTCTCATACTGACGCACACGTGTTCATACATCGCTAGACCTCTCACGTTAATGTCGCCGATTTAATTGCTATTAAAATTCTCGGAGTGAATATGAACAATCATCCCATCTGTTAATATTAATTAGCATGGATATCACGAATTAGGATTTTCATTATTACCCCATCGTTATTTATTATCGCTGATATTATCATTATCATCAGCTTTGTTACTATTACTGCTTTTAATATAATTATCGTCATTAATACTATTAATATTAACATCAATCTCCTTATTATTATCATCATTAACGTAATTATTATTATTAATATTGTTAATATTATTATCCTTAATCTCACTTTTACTATTGTCCTTAATATAATTATTGTTATTAATATTACTAATATTATGATCATTAATCTCATTACCAATATGGTCACTAATGTAATTATTATTACTATTAATCTTATGAATATTACTATTATTAATCCCTTTATTACTAGTATCACCACCACAAGTACTTTTATTAACCTTACTGAAGTTATTATCATTATAAACCGTATTAAGCTTGCCATTGGGTCATTATTATTAACAATTTCATTATTGTCACGACTATCCCTCTTCTGTAAGTGGTTACATTAAATTCACCATTACCGCTACGCCCCTAGTAATACTATTACGAATTAAACTTCATTGCAAGTACCCGTAACGCTAAGCTACCTAAACCTCCTAGATAATTACCAAGGATATTATTAATAATGCTGAAATTAACCATTCCTCTTACTCACTGATTCGGTTAGGTCAAATCTTAACAATTCTCTGGATAATTAATATAGACATTACAGTTTATTTAACGTTGGCAATACTCTTAATCACCAATATAGGGACTTCACTTTTATTAGCAGCCTAATTAATATAGATGATCCAGTTTATTAGCCTTAGAAACTCATTTGATAGATTTTAAAGGTACTGAAATCCGTTTGATGTCAACCCGGGCTAGCATCGGTTGAACCTAGGAAATAATGTCCTTTGATTTACTCCCTTGACTAGTACTCAGTTTGCCCACGGTTTCATCAGTACCCTGCAGGAGAAACTCGTTAATGTGAAACAAACCATTTCTTGAGACCCCTAACTCCAAGCTTCTACCCATTTGACTATCATCGGACTCATTGCTAGCTGAATATTTTCTTTCTAACCCTACTCCTAGTAATTCCCCAATTCTTAACCTCCCTCTATACACGTTCTAGATCAAGTCCCGGTAGAAGAACCCCATGCCAGAACGGCCCAACCGAAATCGTCGTCGTCGTGAGCGTCGCCGTATAGAGACTGATCTCCTCAGAGGCGGAGCCATCTAGCGCTCCGTACCGGATCGACGATCTCCCGCCTCCTTACCAGGAATTCGAAATTCCTGGTCTCGACCCTGGTCACGCACCCTGGATATTATTCCACTCCCCAGCTCGGTCGATCCACATCAATCTGGTGGATAAGAAATCCGAATCTCCTAGGATCACCCATGCTCTAGATCACTTAGGCTAGGATCTTGATGAGATCGCTATACTCACGGGCAATGTGCCCCGAATTTCCTCCCCATCCGAAGAAGCTGGACCCTCTACACGCATCGAGGTCACCTACAATATGAACCCTCCTCCGTATCGGCCGGCAAAACGTAGATGCCTTCCTACAGATATCGATGCCGACGAGTAGGACCAATGTAAACCGAACACGTCTCCCTTCTGAAAACTGTGTAGGGGTTGATTTCAGTACGACAATGTTTTAAATTGACCTCGTTCGGGAGACCTTGTAAAAACTATTATGTGTCCGTCTTAGTGTCCTTCTAGCTGTTGCATTACTATTTTCGTTGCGTCAATATAATGATATAGTCTTACTTTTGCTTTAGTTAACATTACGTTTCTTTAGATTAAAAGAGGGCAAACCAACCGTAATAGTTAGTGATATCTCACCGGATAGTTATTAACGAAGGAGTCGAACGGTGTGAGTGAATTCCCACTATTTCTTGACTCATCTAAGACGAATATGAAGCGATCGTAGGTAGAATAGTTTACTCCCAAAATTCATGAATTCAATAATATACATTGACCCTATTTTTTAGACAAAATGCCATCGACTTCAGAGACCGATAAAAAGAGATGCCGAAAATCAGTCATGCTAGGAACTAAATTTGTCGAAAGCTTTTTCCTATTTCGAACAAGGAATAAACATCCTCCTCGAAAATGTACAAATGTATGTAATTTTGAATTAAATGAAATAGAAAGATAAAACGCATTTTGAATGATAAACCATGTTACATATTTAACAAATTTGGAACCGATCCCATTAAATTTGTATGAATTTGTATTAGAATAATTGATTCCAAGTTTCGTGAAACGTATCTAGTCCGTAAAAAGAGTTGTGGGTGTAAAACAAATGCATGTGGCACCGTAAAACCAAATCTTAATGGTATGCCACTTATGAACAAGAAATTAAAGACAAGTGATATTGAAAGCATAGCAAGCAAAAACCTATTGTCAATCAAATGGGGTTTTATTTATTAAGAGATGTTATCTAGGATGTTATCTATAATGCTCACCAAAGGATTGGCGCCTTCTAATAAAGTTGATAGAAATTCCGTTGAAAATGTACTTAAGTCTCTATTCTAGATTACAATAAAAACAAACAGCGCACGTCAACAATAGATCAGAATAATAAACAAGTATATTACTTTCTTTTAGATCATTGTTAATATTAATATTTTGTTTAGAAAGTTTCTCATATTTTAATCATAATTGTATTTATAACATTCTTTGGCTCATAAATGCTATACGGATACAATATGTCAATCTTCCAGTCGATGTAAGTGATGAATTATTATTTTGTATTTAAATATTTATTTGATCGCTTTGAAATTTAATTTGTTTATTATTATTATTATTTTTATCATTGAAACATTTATTAAATATAACAAGCTTGATTACACAATTTATTGTTTAGGTTACTGATGATCTTTAGAATTAGAGTCACCGTTACCAAACAGAACATGTCAACAATAGATCAGAATAATAAACAAGTATATTACTTTCTTTTAGATCATTTTTAATATTAATATTTTGTTTAGAATATTTCTCCTATCTTAATCTTTGCTTTGGCTCTCAATGTTATACGGATACAATATGGCAGCCATCAATCTTCAATATTTTTCATCAAATTAAAATTATGTAATCAAATCATATTTCAATTGTTGTTTGTTTTATAGTGTGTTTATAAAGATACTGAGTTTATTGGACATTTCATGTCAACCAATTGGATAGTCTTTTTCACAGTATTAGTAATGGGAAGATCAACGCGTTTATTTGAAGTGGGAGCATGAGAACACATGTGATTGAAGACAACTTGAATTTCAGATTAGTAAGTTCTTTAAGTAAGAATTTTGTCGATCCGTTGCAAGTGATTTACTTGACATGTTTGAGGAACATGAGCGATTGTTTCTTCAATAAATTTACATCTTCAGCATAGGGGATCCTCACTGTTTCTATATAGTTTTGCAAACGTCGAGACTGTATTAGTGCGATCGCAATGTACAAATTTCCATTCGACTTCCATTAAATCACTTCGGAAAACAAGTTTGTTGATTAATAGTCAGAGTTTATTAGCTGAAACAAGCAGATTGCTTGTGAGATAAATCTAATAATTAATTTATCTTTATAATAAATATGTATATTAATTTTATTTTGTATTTTAAATAATATGTATGATTACAGTATGTTGAAATCGCTCAGAACATAAAAACCATAATTAAATTTTCCCAGTTTTATTGAACAATTTTGTTTGAATAATAGTAATATAAGTCCCACCTGAAGCACTTTTTGGTATCCCCCATATACTACTTATTAGATTATAAATAGTGATATTATGTATTTAATTTCTTGACTTATATATATATATATATATTATTCATTTATAATTTTTTTAAATTTAATTAATTATTATTATTATTTTTTATTGATATTTTTATCTTAATGATTTATTTATTTTTTATTTATTTTAATTTAATATTATTACTATATTAGTATTTATTATAATTATTAATAATTTAATTGTTTTTATTATTTTTATTATTATTATTTTTTATTTATTTTAAATGATGAAGTGTGTAATGTAGTTGTAAAATTTGCACTTTTTATTATTTAACAAGCTTTTAGAGTTGTAATAAAGTATATGTAAAACTAAATTCCTTATAATGTGTCTTGATCAGAAAGTTGAAATAGTGTAGTGTTTGTGCTAAACATATGATATTTTGTGAATTATGTATTTTATGGATTTTACATGGCGAAATGTAGTGTATTACAATGAAATAATTTTGGAAAAATAATTTGTTGTAATCTTTAATTAAATTGATACAATTTACTGTAATATTTTATAGCTTTGATTCAATTTGACGAATTAATTTGTTGCAATTCGAGAAAATGTTATAATTTGATTATATAATTTATCTTTTCAATATAATTGACTGTAATGTTTCTTACTTCGTTGCAATTTAATGAAATATTGTTGTAATTTTTAAGTACTTTGCTGCAATTAACAGTAATATTTTCTAATTTGTTAGACCTTAATGAAATAATTTTTCATTTTGATTAAATTTGAAGGAATATATTATAAATTTGTTGTAATATTTAAGTATTTTGTTGCAATTCACTGCTATATTTTCTTATTTTTGTTAGAATTTAATAAAAATAAGTGATTAATTTGTTGCACTTCGAGGAAATAATTTATAACTTTCATGTAATGTTACTCATATTTGCAATATCAACACAATATCGATGGAATACCAATGTATGATTTTGATTGGTTGATGACATGCATTTGTGTGTGATAGTTGTATGAGTAATATAATGTATGTGTGTGTGAATTACTTGATTGAATCGAAGTAATTTTCTAATCTTTGCTCAAATTTGTTTGGTTGATTTAAAATAATTTCCTATCTTTTACTCAATTTTGATGGGTTGTTGTATATCATCACTTAGTATATAAACCAAATGCTTTCAAAGTTTAGCCATTATTACTAACAACCTAACTTTTAAAATGAGCTCTAACAAAAATGTTTTGAATGCCGGTGAACTTTTTCAAAACCTCGGTAAATTCATTTATTAATTTATAATAATAATATTAATTTAGATAATTTAAATGCAATCAATTCAGTTACTGAATCCAGTATTGGTGAAATTATAGATAGAAATGGTAATATATTTCATATTTAATGTATTACTTATTCTGAATTTAGATGACATGGATGTCGATTATTCTGTTAATGGAACTATTTATAGAACTAATAAAACAATTCTCTATGATGATTCTAATAAGATTTATGCCAATTCATTATCTATGATGATAAAAGGTCGATGTAAGTATTATTTTATTTATTATTTGTATTTCAATAATTGATTTTTTTGTAAATAAGTAATAATTTTTAACTTAAGGAGTTTATTTGCGTTTAAATCAATATTTTAGTAAATTAATTTATATATATTTTTAATTATGCGTTTACTAATAACAATTTAATTAATTTAAGCAAATTTAATTTTTATTAAATACTTTAATAATAATATTTTGTAATTTCAATTAATTGAGTAAAATAATTTATTTAACCATATTATTTAATTTAAATAATTACTTTTTAAGCAAACTTTCTTTAAATAATTCAATTATTTACACATATTTGAATGTTTTTTTTATAATAAAGGCAATCTTTACCCGAAAAACTGACAATCTACGGCCCATGATGATAAATGTCATAATAAAATGATGAAATATTATCAAATCAAAAATTATTATGTCCTGTATGTCAGACCCAGACTTCTAACCCTTACTCTAAATTTTATAATGATCATAGAGCGCATTTGACCCAATTTAATGATGATAAAATGTCTTTATTTAAAAGCGGTGTAAAAAGAGTACCATTACGTCGGAAATATTTGAAACAATAATTATAAAAGATAGTATTCATATCTATCTCATAATAAATTAGAACCTTTGAATTTCTTTGGTATTCCCGGTACGTCATGGAATTCGACATTAATGGCATTGGATGAACCCATTGAATTATTACAAGACATGGTAATTTATAATTTCTATGAAGGGGGATTTCACTGTGGTTTGACATTTGTTAATAAACATCACGTGAAAACTAATGAAGATACCGAGTTATTGTATATCGACATCAATAACCTATGGATGGGCTTTAGGTCAAAATTTACCGTGTGGAAAATTTAGTTGGATTCATGATAACCTTGATAGTATTTTAGAAGATTGCAAGTATTTGGACTTAGAAAAGCTGTCGTATGGATATACTGTGGAGGTTGATTTTGAAATTCCGAATGAAATTCATGATTTATTGGATGATTTCCCAATCGCAGCAGAAAAGAAGTGTGTTTCAAAAGTAGAGAAATTACTCTTAACGCATAATCCAAAGCAAAATTATGTAGTGCATTGGCGATTGCTCAAAATGTTTTTATTATTAGGTGTGCAAGTGGTCAATATTCATCGGGCTATCAGATTTAAACAAGAACCTATTTTTAAAAACTATGTCGATACTAACACCAAACTCAGCTGAATCAACAAATACACTTGATAAAAACTATTATAAGTTGCTCAACAATGGTCTTTATGGTAAGACTGTAGAAAAGTTAAAGAAAAGAATGAATATAAGATTCTGTTAAACTCAGAAAAAAATGATCACATGCATCAAAGTCAACTTTCCGAAAAACCATAAAGATTGCGGATGATTTAATTGCAGCCATACTGGATAAAGATTCAATATGTTTAGATAGATCAAGTTACATTGGTCAAACAGTTTTGGATTTATCAAAACTTTGAATGTTTGAGCTTCAATATGTAGAATTAGCAAAATATCGAAATCAGTATCAACATTGTTGCTGGAAACAGATTCCTTCTTGGAAATTAAAAATTGCAAATTAGATACGCTTTTACCTGCAATGATTTCAGATAATCTACTAGATACGTCTAATTATGATATAATTCACCCATTGTATAATAGAAAGTTAGACTGTCATTGGAAAATTTAAAGATGAGAGTAAGGGTATAGGATATAAAAAGTGGATATTTCTCAGACCAAAATGTAACAGTTTATTAGGTAATACTTGTACAAGTTTACAAGTATATGATAGAGAATATCAATCAGTTTACAGAATAATATTCAAACTGTGCATGGTCTGCTCTCTAAATCGATTATCAAGCTACCAATCAAACGGATCATCAAATTGCTCATATTTATCAAACTTTTTATTGAGATATTTGTCATTAGCATTGTTGTATCTTATGTGTAAAATAAATAATAATAATAATAAAAAATAATAATAAAAACAAGAAAATTATTAATAATAATAAAAAATACTAATAAAGTAATAATATTAAATAAAAATAAATAAATCATTAAAATAAAAATATCAATAAAAAAATAATAATAATAAAATAAATAAAATTAATAATACAACACATAATAATAAATTAATTAAATAAAAAAAAATGAATAATACATATATATATATATATACACACAAATAAATTAAATTAAAAAAAGTCTAGAAATTAAATACATAATATCACTCTTTATAATCTAATAAGTAGTATAGGGGGGTACCAAAAAGTGCGCCAAGTGGAACACATATCACTACTAATAATACATTGTTTGGAATACCTTTTGAATCTTCTGAATATTTTAAATGTATAAAAATAAAAATTTGAGTAACCTCACCACGTCAATGCTTCAATTTATCAAACCACCAGAAATGTTCAATGTTGGTGATGACATAGAAAAATTCTTGGATGGAGCAGAAAAATTCTTTGAATTAACACATACATCCGATGAACATCGTGGGATTTTCATTAAAGCTATTTTGTCCAAAAGAAAATACGAAGCAACAAATAATGAAGAAAATTATAACATTAGAATACAATCAGCATTCGTGAAACCGGCTAATTTAGCAAATTATTTAAATCAGGGGTTCTTTACCTTTATCCCAGGTTTATATTAAACACCATATCAAAAATTTAAATGAATTCTAATACTTTATTTCTACATTTATTATTTATTAATTACAATTCAAAATATATTTAAGTAACACAGACAGCTGCACAAAATTTAATGTGAAATTTGTGTACTTCTTCAAAATGACACTGGAAGTGATAAAGAATCGAACGAATCAGATGAAATTGATTATTTTAGTTTTACTGCAGATAAATTTGATAATAATCCGTGAATACACAATTTGCTAAAAAGTATCTGTAAAAATGTCCGATGATGTAAGTAGTGTAAAAAAATATATTTTACAAAAATACGTTTAATTTTTAGATTCTAAAACGGGGTGGAACGCCTTGATACAAATGATTGAAAGGTTTATTAAAATTAACGTGTGTACATAAATCTCTTAAAGATATTAACCAGGAGTTTTTATATAATGAAATAATTTTTAAAATATTGTTCATGTTCTGAAACCAGTAGAAATAAGCGTTAAAGAATTAAGCAAAATGGATGCAACAATTTTAACTACGGAAGGAGTATTTCAATTTTTATTTGAGTAGTTAAAAAAAATCTCCTTTTAGTTCTGAAATGAGAAATTTATTAACTAAAACAATATTAGACGCAATCAAAATTTAGTCACTGTTAATTAATTTACAAACTATTGTGATTCCTAAAACAGTATTTAACTCAACTCAAGTATCCAAAAAAAACTCAAATATCCAAAGCTTCCACAATTGCATACGCAAAAGTTATTATATGAAGGCTTTTCCCAAAAAACCTAATGTAACAGAAACAGGCGAATGTACTTGACACTCACACAATTGCCTCAACTGTAACAACGGATCCGTTAATTATAAAATTGCGAAAAAGCATATATTCCATTATGACAGTTCCATGCCTGAAAAACATTTCCAATGAATCATTGCAGTTAAATAAATATTTCTAATCATTTGAATCTACCAAAGAACATACGCCGAATCTAAAAAAATTGTATAAAGCCTTATTTAACGATTAAACCCACTTCAGCTGGAATTTAGTGTTGCTAATAATTTTTGGACCAAAATTAGAAATTCTATGCACAAAAAACACAAATAAAAAAATTGTGTTATATTATTGTATAAGAAATAAGTATTGTAAATTTCTATTTTTCTTATATTTTGATATTTTGTTCATTGTGATGAATTTTGTTGTATATTTTTTACAATGTATGTATAACTTCTCTTGTTCACCGCCTTTGCAAAAAATAAAAGAATTATTTCCTTTTTACGTGTTTCATTATCTATTTCTAATTATTATATTATTTATTTAATTTAATGTGTGTGTGTGTGTTAATAAATGTTAATATATGTGTATGTGTATTTATATTTATTTATAATACCTATTTTTAAACAATCAAACTATTAATAAATAATTTTAGCAAATTTTTACACCGCTTTTTAGTTTTCAAATTACTTACTTGATTTTTTTGAGGACGGTTTTAACCGGTTAATCGGTTTTTGATACCCAAAAAGCCCGAAACTGATTTGTGCTTTTCCTCCTGTTATTTAGATGCCCTACTTGCAACCACAAAAAATGGTCATTTCAAATATCAATGCTACGAGATGGTTCAAAAGATGAGATATTGGAATAACAGATAGTTGGCAGTAGTTGGAGAAGATTTCGATCAGTCGGTCAAAGATAAGGACCCAAACGAATACGCCCATCATTAGAAGAAATGATTGAGCCAATCCATTGAATGAAAGTAATGTTTTGAGCGATAATTGTGTGGAGTTGAATGATTGTGATTGCATGGATGGATTTTAGTTTATTTGATTTTAATTTAAAATATACTAATAATTGTAATAATATGATATGTAATATTGATAAAATAGATAACTTGAATAAATATATAAATTGAATGGAAATACTCACACCTTCAGTCATCAATCCATGTGAAAATGCTTGTTTTCAAATTCATTCCGAAATTAGTGAAATAGACAGAAAGATGAATTATATTAGTTATTACTATATTGGTGGTAGACCTAGTTTTGAAATTGAGATAAACAGCATAAAAACTAGGCGTTTGCTTGACACAGGTGCTAAAATTAGTGTAATTGAATATGCTGGACGAAACCAAGTAACTCGATTTCAAAGACCCAACAATAACAGGCAGTGAAAGTTTTAAAAATTTTAACAAAGAAAGAAATTATAGAAATTATGGAAATTCTAATGAGAAAGTAATGAAAACTTTAGGAAATTTAGAAATCAACACAACAATCGAGATTACTAACACCGTATTATAGCTATGGATGATGAGAATTTATCAATGCATGATCAATTTAATGTCGAATCGGAAAACTATCAAGCTTCGATCAAAGGAGACGTGTTAGGAGCTCTCAATCAAAAGTAATTAATGATAGTGATAATATGAGACTGTTAAAGTATGCATGTGATAAGGAATGCTTGAATGAATGTTTTGATAATTTTTAATGTTTATTTAATAAAAATAATCTAAATGAATTTACATATTTAAATATTGATTACCTGGAATGTATGAACATAAATAATGATGAAACTTTTGCAATGAATGAAAATAATGATGGAAATGAATTTAAAAATAATTTCAAGGATTTCAATGATAATTATTTAAATTTAATTAATTATAATAATCATGATGGTAGGCCATTTATAGGATTAAAATGAATAATATAGAATTCAATTGCTTATTGGATACATGACCTAAAATTAGTGTTTAAGTAAGAGTTGCTGAACTAATAAAATTAATATCAAGGGTGGAAATTATTAAAAAGATAAGCTGTGCTAATGGGAGCAAATTAAATATAAGTGGTTTTGGGAATGTGGAAATTAAATACAAAGCGCATTGATTATAAATGCAAATTTTTACATTGCAAATGAAATTTACCCAGAAATTATTTTAGGCATTGATATTTTAAACGAAATGAATATCAAATTAATGGAATTACATAAATATGTTGGTAAGATTAGAAATAATAAATATTTACTAAGCTTAGGAGGGAATTTTGGAAATAAAACAAAATAAATAAAAATGAATTTGAAAAATTGATTAAAATGAAATGTTATTTCACCTTCACATGAGTTAATAGAGATAATAAAGAGCTTTCCAATATTTATGTTGAATAAATGGGACATAGGCCTAACAGATATTTAAAAGCATCAAATACAAACAAATTGTAATCCAGTAATGATTAAACCAAGAAGACAACCCATAGATTACGAGAATAAACTTAAAGAAATAAGTAGAAAACGTGAAGAATGGGATTATAAGGAAATGTGAATCCGTTTGGAATTAACCGATTGTCTGTGTTTCGAAGAAAAATACAAATGATATTCGAATGTGCTTAGACTTAAGATTACTAAATGATACAGATGCTAGTTTAGACACCATCGGTGCCGTATTATCAAAAAGAAATAGTATCAATAATGAAAACGTTATAGCTTACGGTTCTAAAAGTTTGAATATCCACGAGATTGGTTATTGCATAACAAGAAAAGAATTGTTGTCTGTATTTTACTTTATACAACATTTCAAACACTATCTTTATGTAAGAAAATACATATTTAAGCACTGATCACAAAGCTATAACATTTATGATGACAACAAAGAAACTAATAACAGCATAATTTCAACTTTTTGAGTAGTTTGAATATGAAACTAGAAAATCGCAAAGGCGAATTACATTCCAATGCAGATGCTTTATCTAGAATGGATATTAAACAGTGCTCACAGTGCAACCTCAATCATCCAGATGCAAAAGTTGATAAAATGAGAACTCGAATTTTGTCAATTACCGACAGTGGAGGAATATTAAAGTGGCAAAACAAGAACGATGCAATTGAAAATATTAAAAATATAAAACTATCAGGGGAACCAACCATATATTTGCTAAGTGACAATTTGATTAAATATGAAAATAAAATCTATGTTCCGAAAGAAAATAGTAAAGCTTTTATAGATGAAATTCACAAAAAACTTTGTCACGCTGGTATTGAAAAGACTAAAGAGTACATTAGAAATATATTTTTTGTCCCTTTAGTAGATGAAATCAGTAAAATTGTGATAAATGCTTGAGAAATTTTTCAGAAAAGTAAAGTTTTAACATTAAAAACGCGTGAAGTAGTTCATAGATTATCGTCAAATGAACCATTTGAAAGTGTTTTCATTGATTTTTGTGGTACACTTAAAATGACGTTTAATGGGAAAAGTATATTATGGCCATTATTGACTAATTCAGTAAATACGTTGTTTAAGAAGCTGTTAAAGTCCAAGATGAGAGGACGGTATGTAACAATCTATTAAGTAAATGGATATTAAAATTTAGATCACCAAGGATAATTTACGTCGATAGATGAAAATGTTTCGAATCAAAGGAATTTAAACTACTAGCGACTGAACATAATATCAATTTTAATTCTCAACCCCATATCATCGCCAGACAAATAGCCAGGTGGAGAGACAATTTCGAACAATAAGAGATTGGATACAGTGCTGTATTAATGATAAGTTGTACAAAAATTGGGAAGATGCACTGCCACAAATAGAATATACATTAAATTCGACAGTTCAGAAGACTACTAAACATTCCCCAGTAGAAATAATATTTGGCAAACGCCTAAACAAACATTGTTTCGTACAACGAGACATAATAGCAAATGAAAATTTTCCGGAATATTAAAACATCAAAAGAAAGCAGCATAGAGTAATGCAAGAAATTAAAGACCGTAATAACACCAATCTTTACGACAATCATAAAAGAATTCATAGAACTTTCAACTTATGAGAAAAAGTATTAGTTAAAATAGATATACGAAATAAAGATGATAATAGATACAGAGGTCCCATGGAGATAATAAAAAAATACATGAAAACAGTTGAAATGTTAGATAATTCAGGTTCTACGATCATTCGGAATACTGAATGGTTAAAACCTTTTAAAGTGGGAGGATATAAGTAATCTAATAATTAAATTACCTAATTAACAATTATTATAAATGGTTTGATGCATGTGTGTATGTTATTATATGTCTCATATTTCACGTTCATTGTTGTGCAATAGTCTTCGATTCCAAAGAGATAAATATAAGAACTCTTATGTCATGAAATAGATTTAAGAATATACTTGACTTAGAAATATTTAACAAGGATTATCTCCGATTATCTCTTTACTGAAATTATTTTGTAGAATGCTTTAAAAAATTGAAATCTTATAAAAATCTCCGTATATAGTAAATTAATCGATTTTAGAGAAATGATGAATGGTTAATTGTTCATTTTTTGAGTGGATTAATTTTATATTTATTTCAAGTAAATAACTACTGCATTTTAACAAAAATAAAAGTTTATTTCAATTCAAATTAAATTCAGTATAGGTCAGTTAATTTGTTTGAAATGTTAAAGACGTATCAAAGAGCGTCGAAATAAGGGTTCAATTTCTCTTATGTATTTTTGAAAAATTTAACTTATCCTAAAGCGAATGAATTTTTGTCATATGTTTCGAAAGCTGATAAGTTTATTGGCCAGTGAAACATAAATATAAAAAATAATATAAATATAACAGAATAAGTGTTAAAAATTGTTATCATTATTATTCTTACTATTAGTAAATCAATAGTGTCGATATTAACACAGAAAAAACGAAAATTGTTCGAATTTTGTATTTTACAAAATTAATTTCGGAAAATTAAAATTTATTATTAACTAGAATTTGAATAAATTTTGCTTATTCCGCGCTATAAAAGAAACCCAATCTTTATCTTACTTCAAGACCGCTCTAAATTCTGTGTGATATGAAAAATTTGAAGTTCAAATTAATAATTTATAAAAACTTTAACTTGTTTTGATAAATTTCGAGGTTAAAGGATTTAGAATTGATTGGATAAAATTTTGTTGGGTTGTTATTATTTGTCGGTGATTATTGAATTACCAATTACAGATCTGACTCCGAGTGTGTCTTATTAATAGCGATATTGACGATTTCCAACGACTTAAATTCGTATTGATTATCACAATTGATTACAACTATGATATTAATTTCAACACACTTCAAATTCTTTTGGTGCTTATTAAAACATTCAGAAGGTATATCACAATAACAATATTCTGATAACACCACCACTTAACTCATGCGGGTGACGGACAATTTGCCACAATTTCTAGGTTTGATTTGGATTCTTTAACTACTTCCTTTGTCTTGTAATTAGGTTTTAATTTCCAATAATTTACATTTCTGGCAATTTCTTCTCCCTTTTTTTTTATCTGTTTTGTGTTTAGATTTTATACTTAACCAACTAATGGAACTTATTGATAATGCATTCATTTCCCAACCTGTTCTATTGGTGGCCGGACAAAATATTAATAATTGGGATGTTAAATCAAATAATTATATTAAATAAATTAAAAATTAAATATCAAAAAATAAGTTGGTAATAAATACATAAATAGTTAATATATATTTATATTATATATTTAAATACCCAATTAGTCAAAAATTAAAAATATCGATGTTGAATTTAAATTCTTACTATTGTAAATTAATATAATTATCTGATTTTAATTTTTAAATAAATAGAATAAAACTGATTCAAATGTTAGAATTCGTAACATCACAGAAATTAAATCGCAAGTTTGTCGATTAAGGTAACATGTTTACGAAGCTTGGGAAAAGTTTTTGGTGTTGTGAAAAAATAATGTGCAAAACGCAAATGCACTCAAAAGATGACATCGTTAATGAAGTTGAAACTCACAACCACGCGGTCAGGAATGGTCAAGTGGAGATCGAAAGAGCACGAGCTGTCATGAAAAGAGATGAAACAGCACGATCAATTGTTCAGAATGAATTCATGAATGTTCCAGTTTCAGCATCGCGTCTACTTCCCAAACGAACAATATTAGCACGAGATGTACGTCAATATCGTCAGAAACAAAGGCGGATCTGGCGGGAATGAGAACACACCCTATTTTTTGCTACATAAAAATAAATTCGAAATTATGAATGCATGTAATATGTATGAGTTATTATTCAGACTTTATCCAACAAATTTTTGTGTCATTCCCGCATCTGTGAAAGGGCATATAAATATACTATTATTTGTTTATATTATGGAATCTAGCAAACCTCCGTGGAAAACATTTAAACAATTTGGACCTAAACCACAATCCAAGTCAGGCTTATTCAGGTGGTAGCCACAACCGGTGATCATTGGACACCTCTCTATCTAAAACACCAACATATCTAGTCTTTTCCATTATTCTCGACCTCAGCAAAATGATATTGCATAACCTGGGAAAAATAGCGCAAAATATTCTTTTATAATTTCTTTTAAGGCTGCAACATGAAAATTTGAATTTTATATTTTGAAAGAAAGCAATTGGTCCTTTAGTGCCAATTCTCATTGAAATACACTGTTTTACAAAATTCATTACACAGTTATTTATTAAATTTATGTTTATTTATTTAATTACTAAGTTTTTTAATCAAAAAAGGTTCATATTAATAATGAAATAAAATGAAAATACTTACATATCATAAGATAATGAACAAATCAAACGAACAACTTCATGATTGGCCTACTAACAAAAAAGCTCAAACAATAATTCTTATTAGATATATTAAAGAATATCTAAATATTTATAACTTAACAATAACTAATGATAAAAGCATAAATTTACTAAAAAAATGGACATCATCATAATATTCCATTGAGCACGCAGCATTTTAAAATTAAGATAAATTTCATTTAAACAAATTACATTTAAAGTAAATTTTATCTAAATTTTTTCTATTTTAAATAAAAAGGAAAATATTAATTATAATTTTAAAATCAAATATAATAATAATAAGTTATTACAAGATGCTAAAAAATTAATTTTAGCTTTATCTCAAATTTCTTAAATGACAATAATTTTATTTCTAATTTATTAAAAAACAAAATAATAAAATTAAAGTAAACCGAAATAATAATTTTATTTTCATAATACTAAACTAAAAAAGAAAAGAAACTAGTAAAAAGAAATTGAATATAATGATAACTGAAACTCAAATAAGTTTTAATGCAGATCTTTTAATCTGTAAAGTGGTGGGTTTCTGGGTGTTGATATTTTGAAACTATATGGTTGTTACCCAGACAACCCCATTCAAATATTTTCGCTTACCACTCGGCACCCGTTGCTGAGCAACGTTGGAACTGTGTTCGAGTGGGTAGATCGTCCGCAAAAAGTGAGCGCTATTGCTAATGCTATAATTGACCGAACGATCCATGGGTCCAACGAGCTGCCGATAGAAGGCGTGTGCTCGATTTCGACTCTTAGGTCCCATTATTCTCCTATCTCTTTCAAATGTTAACCTATACTCTCATATCATCTATCTTTATGTCCATTCGCTTGGTCCTTGTTATTATTGTCCATGTTGATGATTTTTTATGATCTGTAAACCTTTGGTTATGTTAAGTAAACACAGTACATCTCTCACCCTTATCCCTATTATAACTACAATGTTCCCTATTATTATTACTAGCATCATCATTGTTACTATTATATATATTACCTTTCTTAATTGTTACTACTATTACCTTTATTATTATTTTTATTACTATAACTACCATTATATTTATTGTTATTACTACTATCATTATTAGCACTATTATAATAATCATAATTATTATCATCATTACTACAAATACCATGATTATTATTATTATTATCATTATTATTATTATTATAATTATTATAATTATTATTATTATTATTATTATTATTATTATTATTATTATTATTATTATTATTATTATTATTATTATTATTATTATTATTATTATTATTATAATTACCATTACTCTTATCATTATCGTTATTATTATTAAGATTTTGTAGGGATCCGTCCTTATTTCTCAGCGTTAAATTTTTTTTATTGATATACGACATTAGCCGTAGTCCATCTGTATTTTTCGGTTTTCGATAAAGTATTTTTGTAAATTCGAAAATTTTAGCAGCGTTCCGCCCTTATTTTACGGTTCATCCCTATTCTACAGTTTTCGACAAAGTATTTTCATTGACTCGGAAAATTTGAGCAGCGTTCCACCCTTATTTTACACGTTCCATTTTTACGTTACTATTTTTGTTAAGTATTTGAATTAATTCGGAAAATTTGAGCAGCGTCCCGCCCATATTTTCCGCCTCAACTCAAATTAATTTATTTAGTTCTTATTTAAAAACATTATTTTTCATGATTTTGGTCGTTCGGATTAATCTTTTTCCGATGGCTATTCATTTTAACTGTTGCAACGATTTCGCAATTTTCCCCACTACCCATTCCCTCTCTTTGTCCTTAAGATCTATGTATGTTCATATTATATTTAATGAGTGCCCACTGGACTACTCGGTGTTAGAGATTTTGAGCCGATTGTTGTTAAAATTCATGTCAATTTTTTAGGAAACGGATGATGAAGGAGCAGCCAATGGACTACTCATTTACCCTCCAATTTCCCCTATGTACGGATAATATTGACGTTCCAGCTCCTGCGTTCCGCACGCCGGAGCCTTCACGGGCACGAACTATTGGCGATTTTACACGCACTTACACAGTTCGATAGTGTGTTTTATTTTTCTGTCTTGCGTTATATTTTGGCTGTGGGCCACCAAAAATAAAATAATAGAAAAAAATAAATTACCAAATGAATTAGGCAAAAATCTCGACGCATAAACTGTATATTTAGCATTCATATAAACAAATTTTAAATCGGGCATCGATGTACATAAACCAAAATAACATATCTGTAGATTAACAATCTGAAAATATTGCTACAAAACATAACTGTAGATTAATAAACTGAAAATATTGATAACTGTAGATTAATAACCTGAAAATATTGATAACTGTAGATTAATGATCTGAAAATATCTAAAAAATCACACAACAAAGTAAGATTTGTAAAAAATGTGCATCTTAAATTTGGTTGAAATTAATACTACAAAGTAGTAGTTTTTTAAATTTGGGAAAACACATCAGTATTTATACCTATAATTTGGCCTTAACCTTGCGTGTTAGTTTTATTGCGATTAAACAAAATTCGACTTTGAAATTATTTGTGTTATCTAAATTAAATTTTTATTTATTTCTTAATTTAAATTGGTAATTTATTTTTAACATTTTTAAATCAATTTATTCAGCTAAAAATATTTTATTTTTATTTATTTAATTCATTAATTTTTACTTTTATATAAATGGTCATTTTACGGTCAAATTTTCTTGTTATTATGTTATTTTTATGTAAATTTCGTGCGGTTCTTGATGTATTTTGTATTTATTTTATTTTACTTTTATGTTTTTGATTTTATATTTATTTATATTCTCTCAGATTTTAAAGTGTTTAGTTGGTGTTGTATATTGTATTTTAAGTTATCTTGGTGCTGGGTTTTCGTGCTGTATTACTGATGTATTTAAACAATTCTCAAGGCTATTTGTGTGCTGGCCCAACAAAAGCATAACGTGGGGTCAAAAAACAAATGACCTTGAAAATGGTTTTAATGTATCGGTCTTATAACACGAAAACCCAGCATTAAAAAAAATTGAAGCAGAATGTATAGGACTAAACAAAAACTTGAAAAAAATGTTCTTTATTATAAATATATGATAGAGTCAATGAAAACAAAATATAACTTTTTATTCATCCAGTAAAGCACAAAATATTAACAAACAAAAAATGTATTCAAAAAAACATCAGAATAAGATTCTTACAGATATTATTATTTAATAAACTCTAAAATTTTAGAAAAACTCCCAAATAGATTCACGCACAATTCCATTATTTGCCCTTGGTGCTTTATTTTACTCGTCAATAACTGATCGAGGAGAACGCAACTAAGTTTTTACGTAAAGAATTGGATAACACAATTCCAAGATTGACCCATTAAGTTTTATAAACAATAAATTTGCAAAGCGATCAATTAAAATACGTTTTCTTCTTTCCGTTACAATTAAATTCATGCTGTTGAATCCACGCCAGCATTCTGAAAAACTGCAAGCTATAATCTTGGAATGGTTTTTTAAAGTTTCAAAATCTTCTGAAATGTAATGATCACTTTAATACAAATAATCCCTGAAGAAATTTCAAATTTTACTCAACGTAAATTAAGGCGTTTGCAAAGAGATTTTACTTCATTTTCTCTAAAAGAAATATTATTTTCGGATGGTCATTTGGTTGGTCTTAGAATTCGCAATTCTTTAACAATTTCTAAACTGTCGGAAATCTGTCCGAACCAGGACAATTTTCAAATGTAGTGTTTAGCATATTCCTCATATTATTAATAATACTAGTTAAAAATTTATTTCTGTGAATCAATTTTAACTTTTCATTATTTGTCAATGAAATATAATTTATTCTGCGACAAATAAATATGTCTGCATATATAATGTTGAATTTACAATAGCTCGACTAAAATATCACACATTAATGACAAATTTGGAACAAATTGTTTTGATGATATTCTTTTACATCAGGGCTGCTCAACTTCTCTTGGTTCGTGGACCATATAATTTCTGTAACAAAATTGTGGGCCAAAAAGATAAACAATTATAAATCAATATAAAAGAATAACTTTATACAATGAAAATACAGTAAAAAATAATACATGACTTATTTATAATAAAAATATTTAAATTTAATTTTAATGAAAGCATTCTGGTCTTATTTGTTGGGCAACAAGTTCATTTATATTCGCATCAATGTTAGTCGTTGCAAGTCAAAATAAATGTTCAAGGGTGTATTCATTCATGAAGTTTCTATATTTTGACTTTATATATTTCATGTTGGAGAATGCACACCAGCAAATGTATGTACTCCCAAACATAGAACTAATTTGAAGGCCAAAATCCTTCAATTTTGGATATTTTTCTTTATCCAAAAAGTTAAACAATTCTATTCCAGACGTTCCACTGGATATAATAAAGGAGTCAGCTTGAAGGTCAAATAATTGCAATTGATATTTGGGATCTACGAAATCAATATTAATTTTCAATGGATCGCAGAATAAATTTATATAGTATTTGAAGTCATCGAATTGTTTAAATTTTTTAATAAAATCTTCAATTCGGATATTTAGTTAAGGGACAAATTTATCAAAGTTCACTACAATTTTCAATACCTTCATTTGTTCGTGAAATTCACTGCAAGATTCAAAATGTTTCTGATTGTTTTCTTGTAAATATGGCTTAAATAACTTAAGCTTGTTTCTAAATCCTGTAATATGTTGATAAAGATGACATATATTTTGATCTTTTCTTTGCAATGACTTACTCAAAACATTTAAATGATCTGTAATCTCTGTTAGAAAAGCAAGTGAACATAGCGAATTTTCATCAACCAAATATTTTGTCAAATTTTCATCAATACCAAATTCAGTCATAAATAGATGTATTTCTTTTCGAAGTGTAAAATATCTCTTAAGGTACTTTCCAGCACATAACCAGCGAATATTACTATATAAAAGTAGATCACCTTATTCTATTTTCAGCTCTCCCAAAAAGGTTTTAAACTTTCTATGCGTAATAGATCGATATCCGCCACGAATTAAATTTGTAATTTTAACAACCTTGTCCAATATGTCTTTTAGTTGCATCGAATTTCCACACAATGACTCCTGGTACACAATAAAGTGAAACATTTGACTCCTTTTTGTATGAGTCCCACAAGCCAGATATTTTTGCTTGTCATAGCACTGGCCCATCAGTTACAATAGCAGTGCACTTATCAAATCCGCCATACTTGGCTACTACACAATTTACTTCCTTGTAAATATCTTCACCTTTTGTTGTTCTGTGTTTTCATCCAAAGCTAAAGAAAAATAGCCGCAATCGTTTACTTTTTTTTAAAATTTATTGATTATTTGTACACCGATCTCTTCTATACGTCGAGTTACAGTCTGACGTAAAAGTGAAACGGATTGAATTTTTTTGTAAGATCTTAGTTACCAAAAGCTTTAACCATTTTTATAGCACATGTTTTTATTAATTCTCCATCCGAAAATATTTTTTTGCTTTTGCTATTTAGTTGGAAACTTCAAACGATGCTTCTTGGGATTTTGCTACATTGGTAAAATGTTAGTTTGATAATTCCGCTGTTTTTTCAATATGTTTACTTGTGCTTTTCTCGTATCTCCTGAGCATGAAGAATATTTTTTCAATCATTGAAACGTAATGGCGCTTAATGTTGTATTCTTTACACATGGCTACGGTTTGTAAACATTCAAAAGACTGTGGTTTTCCTTTATTCATAAAAAATAAATAATCTAACTCCCAGCGATCTTGAAACTCTCGATTTTCAGAATTTTGTTTTCTTTTGTTATTAGAAGTCATATTTATTGAATAATTTAATCTATCAATAAATCCTAAATTTTGTTAGTTATTTTGTGATCGAACAACACTTTATTAGATTGCAAGATAGACTTGACGAGCGGGTAATGATGGAGGTTTGACAATAGACAGTGTCTTACTATTTGGTCGCAACACCATTGAATTTGCACTATCACTAACGTTAAGTTAACCCTTTCTAAGGTGGTGGCAATAAACTGTACACCATTTTAAACTAATAAAAATATCTAAGTGTAACGCTGTCGGTAATCATTTTTACTTTTGGTACAACTACTGACATATATTGAGCCACAAGAGAACAAATTTTTAGTATTTGAAACCATAGATGTGTTTTCCCGCTATGTTTATTGACAGTTGACAGACAAATGTGTGACTTTTAGTTTCCTTTGACTTAGAAAGGGTTAAAAGACACTTGAATTATAATTTATAATTTTTCAAAATGTTATTTCTGTTTTCTTAGAACACTTAGTATCTTTGATAATGTGAAGATGGTACTTTAACACCAAATTTTCTATATAAAAATTTAGATGAATTGCAGATATTTATTGAAAAAATTACGTCAAAAATCGATTTTGTTCGATGGCCACAAAATTTTCTTCGCGGGCTGTCTGTTGGGCAACACTGTTTTACATTATTCATTGAACATGGATTTTTCAGGTTAGTGCGGTTGTTCTCTTTACTCGCATTTTAGAAATGATGACATAAAGATGACCAAATCTGCCAAACTGCTGATACAATCCTAAAGCAGCTGGCTACCATCTGACGGTATATATACAACTGATACGTTTAATCTGTACAGCAATGGCGGTTGCACATGTTTCATTTTCTCTTTGATTTTTCGGAGATTGACTATATAAATAGTATAACTTGTCCATAAATATTTGAAATTGATTGACCCATTAACCGCAGAAATAGCATATCCTACTGGAAATTCGAGCTGATGGTTTAGACAATGTCAAATGATTAGATTCAGATATTTATGTGCTAGTCTTGTTCCTACTCCAGGTTTTCTTCCAAAGATAACACTGGCTCCTTCGCTTGAAAATGAAATTTTAAAAATTATTATCAAAACCATTTTTTTCAAAAATTTTAAGAGACACTCTGTTATTGTGTTAGCTGTTTGATCCTGCAATTTAATTAAATAAAGAAACACGAAATGAGGATCTTTTATTTTATCTGTTTCGCATTTTAAATAAGTAATAAGACCAGACTTTTTACTGGAAGTGGCAGATTCAACTATGGCAATAGATAAATTTCCTTGAATTTTTAATATCTGTTGACAAATTTTGGATTTCATTTAAATTTTTATATGATCAATTATCTCTGTAGCACTTAATCTAGATCGTAATCCGTGAGCTATAATAGATACATTCATTTATTGAATTTTTTGCTAGCCTCATAAAGTAATTTTTCTAAGTTACTATGAAACAAAAATAGAGATTGGGCCAAAACCACTTCATTCAAGCGAAAAACAATCCGTAGTTACTGTTCATTAAAATAGATTATAAAACAAAACGAAAATAAAATTTTATTGTACAATATATTGGTTTTCAAATATTTGACATTATTAAACTTCAATCTTAAACCATAAAATATATTTAAGTAATTTAAATTTTATTATCTTTTTTTGGAAAAAAACATTATTTGTAAATTTGAAAATTTTGATTTTCAAAATTTAATTGAAAATGGAAAATATGTATAAAGTTTTGTATAATACAGTATGAAATAAGAAGGTTTAATCGAGGAAAACTTTGCGGAAAATGCTGTTTTTAATCTAGATTCATCTTGTAACTCAACTTGGTAATAAGCATTTCCTCGTTCCTTTGATGACATTATATAGCGAACATTGTATATCAATGATATTTTAAAACAATCCTTAGTTACTGTTCATTAAAATATGTTATAAAACAAAACGAAAATAAAATTTTATTGTACAATATATTGTTTTTCAAATATTTGACATTATTAAACTTCAATCTTAAACAATAAAATATATTTAAGTAATTTAAATTTTATTATCTTTTTTTGAATTTCTTTTTTTATTATCTTTTTTTTATTTTTTTTTGGAAAAAAACATTATTTGTAATTTTGGAAAGTTTTGACTAAAAGTTTGGTATAATACAGTATGAAAAAAGAAGATTCCTTTGATCAGTTTTATTAAAACCCTTAATTATAAGTACACAATAATATGCTAGAGGACAATCGGAAATAAACATTTCAACATTGATAATTATAATAATTCATAAACAGAATTCAATCAATTTTGATTGCGCCATAGATCTTCCTCAAGAAAGTATACGAGGCGAAATATCCGATCGTACCGGTCAGGAGCCAAAATGAGAATACGATCATCAGAGTGTAACTGAAGTAGATTAATGACGGTATAAATCCGGTGATTTCAAGCTGCAATCGAGGAGTTGAAATTAAACAAAACAGTAAAAGTCAGTTACTTTTGTTACGAAATAAAACACAGAATATCCGAGAACATAGAATGCTGAACCTCCTGAAACAATAAATGTTCGCCACCACCAATGATAATCCTAGAGTATTTCAATTAATAAAAGAAAAATCGAATAAATCATCAACAAATTAGGATGAAGGGAAAATTCTATCGTATTTTAAACAAACAAGTGATTTTTCTTAAAAAATAGAAAAAGTGTGTTGCTAACAAATGATGGATTAATTTTCTTTGATTTCCGGTTACATATGATATTTATAGCGATCAAGGTGTCAGTGGACATTTTGATGTGAGTTCGAGAGAGGGAGCAACGCATTAATTGCACGTGGAAACGGATGTGTAGTATTTGGAAGAAATTCAATAAATGCTAAAGATGGTTTAAAAAATTGCGTTCCAGAGATGGGGGTCTAAAAGATGGTACTCAACCTTGGACGATCACCAGAGATCAATAATGATATTTTACGGTCTATGTGGAGCAAAATCCATATTTAACAACTAGTGAAACTAAGAGTTTGGCAAGCACTTCAAAAATCCGAAATACTCAACAGGAATGCTAGATTTTCTTAACTCTTTCGTACCCAAATTATTTATATTGGGATTTTTAACCTTTTTATTTTAAATTCTTATGTATTAATATATATTTTATTATATGCACAAAATAAAACAAATTCCTGTTTTACCGATTAGCTGATGATCGATACTAGATGGCAGTAGTAGTAAATATCGGGAAAAGGTATTCCCATCGGTCTTATCATGGCAAAACAAAAATGGGAATACGTATTTCTACTGGGCACGAAAGGGTTAATGTTGCTTGAAAATAAAAAAATAAATAAAAAAACTTTGCGGATTACTCAAATGATTCAAATGGATAAATACAGAATGATTTTATAATTGAAAATCAGTTGATTATAATTATTACAATCAATGACACTACTTACTTAATATTACACAGAGAATAGCATTATGAACTCACATATCTAGTTAATTATGTTGTAAAATTCCTAAATTTATATTTTTCATCTATTTTATTTATTGATTTCTGATCTATATAATAAATATTTTACTCAAGTAAATTTTATTTTCTTCCTGTTGAATATAATAAATTTACTAACATAATTAAATTCTGGTAAAATATACAAATGTGAAAAGAAATAAATTCTTGAATTTTCGGACTTATAACTATTATTGAGTAATTTGTTTTTTTAAAGGAAAAGGAAAAAAATTACATTAAACAACTTTTATGTCATAAAAAATTGTCAAGTCTTTTTATGTGTGTCACGAACATTTTATGATTCATTTAGTGTGCCCAGGCCAAAATTTATTTAGAAACACTGAAACATTTTTGAGACTATTATATACATTCATTATTTTTTTACTTCAATTCACTGTTAATATCGAACTTTGCATTACATGAACATATTCAATTGTAAATAAAACACATTTCATGAAAAATAAAAACGGTTTTAATTAAAATTTGCACGTTAAAACAAATGGCAAATTCTAATTTAGCGCCAACATATTGTTTTCGTAAAAAATTCATCTATAAGTTGTAAAAGGTTGAAAATATGCTTCTTAATCTTATGTAGATAAATGTGAGTGATTTAGGTCACTACTCTACCCGAATGGTGCTTGAGAATACCGAGGAATATGGGGGAAAATTGAATAGGCAGAGCCTTGGTGAAGTAAATAAGGAATGCAACGGGAAAGTGGCTTAGGTTAGTAGATATGTACCAGAAGGTTTGGGGAGTAGCTTTTAAATGATGTCAGCAAATCAAAAACGATAAAAATAAAGAAAAATATATAAGTTTATGCTAGAAAAAGAAAGGATACTGTGTAATTTATTATAGAAATAACGATGAACGTGGTCTACAGACAGTACGATACTTGGAGGTAGAACCAATTGAATGTGAAAATAGGGAACATTTTCAAATAAGGTTAATACTTGGTTTTTATAGTTTAATTATGCTCTCAAATCCTGGATGCCTCTTATAGGCAAACAATGCGGTACCTAAAATTTAAATAATGAAAATTAACAATCAAATAATGATAATTAGAATATGAATTCAAAAAGAGTTACAGTAGTTTAGTAAAACTATCGGAAACTAGTTATAGATATTATTTTTTGATGTTTATTTAATGGACATGATTACTAAAAAATAGAGACAGGAAACTAACTTCAGAACATAATTGGAGATAAACCATCACAATAGCTACTTGAGCAACTGATACAATTAGAATGATGAAGACAATAAATAAAAATCCAAATAAATAATAGAACTGTTTTTCCCAAATTGCCTAAACACAATAAAATTATACATGAAATATATTGATAAAATGCAATATTCAATTTTTAATAAAAACTTAGGGAACATTTAGTGGAATCAATAAAATAGTAAAAGAATTGAAATATATTATTCAGTGAAATATGATATAAGGAACGAAATTAGATTAAGGAAATGATGACAAACACATACGTGGTGTGGATAAAAAGTTCGTAAAAACTCATAATTATGAATGGGACTTTGAATTTTTAACAAGTGAACTATATATTCATTTTATATGTAACACTACTTTCTGCTCCAAGGTGATTTATTCAGAGATAAAAAAATTTAATTTTTGATCTATAATCACAATGAAAATAAATGAAAAATCACACTTCAATAATCAAAAATTTTACCAAAAACACCAAATTTGTACAAATTAAACTGAAATGCAATAGAACACACTCTGATTTCAAATGTTCTTGAGTTTTTCCTAATAATGTTGGTTATATCAATGACAAAAAGTTTTAGGTTGAATTGATAGCCTCAGATTTTATTGGTTAATTCAAGTCTTTTGACGATGAAATAATTTTTATTGAATTTGGACATACTGCACTATACTGCTAAGATATGAAGGGAAAGCATCATCCAGACATTCAGTAAATCTTTCATACATTTCTCGTTGTTCAGGGTCCATCTATTAATTTGTATAAACCAAGGCTTTCAATACTAAAATAGCTCCCAATCAGAGCCTATCCAATTCACCAATAGCAAATGTTCGCCAAACTTTCACATTTTATCTATTGAGAACATATCTTCATTTCCCAGTCATTAATGGCCAGAGCTTTATGATCTTTAACCAATTTTCATTAAACTTTCCTTTGCTTTTGAGTGAGAAAAGGTTTTGCCAATGTACTTCTTGACATTATACCAACTATTCGACTACTTTCCTATAATTTTAAGATCTAGTTTTAGCTGATTTATCATTACTAAGTTTTTTGAAGTTCTTTTCTAGGAAGGATTGTCTTATTTGACTTTTTAAACTGCGGCTCTCATTATTCTTTCAGAAACTTTAGGTATTGAATTTTCTATTTTTATCTTTTAGACATCTTTACAATTCAAAGTTTTTTGAAGACATTTTATGCATATGCATTATGAATATAAATTTACTGAGAAATTATAAATTTATGGTAAACATAATTGGATCTAGAATTCACACATTTGGCTATATATACAATTATGTTTATCATAAATTTATTGCCAATAACTATAACAATTAAAAATTGAAAAATATAGAAAATTTAATCATCATATAATATTTTAATAGTTATCCAGAAATAAAAGTAACATTTCTAATGAAAAAGAACTTACTGTAAAAACGAAGAAAAGTTCGATAAATACTGCTCCAAATGGCAAAACTCCAGCCGAAAGGGTTCTACATAATAAAAAAAATATGCTAGCAATCAAACCCGATGAATGAAATCTTACGAAAATACAATGTGATGGTACCATTTCTGTTCTGGAACCGCCCTAGGTATTTGATTGGTTCTTACTGGATGTTCATAGGATTTTTTTCGATAGCCAAAAAAGAATCCAATGAAAATTAATGGCAATGAAACCCCAAACCATAACGCAAACAATGCAAGCATTGATGAGAATGGAATAGCGGCAGAGGAATTTTTACTCCAGATAAAGAGATTTAGAAAGAATCCAATACCAAGAATTACTGAAGGAAACAGCAAAGCAGTCTAATAAAGAAAACCAGAATAAAAAATTTATAAAAACTTCATAGAAAATTTAAAATTATCTAATTTTAATTATAAGTTTATCAGACTTTCAGTTATAAGAAATAAAGTGTAGTATAATTTAAATAAAAATTTTATTAAACACAATATTTCTCTTGAATTAATTATTTATTAGATTCTAATATATTAAATTTTAAGCGATGATTCTGATAAAATGACGATATAAAATATAAAAGGTAAAGAGTTTCAAAACTCATATTTAACAATAATATAGTTTAAATGTTATAAATATGATATTACAGTTGAAATAACTATTTGTGCTAAACTAGCATATTAAAATCTATTTTATTTTATATCATATTATATAAAATTATATTTAAGTACCTTGGATTAAGGTGATTAGAGTTATGACTAATAGTAACATCAATATTAATAATGACCACGCCTCAGTCGCTTTAATATTGTGAGGCGTTTTATAATTTGTATTTAAATAATGGTATGATGTTGGGCATGTTTGATTGTATGTTGAAATCCTTACTTATTCATTAATTATTATTTTTTAGAAACTCCTCAAACAAATTAACGATATAATTTGTTTTAATAATATTGGTGTTTTGAATAAACGTGTTTTAGTTATGGATTCTATTAATACCCGTAGCTCTGTGGCTAATATGGCGACCACGATTGCAAATTTTATCAAGCCACCAGAAACATATGACATGGATTCAGACGTGGAAGATTTTATCTTAGAAACGGAACGATTCTTCGAGATGACAAATATTGTCGATGGATACAGAAGCAAATTCGTCAAAGCTTTTCTATCAATCAATTCAACGAAGAAATATGAGTTGACTAATGAAACTCTGCATTATACAGAAAGATTAAGAAACGCTTTCTCTAAGAACAGAAGTCTTATCGATGATCTCAACGAAGCGCTAAATTATCGTCAAGGAAATGAGGCTGCCGAAGAATTCTGCTCAAAAATTGAGAAACTTGCAAAAAATATTTTGAAGCATAAACTTGATGAAGAAGAACTAAAGAAATTTTTGCTATTCAATTCGCTTGAAGATAAAGAAGTTAAAAAAGATCTCAAAATGCAAGATTTAAAATCATTTGATGAAATGAAAGAAAGATTAAAGAGACACGATCAAGTTTCAAAAGAAATTAATGTATTTCATGCTGATGTAGCTTCAATGAATAAAACACAACGCTATGCTGATGCTGTTAAGAAGAGCTTACCAAGATATAATTATGATAACAGATCAATTCGAGAACGAGAAGCTAACCCCAGATTCAAAGATGAATATACAAGAGAACCTCAACATAATCCAAGATTCAAAGGCGATCTTACCAGAGAACATCGATATGCTATTTCAAATGGATGGAGACCTATGAATAGGAGTAAGCCTTATAATACCAGGGAATTTCATTCGCGAGATCATATCCGAACAAATCAAATTTTGCGATGTTGGGCGTGCCACGAAGAAGGTCATAGAAGATCTGAATGCTCCAATATTCAATGTGCCCATTGTAAAAGATCTGGACATTTCAAACATCAGTGCCATGAGTTATTTCCAGGCAGACGTCGAAAATTCCATAAATCAGTGGCTGCATTCGGTGACGAGGATCCAGAGGCTGATTTTGAGTACCCAAATGGGAATGCTCCACCACACGAGGAGGTGATCGGAGCAATAAATTAAAGGTAATTAATGATATGAGTAAGGGTTGTATGATTTTGAATGATTGTGATAGTTTGAATGATTGTGATAGTTTGAATGATAACTGTTGTGATGGTATTTTTGATTATAGAAATTATATTAATATATACATTAATAAATTTTGTATGGATGAAGTTTTTAAAGACCCACCCCTAACGTCTAATGAACTAAATGTTCTTAATCGTGATAAACGGAATGATATAATAGTATACGATAAAATGCAGGGAAGACCCAGTGTTACCGTAATGATTAATAATGTAAAATTAGTATGCCTATTAGATACTGGAGCTAAAATAAGTGTGATTGATTATAATATTTTTAAAAAACTTGGAAATTTGAATATGACTACAAGTAATTTAAAATTAAGATGTGCGAATGATAGCCCGATTGAAATTTGCGGTAAAACTTTATTAAATGTAAAAGTTGATAAAATTTCTGATATTAAAAAAGTAGAATTCGTTGTAGCCAAAGATATAAACCCAAAGTTAATAGGAGGTATAGATTTTCTCGAAAGATTTGGAATGCAATTGCAAATAGAAAACCGTACAGACGAAATAAATACAATTATGGAAAATTCATTTAAGAACCACATAAGTGAAGATAAGATTATAAATAATTTAATTTCCACGTTTGACGGTATTTTTATGAAACATAAATGGGATGTTGGGAAAACCGAACTATTAAAGCATGAAATACTTACTAAAGGTAGTCCGATTGTAATAAACCCAAGACGACAACCTATACATTTAATAGAAAAAATTGAAGAAAATATTCAAGAAATGTTGAAATATGGCATTATATCAGAATGTACATCCCCTTGGAATTCTCCGTTAGTATGTGTTAAAAAGAAAAACAGTAGTGATATAAGAATATGCTTGGACTACCGTGCATTAAATAATATAACCGAAAGACCGATTTTTCCCATTCCAAATACTGATGAATTATTAGATATTCTTGACGGAGCAAAGTTTTTCTCGACAATTGATTTAGGCAATGCTTATTATCAAGTAGAACTCGATGATGCATCAAAATTGAAAACAGCATTTTCGACAAAAAGCAAGCAATATTACTTTAACAGAATGCCATTTGGAATAGCAGCCGCACCAGCTACATTTCAAAGACTTATGAATTTGGTTCTTGGAGAATTAAATTGGAATGGAACAATTGTATATCTGGATGATATCCTTATATTTTCAAAGACATTGAATGAACATTATAGTACCATTGAAAAGGTTTTTCAAAAGATTAAATTAGCAAATCTTAAAATAAGTCCAGCAAAATGTCAATTCAAAAGGAAAGAAGTAAAATTTTTGGGTCATATCATTGGTGAAGATGGAATACGTACGGATGAAAGCAAGATTGAAACTATTAAAAATTTTAAAAGACCTAAATGCGTAAAAAGTTTGAGAGGATTTTTAGGCTTGGCAAATTACTATCGCAAATTTATAGAAAATTACACCAAAGATTCCAAAGTATTAGAAGCGTTATGTGGAAGTAAACAAAAGAAGCTTATGTGGACTGATGAGTGTGAAACTTCATTTAAAAATTTAAAACTGAAATTGACGTCTACACCTGTATTGAAGTTCCCAGATTTTTCTAAGCCATTCATTTTGGATACAGATGCAAGTTTTGACCGCATTGGTGCTGTTCTGTCTCAAAAAGATGGAGGTAAAGAAAGAGTAATCGCATATGGATCCCGAGCTATGAATAAACACGAGTTGGGTTATTGTATAACAAGAAAGGAATTACTATCTATATTTTATTTTACTGGTCATTTTAAGCATTATCTATATGGTAAAAAGTTTATTTTGAGGACGGATCACAAAGCCATTACATTTATGATGAAGACAAAGAAAGCTATTACCCCACAATTTCAAACTTGGATTAACCATCTTAGTGGTCTGGACATGGAGATTCAATACAGAAAAGGTGATAACCACAATAATGCCGACGCTTTATCTAGAAAAGAATGTGAAACATGTGTTCAATGTCAAACGATTCATGAAAATCCTAAAATGGGTAAATTAAAAACAAGATTGTTGACACTGATGACTGATAATATTGAGAATATATGGCAAAAGAACTCGAAAGAAATTGAAAATATAAAAGAAAATATTAGTTTGATGCCAGATAAACCATTTTATAAATATGTCAACGGAGTGATTATGACAAATAATAATAAAATTTGGATTCCAGAAGAAAACAAGTCTGAATTCATCATAGAATATCATAAAAAGCTCTGTCACGCGGGTGCTAATAAAGTAAAAATGTATGTATCAAACAATTTTGATATGAAAGATTTGGAGCAATCTATTCGTAATGTTGTACAATCCTGTGAAAACTGTCAGAAAAGAAAGGTTGATACAACTAAAACAAAAGAAGAAATAATTTGCAAAAGTGATTCGAAATTATTTGAAACAATATATGTAGATTTCTGTGGTCCATTACAACTTGCAATGAAAGGAGAAAGATATATTCTTGGGATTATAGATCATCATAGTAAGTTTATTTCTTTACATGCAGTGAAATCACAAGATGAAAAAACAGTGGTAAGATTACTGAAAGAAGAGTGGATAATGAAGTATGGAGCACCAAGGATAATAAACTGTGACAGAGGTAAATCATTTGAATCAAAGCTAATGAAAGATTTTGCAGAATTCCACAATATTGAAATTAATTATTCAAGTCCATATCATCACTCAGCAAATGGACAGATTGAGAGACAATTCCGTACAATCAGAGATGCAATACAGATAACACTCAAAGATAAAAGACATAAATCATGGGTAGATATTCTTCCCGACGTTCAGTTTATGTTGAATTCAACTTTTCAAAAAACTATTAGGAAGACTCCAGCTGAAATGGTGTTTGGGAAAAAGATTTATAGTGAATGGTTCTCAGAGATTGTGGAAGAAGGAAAAATCAATCAGCCGACAAATCGCGAATTTCAAATTGGAGATTGCGTATTGATCAAAGTAAATGTTCGAAATAAAGGTGATAACAGATACATGGGTCCAGGTGTGATTACTAAAAAGATTCATGATCGAAGTTATGAAATAAAATTGGAAAATGGAAGTTCCGTCACGAGAAATATTGAGTGGTTAAAGGTTTTCAAAAAGGGGGGGATGTGAGGCGTTTTATAATTTGTATTTAAATAATGGTATGATGTTGGGCATGTTTGATTGTATGTTGAAATCCTTACTTATTCATTAATTATTATTTTTTAGAAACTCCTCAAACAAATTAACGATATAATTTGTTTTAATAATATTGGTGTTTTGAATAAACGTGTTTTAGTTATGGATTCTATTAATACCCGTAGCTCTGTGGCTAATAAATATTAAGAGATAAACCAGTAAAGTTAAAATTGTAATTTGATAAATATAATGTTGGAAGATTTGAATTTAATTGCGCCCTCCGACTGTTTAAAGGATCAGCAGTCGGCATCGATTTAGGAACTACTTATTCATGTGCAGGAGTTCTTCAATGAAACGGAATAATTCTAGGTTATGTTGCATTTGCGGATACGGAGGAACTTGTAGGTGATGCTACACGAAATCAAGTTGTGATTTTCGATGCCAAACCACTGATCGGAAGGAATAATAAAAATATAACAATCCATAAGACAGAAATTACCCATACGCAGCTTACATTAGATATAATGAAAAGAGAATACAAACTACAGATAACAAAACCAAAGATCACACAAAGAATATTCTCTAAAAAAATTTGAATCCTTATGTAATGAATAACAAAATTTTGATGTGCACAAATATAAAATATTTAAGTGAACAGCATTAAGATTTAAAATTAAATAAAAATATATATCAACCACTTTTTATAGATTAATTACATAAAATGAATAAAACATAAAAATATAAATTGATTTCAATAATTATTTATTATATTGGCAGATTTTGTTGTGCTAACTCTAAATGCTGATCAATTCACTGATAAAATTTTACAACTTTTTCAATTAACAACCAAATTTCTATAGATATGACTTAAACTTTATATACAAAACGACTAATGATTGAATTTCTGATTTTTGGTAAAGTTTTATGTAAATATATTTCAATATTACTAAAATAAATTTAAAATGATCAAACAACTCGAATAAATTGTAATATTATAACAAATTATATAAAAATCTTGGGTTGAAGTTAATGTTACTAGTAATTATGCAGAATTATTAATAATCGATGAATTCTGAAGCATCTAAAATGTGACAATTTTTGCAAGATCCAAATACTTCTTTAATAAATTCTTGTGTGTTTCTCATATCAAATTTCCTAGAGATATATTCGTGATTTTTATTCACTCCACCATGACACAGAATTTTGTGAGTGTGCAAAACAAATTCTGTATTTCTTTCGTCTGGAATCCATATTTTACCTTTACTTGAATGAATTATGTCATTACTTTTTATAAAGTTTGTTCTTTCCCTATTAGTGTATCTTTCTTGATATTTTCTATTTCCTTAGAATCTTGTTGCCACAGTTTTCCATCTTCTTGACACATGAGTGCTAGAACCTTTGTTTTAAGTTTCCTGTTTTTGGTTCCTCGTGAATCGTTTGACATTGTATGCACGTATCACATTCAGTTCTCGACAGTGCACCTGCATTAGAATGCGTTTCACACTTATGGTATTCCATTTCAATATTTAGACCACTTAACTGGTTGATCCATGTTTGAAATTGAGGTGTAATTGGTTTCTTGGTCTTCAACATAAACGTTATTGCCTTATGATATGTCCTCAATTTAAACTTTTCCCCATATAAATAGCGTTTGAAATGTTCGGTAAAATAAATTATCACTAATAATTCTTTCTAAGTGATACAATAGTCTACTTCGTGTTTATACATTGCGAGCGAAATATATGCAATTACTCTTTCTTTGCCATTTTCGTCCAACTGCGATAAAACTGCTCCCATTCTGTCGAAACTGGCATCTATGTCCAAAATAAATTCCTTTGTAAAATCAGGGAATACCACAATTGAAGCTTTTACCAATGCTTTCTTTAATTCTTGAAAGACATCACGAATTCATTTGTCCACATAATTTATGTCTGATTTACAGCGCACAATTTCTCGAGGGATTTTGAATACATACTATATAATTCTTTATAAACCTATAATAATTTGTTAATCCAAGAAAGCTTCGTAATTTTTTAACATATTTTTGGGTTTCAAAATTTTCAATCGTGATTAATTTATTGTCCTTAGTATGTATTCCTTCTTCGTTTATCACATGTTCTAAAAATTTTATCTCTCTTAATAAACTGACATTTTTCTGGAAGAAGAAAATATTAATATGTCGTTAAGGTAAACAACAGCTTTTTTACCATTCAATGGCCCAATACTTTATTCATGAGCTTTTGAAATGTTACAATCCCGAACGGCATACGGTTAAAACAATATTGAGTATTATTTGTGGAAAATGCTGTTTTTAATCTAGATTCATCTTGTAACTCAACTTGGTAATAAGCATTTCCTAAATCAAGGGTGTTGAAATATTTGGCACCGTACAAAATATCTAGCATTTCTTGAGTATTCGGAATGGGAAATATTGGTATTTCTGTAACCCAATTTAACGCTCTATAATCTAAACAAATTCTTATCTCATTTTTATCTTTCATTTTTACGCAAACTAAAGGTGAGTTCTAAGAAGACTCACACTCACTTATTATTCCGTTTTCCTCTATATTCTTATGATTTTTTTCAATTTTCTCTATTAAATGAAATTATTAACAATAAATTAATTTTTCGACAATATCTCATGTTTTACTAAATTTATTTTGCCTACATTCCATTTATGTTTCATAAATATGTTTTCATAGTCTTTTATTATTTTATACAAAGTCACATCTCGATTAATTTGATCGTTTTGTTTGGTTTTGCATCATCCATCATTAAAATATTTTCTTTTTATCTTACAAATTAATTCCTCCTATTAGACTTGGTAAAATTTTATTTGCAATTCAGGAATCAACATTATTTTCTTGATTTATAAATTTTATTTTTAACGAAACTTTGCCTAATATTTCCAAGGAGCTCTCATTTGCACACTTTACCAATAAATTAGTATTTTCGACTTTTACATTTTCGAACGCGTTTATTATTTCTTTACTGATAACACTTATTTTAGCTACCGTATCCAAAAGGCAATTAAATTTCTTATTATTGATCAAGATATTAATACTGTGTCTACCCCACATTTTATCATGTTTTATTACACTATCATAACCATTATTTAAAGTAGCTTATTTATTGTCCATCCCTTTATGACTTGCCTTCTTGCAATGAGAACATTTGATGTCCGGACATTGGACTATATATGTCCTATTTCTTTGCATCTTCAGCATTGTTTTGATCGTAGTTGTTCGTATCTTCTATTTGACCGCTCATAAGAATTTGAAAAATCCGATTTGTTTTGTATCGGTAGAACTGAAGATCTACTAGGTAAACACCTTTGATCAAGAAATCTGCAATTATTTCTAAATGATTCTCTACGTAGTAGGGTGTTTTCTGAAATCCTTGATGTTGTTGTCTTGATTGTCAATATGATTGAGCTAAATATTGGTTTTGATTTTGGACCACATTTGCATAACTTCTTTTGAATGGCTTCATAGAAGCAATATCTTCGTTTTTCATTTCTTTATTAATTACTTCTATCTTTGTAATAATTTCCTTAATCTCTTTTACATTGGAAATATTTCTCATCTTTATTTCTCTTTTTATATCTTTATCTTCAGTTGTATTTTACAATAAAAAGGCAGCTAATTTATCTTTCGATAATTCGTGTCTTAAGACATTTTCTGCCAATCAATCAATTGTTTTAAAGAAGTCTTGAATTAATTCATTTCCTTTTTTGTACCGAATAGCTTCATTTAAACCTTTTCCTAAATTTGAGGGTTCTTTGAAGGCTTTTCTGGATCTTTGTTCATAACTATAACTTTCTTCATTGACTTCTTCATATAATTTAGCCACTTCGGTTGACATGAATGCTCTTATGAACGTTTTTTGCAATTGGATTGGAGTTTGAGTTAAATCATAAAATCTTCTAAAAAAATTTCCAGATTGTCTCCAACGGTAAATATTTTCAGTGTTGGAATAAACGCATTCAATTGATAATTTGTCGTGAGTCCTGGTGTTGTCGCCATGTTAGAAGACTTTGGAGATAATATTATTATCGAAAAACAAGTGAGTAACTCACAAAATATTATATTGCAAGTATCTTGAGCAAGATACACACATGCATACATAAATCAGACCTTTGACATTCAGACATACATTACATAATTTTCAGTCATACAAATTCAACATGCACACACACATATTATATAATTTAGAATACACCAAGAGTCATTAAATCGGACCGTTGGGGACAGTCGGTACAACCTTGTATTTTTTAAACTTAGAATGTTGTTTATCTCAGTTAAACTTTTAATTTAATCCCAATTTCATAAATTTTGTGATTTTTGATATGAATTTTGGAATTATTCAAAAAAGGCAAGTCATTTATTTATTAATTTATATTCAAAAAATTTTCAGTTTACCAAAATTCACTTCGTTCTTTAGACATTTTGGAAAAAATTTCTTGATGCAATGGTAATAATTTGGATTTTATTCATAAAAATCCGTCCATCTTTCATAACTTCTATAATTATTTTTATTGGTATTTGATATTCTGTGATAGTTTTTATAATTTAACTAAATTTCTATTTGCCAGATAGTTAATGTCGTGGAAGTATCAGTAGATATTATGTAATAAATTTTATAAAAATAAAAATATTTGATAGATATAATAACATATTTTGGTTTTGTTGCTTGTACGCAATTGTTGATGCCGTTGAAGCATTGGAAATATCTTAGGGAAAAATCGTTATTTTTAAAATAAACTATATAAATAGCGACAATTTATTGACTAATTTACTAGTATTTATATTATAGAAATTTTCTGAACCAAGATTGTGTGCAAGTATTTTTTTCTTAGAATAGTGTTAAAATGGCGCTTCCATTTAATAATAATAATTACAAGATAACGCCAATAAAAAACTTTTCGTACGATATTTCGATAGCATAATATAATATTATTGTAATATAATATTTGTAATATAATATTACAAAATTAAATTAATAAAAAATAATTTGTTTAAATTAAATCTTAATTCATAATATTTTTAGTTGATTTTGAGTACCTGAAGATAATAGTTATGCTATCGAAATATATCGTACGAAAAGTTTTTTATTGGCGTTATCTTTTAATTAAATCGTTGCCAAATTTATTTAATTATTTATTAATAATAATAATAATAATGTTCAAAATGTTCAGTCTATATATGTATTTTAAATGTGTTTAAGTAATTGAATGTAAATTGTGTATATGATGTTTTGTAAAAATAATTTTTAAATTTAAACTTTTATTTTGCGATTTTAAATTAAAATTAATTTTTTATTTAAATTTTATTAATTATTTGAATTTAATGAATGTTTGATTTTTATTTTTTCAAAAATTAAAATTAAATTTTATAATACGAGTTGAATAGGATTATTATTGATTATTTTTGTTTAGATTTTTCTATTTGCATTTAGATTTTATTAATGTGATTTCTAGCCTGAAGAAGACTGATAAACGGTCGAAATATATATTGAAATGTTTTTTTATAGAATATACAGTTGGCGTTTGTCAATTAATAATAATAATAATAATAGTAATTGATTAAAACAATCACACAACATTGGAATTGAAATTAATAAAATAAAGCGCCAATCCAACATATATTTTTAATGTGATTAATTTTTAAAATTTAAATGAAGAAATTTATTTGAATAAAACATTTTAAATAAATATAGTTTCAAGTTCAAATCTACCTGACGAAGACAGTGAGTGTGTCGAAATATATTGTGGTATAACGTAATTATTACTAAAAGATAATATAAGATTTATATACACTAATGTCAGTAACTGATTTATATTTAGTTATCTTTTATCTGCTTGTTTCTTTAAAATTTCATTGATATTTGGGATCTAAATGAGAATTGATGAAATTTTAGAGTCAGCCGTTAAATATTTTAAAATATTTAATTTGCATTCAACTTTATTAGATATTAAAAAGTATGATTCGCATCATTGAATAGATACTATTGTTTCCATGTGAATATCGATTTAAAAATGTTAATTGTTACAGACTTTAACAATAGATAATGTTATTTTTGGAGAACTCGGGTTCTGGCAACTCATACTGACTAAAATTTGACATTAAAATAATTAACAGAAACAAAAATAATTTTAAAATCCATTGTTTGTGTATTTTAACGGTTTATGGTGTATAAAAAAATATGAGAAAAAACTTACGAAGAAAGCAGTAGATTTCCACAAATGACCTCGAAGTGTTTTGTAAATCCTTCCAGAATAATATCCTGCAAACATTCCCATAAAAGCATATGTAAAAATGGTAGCACTGATTAAAGCTCCTCTACTAGCAGGAGATAGCATACCAAGCATTGCGACAACTATAAAGTCAATTTTACACAGAATTATAACCAACTGACATACATATTATTATTAAAACAACACAAAACAATTGAACACCGGATCCGATACATGCTGTTAAAAATCTAGGATGTTTTGGAGGTCTAAAAACATCTCCGTGAACTAATTTCCATCCTGATTCTTCAAATGCTTCTTCCTGGAAATTAAATGACAACTAATAAAATAAAACCAAACATAAAAAATTAGTTAATTGCAAGTTTTTTAGAAAAAACTTGAGCAAATTTCTTTAACGCGTTGAAAATATAATATTCATGCTACGTCCGTTCAAAAATAAAAACCCAACTTGTGCAAAGTTTAATCCATATGTATAATTTGTTAGACTAAAGATCACACAATCACTAGGAGACACAAAATTTTTAAGAAGAGTCTATATTTTTGTGTGTTTTAGTAATAGCGGTCTTTCAAATGGTGATAATCTTTATTGATGGTAACATTACAGCAGAATCACAATGAAAATTGTCAAAATACAAACTGAATAAGAATCTATGGAAGAATTAAGTGATGCATTCTACATGGATAAAATTTATGCCTGCGATTTAAGATGAAGATTTGGTGGATCTGGAAAATACGAATAGAGAAATAATGATCGACCAATATATGCATTATTCACAACATTGTCAAGACAGAAAGAATGACATTTGACTTCAGAAGAACTTGTTAGATTTTACAAACGAAGTATGATTTTTTCGTTGAATATTTATTATTGTTTTTTTGCTAAAGCATTAGAACTGTTATTTTCATAATATTTAATTTGTTCAATTTACAAGAAATAGAAAAATACACTTTGTTTATTTTAAAGATGTTTATTTTATTTACGTCTTTTTTATTGTGGCGTTATTTTTATTAAGTCGGGGGCGCAACTTAAAAATTTTGCGGAAGCCTGCAATACAGGATAGATGAATTTTCCGGATTAATAAGCGTTTATATAATATAAAAAAGATGATGAAGTCCAGAATTCTTCGAAAAATCATAATAAACAAGCATAATGAATAATAAGTTTTTTCTAACAAACTCTAACAAGATTAATTGTGACAATTCAAAATGCTTAAAAGTTGAAGGACTTCTGTGACAGTTTTATTCTACTATAGTCATTGTAAACAAATGCCAACAACATAATTTCCTTCAATTCACTCAGCAAATGATGTCAAAAGATAAAATTTAAAAATCTTCATAAACTTTTTGATCAACTAGACACAAAAAATTATACTAGTTCTACTACTTCTTTGGTTATTTAAGAGTTAGTTATCAACTTTTGATATTCGATTAAATAGTTTTTATCGTTAAATTGGCTTCAATATATAAATTGTGTTTAATTAGACTAAAACTTGTAATAATTTATTGAATAATAGCTAGTATATTAATTTATCATATATTTCCACTTAGTATAATATAGAGCCTGTTAAATACTTTAGTTTAAATTTAGGATTTTCGATATAGTTTTCATGAATTTTATATCTAATCGAAGTTCAATTGAAGAATTTATTGAGAATTTGACGTAATCTTTTAAGAGAACTGCATCAATTTTAGAGAGAGTATTCCAACATATGAATATTTCAGAGTTTTAGATATAATTGAAAGGTTAGATTTATCACTATGGATTGGGATTTTGATCAATTCTAGTATGCTTTACAAGTTTAAATATCGAGTTTAGATGTAGTAAGTTACTAAGGGAAATATTGAGTGAGAAATTTAATCGATTTATTATGACGTAATAATAATTTGTATATCATTTTATACAGTGTTAAAAGAAATTAATCAAAGGTAAATATTGAGTAGAAATAATCATTCAATGTTAGATTTTACATGAAAATTATCAGTAATATATCAATTTTAAGGGATAAATTATGGCTAAATATTGAGTATGTGTAGATAAATATAGGGTTTTTAATGATCAGTAATATATCAATTTTAAAGTGTGATATTTTGGCTAAATATTGAGTTTGTACAGATAAATATAGGGTTTTTAATGATCAGTAATATATCAATTTTAAGGGATAAATTATGGCTAAATATTGAGTTTGTACAGATAAATATAGGGGTTTTAATGATCAGTAATATATCAATTTTAAAGTGTGATATTTTGGCTAAATATTGAGTATGTGTAGAGAAATGTAGAGTTTTACATGAAATGCTCAGTAATATATCAATTTTAAGGGATAAATTATGGCTAAATATTGAGTATGTGTAGATAAATATAGGGTTTTTAATGATCAGTAATATATCAATTTTAAAGTGTGATATTTTGGCTAAATATTGAGTTTGTGTAGATAAATATAGGGTTTTTAATGAAAATGATCAGTAATATATCAATTTTAAGGGATAAATTATGGTTAAATATTGAGTATGTGTAGATAAAAGTAGAGTTTTACGTGAAATGATCGGTAATTTACCAAATAAATGTGATAAGTTTAATAATTGGTTACGATTGAGGAGTCTTAATCAAATATTTGTTGGGATATTAGGGTCTTACTATTACATGTAAGAGAAATTCATTAAAGATTCTTACTGCATTTTAATAAATCTAGCTATTGCAGGATTTATGTAAACAAATTTCAATGTGGTAATTCATTAATTACAGTAACTTTAGGGGTTAAATCCAATGTAAAGTAGAGAAATCAATAATTAGCTTTATATGTAGAATTATTGTCAGTAAATTGTAGCTTATTAATGCAATCTTTACTGGTAACATGATAGATTTTAGGTGAATCGAAGATAAATTCAAGGATTGAGTAGATTTATCCTTTTTGTCGATGATTTGTGGTATTTATTGATACTATAATAGAAATTCATTAAAATTTTATCGAAGATTTTAAGGTGGTTGGATATCCATTTGGACATTAAAGTATATCAATTTTTATCAATATGCTAACAAATATTGTTTTTCTTATACTGTTAAATTCATTTTGTATTGAAGAAAAGTATGTGTAGTTCAATAAATTGTTAAACTTTTAATATGGATAATTAGTATATTTTTATAGAGGCAAATTCTTATTGAACGGTAACCATAAATTACGACATTTTCTAGTCAATTTAACCAATATTTGTTGTACATGGAAATTTTCTAGTCAATCTATTTGCTTGAATCGTTATAATTACAACTTTTTTAGATTTGGAAACATTGGTGAGGTATTCTTTATAAGGAAACTTTAGAGTAATGAATTGTGGTAGCGTTTTACAATGCATATAATTAGATTCGGATAAATTTTAAATAAGTCGGTGATTAGCAACAAGTTCAACATTATAATAATTTTAAATGACTTTTGTTGATTTATTTAAAAAGATTAATGAAATTATGTTCGATTGAATAGTATGATTTCCTATCAATGCGGTACCAATAATATTTAGAAAATAATTTGAACATTAAAATTTGAATTAATTTGAGTCGTTGTCATTGGTAATAAATAGAATTAACCAATCAAAATCAAGTATTCTATAATTTCATTTTCAAATTATTATTTTCATTAAAATTTTAATTATTTTAATTGATAAATTTATTAGTATTTTCAACAACCGGTTTTAGTTAAATAATAATAAGTTTATTGAAAAATAGTTTGTATGTTTTCAAATTATTTTCAAGAAAACCGTAATAATTTTAATATATTTATTAGTATTTTGAGTTTAGCGATTAAATTTATCGCAAAATAATGTCGTTGTAAATAGTAACAGCCAATCAAAATAAAGTATGTGGTTTCTACTTTTTCAAATTAATTTAAAGAAAAGTTATTGAAATATGATTTTTATGTTGTTTCAAGAATAACTTTCTATTAAAAAATAAGTTCAGTTAATAATATTTCTAATTAACAATTGCATTTAATCAATCAATAATTTTACGAGTTTATTTAAATTGACGATTAACAAATTTATATACTTTTTAATATTCAAATATTTATTCATATTTTCAAACGATTTTTAACAGGTACTTAAAAATTGTCAACGATTTTTAAATATATGTATGTTTTTTTACCAACTACTCTTTATTAAAGACATGTGTTTACTTGGTATTTAGTAATTATTGGTTTACAAAATGTTATAACTTTTAATCACATAGGGTTAAAAATTATATTTCATCTTTTAGGGTTAAAAGTTATCTTTCGTTATTTAGGGTTAAAATTCTTAACCTTTTAAATAACTTTATAACAAACCATGTAATAGTTTATCCATAAATTTATCGAAAAGTATTATAATATACCTAGTTTGAATCATAAATTATTGAAATATTTAATAGGTATCACCTGATGAATTTTTAATGGTTATTTAATCAGTTTTGGCTACATAAAGCTTTAATGTCCGAAATTATCGGTTACTTTCATTTGTAAACCCAGTGACTTATTTTCATAAAAACACTAAAAACACAACGAATTTAGTTGATGGTATCGCTAATAATTTATAGAGTCGAATGAACTTGTAAATTAGTATCCGACTAACAACGTGAATTATTATCAAAATATTGAATTTTCATTAGAAACAGTATATTTGCTATAAATTTATAGAATTTGGTTAAGTATTTACATGCAAATAATCCTATTAATTATTTTCATAAACTAATCCAATGTTTAAATCCTATCTTGAATGAGTTATTTTCAAAATTCTTACATCAGTGGTGTCGGTAATAATTCGTTTGAGGGTTCAACTCCTATCGTGGGCGAATTATTTTTTATTTTAAAAATTAAATTTTTTAATAGAATATAAATCTGAATATTTTATTTGATGTAAATTTAAAATTTTATAGAAATTGGTAAATTCAAAGATGAGAGTAAGGGACTTGGATATAAGGAATGGGTTTTCTTACGACCAAAATGCTATAGTCTTTTAGGTGAAACTGAAAGTAATAAAGCAAAGGGAATTACTTTGGAAGGAACTGAAATAAAGCATCTTTCTTATCTTGATTGTTATAGAAACGATATAATTTTTTCTGTTCCTCAAACGAGAATAGAGACGAGAAATCATCAGTTGTTTACTTTTAAAAATAGTAAAATTGCTTTAAGTAACAACGATGATAAACGTCAGTGGGTAGGTAAAAACAAAAGTTTTGCATTCGGTCATTATTTAGGTATCAATGCCAATGAAGATACTGAAGCTTTTATTTAAATAAATGTTGTCTTGTAAATGTGTTTGTCTTTTTATTCTATTGTCTTGTAATTATTATTAAATGAGACTTGTAACAGTCTGGTGTCGGTAATAATTCGTTGAGTCGTGGGTTCAACTCCTATAGTGGGCGAATTATTTTTTATTTTAAAAATTAAATTTTTTAATAGAAAATAAATATATATATATATATATTTTATTTGCTGTAAATTTAAAATTTTATAGAAATTGGTAAAGTAAATCTTGTATAATTTAATTTTTTACATTTAGTTAAGTTGAAATTTTAAACTTGTTGAATTATTTTCTTAAAATATTGTAAATCCAGTGTTCAAATTTAAGTTTTTGAGTGACTTTTAATTAAATAAACTAACAATATACTATAGTGGTTTTAAACTTAAATTTTCATGAAAATTATCAAAGTTTTATGATTATTTTGTTAGAATTGTTACGTAATATACTACTAACAAAATAGTCAGTAAGCTAAATAATTTATGATTGAACATTTATTTTTAAGACGAGTTTGATGTTACTTTATTATGTTTAATGATTATTTTATAATTTTTTATGTAATAATATAATTAGCAATTGAAAATTTCATGTAAATATAATTTTTTAATATATCACATGCAAGTAACATGAATCAATGAGGTAAACTAAACTCTTACGTTTATATGAAGTAAAAAGTATAATAATAATACCAATAATACTAGTGACTGATTTTGTTAAGTCTACGGGTTAGTCGTAGACGTGTTGGGCGATGATGGGTGCTGATGGGTGCTATTGGGTACTATTCGGTGCGGATGGGTGTATGTGTGTGAAATGTTTAAGAACCAAAGGTTCTCGAAGGTATGTGTGTGGAAGTTGGTATGTGTGTGTGGAAGGTTCTAGAAGGTAGGTGTGTGTAAGGTTCTAGAAGGTATGTGTGTGGAAGTTGGTAGGTGTGTGAAGGTTCTAGAAGGTAGGTGTGTTGGTCCACAACTACGTGACATAATAACAGTTAGGTAACTAGTCTCCGAGTAGTGACCAGTGATGTAATAAGTGTGACCAGTGACATAATAAATGTGCACTGACCAGTGGTCAAGTGATGTAATCATGAGGTCACTGACCAAAGGTCAATTACTAGGTAGCAACTAGTGGACAAAGGTCAATCCCCAGGTAGCAACAGCGCGTGCAGAGGTCAAATGTTACGTAATAATTACGTAAGCTAGTGGGGGGTTGTATCTGACGGGCTCACATCCTACTACTTATTGTTACTAAATATTAGTAAAATAAATTGTTTTGCATATTTTAAATTTTTTGTAAATTTTGCACTATAATTTAGATCACGGTATGTGGATTCCAATTAATCGATGAAGCACATTTAATCCTCTCTCGCATAATTTTTAATAAATTAGTTTTAACGCGTGTTCTTCACATTTCCTATATGGTATAACAATATCCAACTACGAAAAAGACAATAATAAAGAAAATAAACAGATAAATTTACAAAATTATCAATATCTTTTTTTCCTTTTAGATGTAATTAATGATCCGTTCTGTCTAAAACTCCTCCCAAAGTTTCGAACTCAATTATTTAAATCGCAAATCGAGTTGAAATTAGATAAATGTATTAGTAAAATAAATGTGACAAAATTTAAGTAATTCAAATTCCATTATATAATCAAAAGAATTAATTTAAATAAAATTTTGAATTAAAAAAAATAATTTGGGATTATGGAAAAATATGAATCATTTGAATGAAAATATTTCCTTCTACAAAAAATCTGTTCGCTTTTAAAATAATAAGCAGATTTTTAAATTAAGCATAAAATTAATGAAAATTTAAATCGACAATTTTCTCTTTAATTTTCTTTCTTTGTGAAATAGCGTTAGAAAATTTTGTTTTATTACAGATATTGCTAACAGAATAAATTTGAAATTGAACTTGTTAGGTAACGAAGAATCACAAGATCTATATGTTAAAAAAAATTTGTAATGATTATCAAATTATATGTTATCCCTATCTCGACATAGGAATCCAAATCAGATGAAAGTCAATTGCTGCACGTTGGTAAACTCGATAAGCCTGATCGAGAGAAAAGATTTGAGTGGACCAATTTGTAAATACATTATAATCCATCGGATAGCATATATATACATTTACAGGTTAATATCGTTATTACTATTCATAAATTAACAATGGATCAGTTAAATATATATAACAAATATATTACTTTAATAATTATAATGATAGCAATCAATAAAATAATCGAATATTTAATCAGTTAGATATTTGTTTTTTTTACTTTCAAATACTTATAATTGCATATCGTAGTTTGATGTTGCAGATTTTCATGACGATTGCACTGCCATTAAAACAACAATATTACAAAACAATTTAATGAAATTTATCTCAAGGCCGCAAAATGATACAAGCCTCTAGTATAAACCAAGCCAAATATCCCAGGATAAGTATCACTGAGTAATGTTTGGTATCGTTTTGAAATAACTATATAGTTATTTGATAATTGGCCATTGATCTATAATCCCTTCACCATCCACTGGCTGGTTGTTGTCTTTTAACTATCGATTACATCGACACACGTACTGACCCTACATCCGTAAGTACATAATCACCAGACACATTTAGCATTTGTAACAAGCACTTTCAATGTTGTCCCAACCCACATACTCACATTGATGTCAACCCACACCGAGATCTACAGCCGTATGGGCAATTGTAAACCCTACTAAAATATCCAGCTATCACTGTTGAATATTCTACTATATTGGTTTATGTGGCGTATAAATACTAACTTAACTAGTTCGTAATTTAGTTCGAACAATTTATGCTCAAATTTAAATATTTAAATAAATTACTTTTAACAGAAAATGTTTCCACAAAAATTGAATCGATTGATCAATTTTGTTATAATCTAATCTCTTAATGATAAAAGTTGACAACTAAAATTTCATTATCTTTCGAAATTATAATGAAGATGATGATAATAATAATAATAATAATAATAATAATAATAATAATAATAATAATAATAATAATAATAATAATAATAATAATAATAATAATAATAATAATAATAATAATAATAATAATAATAATAATAATAATAATAATAATAATAATAATAATAATAATAATAAACT